>JAVJGI010000040.1:20694009-20706509 GCA_035590275.1 Ibycter americanus | reverse complement strand
TAGAACAAGCTCTGGGTTTGGTTCCATCACTGATGCCTCAGTCACTCCTGTTTTCATTAATTCATATTCCTGTTTTCTTGATTTCTTTTCACGCTACTCTTCATCAGCTTTCCCCCATACCTACACCATCCCACCCCCATCCCTTTTAATCCCACACCCCTGAAACAGAACACCAGGCTCCCAGAAGTCTCCTGAGGTTCAAGCTGGTTTCCAGGTAAGGTTAGCTAAGAAGCAGATGTCTCACAGGAGTTCTGGTTAAGCAGCACTTGAAGTACCATGAGTTGACAGCATCAGTGCACACCAATCTTGTGAGGGCAACAGGTTTTTTGCCCAGGGGTAGCTCTGCAGTCGGGAAGTCAGTTTACAGTGCAGAATCACGGTTTTGAGAGTCTACTCTACCGTCTGCTACCAACTCACACAGCTATTCTAATGTCTTGAATAAATGGCACTGGACTAAGGAAATCAGGACTTCATCTGTCACTATAGTGCTTTATATGGTAGCAAAAGCACAACTTGTGACAGTCATTTTAGCAGTGTGTCATCTAATACCTTGCTCCTTTCTGCATGACAATCTCTGCTTCTTCCACCAGTGGGGGTGCTGCAACAGCAGTGATTTACAGATCCTAAATTTAACATAGTAGAATCAGCCTATGAGCCTGGATGAATCTAAAATAGCACATAGCATGAGCCTGGAATTTATTTTAAAAGAGCCTTTATCTTATGACTCCATTAAAGTTTGAAGCCAAACAGATGTACAGTACCTAGGGCAAACACATTTGAAGATACTTTACTTTCCACTTTCCATTATCCTACTGATCTATAAAAAGTCAAATAATATCATGGTCTAACCTTTTGAATTTTCATTTGTACTCTGTGCTTCCTTGGTAAATTTGTTTGTCTTCCGAGTTTTTTAACGTTGTTGGCTTTTACACAAAATTTGCTCCACTGTGTAGAAGTTGTTTTGACATATTTAATTCCACAAGAGAATTCTAACCACTGGTTCTTTCATCAGCATTTATAATGCTGCTATAATACTGTTCTCAATTACTTTTACTTTCATGGCAGCTCTATTAATACAATTTTCTTAAAAAAACATGATAAACTGATTATCCCTATTGCTATACATAAATAATCAGAGTATATTCCAACCTCACTGCATGCTTTTAAATTGGCTCTGTTTTAATCTTCAAATTGGGTAGTACCAAGAACACTGCATATTGTTTGGGTATTAATTTCCACGTCTTTTAAATGCATATTTTCAATCTGAAAACTTATACTTGCTGAATAATGTAACTGTCCTGTGGAAGCATGTCTCTTACTTATCTCAGAGATGCTGAACTCTCATCGCATATTTTTTTTTCTTGTCCAGCATCCCTGACTTCAAGCGGCCAGTTATTCACTAAGCCCAATTACACTTGTCTATAGCCCCTACTCAGACTGTGAGCACAACTCTGGTAGCTGCGATTATTTAGTAATTCATCTTTTGCAGGTTATTGTGTTAGTGCTGCCAGTTGTCACGATTACTGTTAGGTTCATTTGAGGATTTAATGAGTGAATTTTTGGACACAGAGGAATGCGCTGAACCTACAGGCTATTGTTTTTTATCAACTATTTATTACTTTACAGCATAAATGCTGTACAAGTTTATTGAGTATTTTTCCGGCAACCTAATAGACTTCAAACACCATGCCAGCTGAATATTGGGTGTTTTGAACAACATGTATTGTAGATGTACACTATGAATTTGAATGTCATTGACTAACTCCTGATTTCCACAGATAGACGGAAAGAAAATATTGGAAATTTCTGGAAATTAAATTATAATGGCATTAAATACAATTGTGTTGTTGAAAGATAGAGCAAAATGAATCCATAACCAAACGTGGCTCTGGAAATGGGCTGTCACAGTAGCAAAATAGTGCCTTCTTTGGGGGGTGAGGGTGGTGGGGGTCTTTTCTTTCTTCCCAATAAAATTTCCTCACCACTAAGTGGTGTGTGCCAGTGCTGTTAGGACTCATAGCCTTTTCCTACGTCATTCCAGTACATGTTGCAGAAAGATGTAGGGACTAGATTAGATGGCCTACTTTCCAAAACTTCAAAATCCTGAACTAAGAAAAGCTGCAGGAGACAGACTGAATGCTTGAATAAAATACCAAGAGGTCCTACAAGAGACTGAAAGTCACATTTAATTGATAGTTGGAGACTCTCAAATAACACACTGATGACTGTAAGACAATTGACTAGAGGAGACCAGGAAAAGCAGAGTGAACTCCTCATTTGGAAAGAAAGTTTATCCTTCTATTTTCAGTATCTGTGATTACAATGTTGGTGAATTTATAGCAGTCTGTCCAAGATGAATAATTCTGAACAATATCATTTTGCCATTTATTTCGTCTGTCACTTTGAGGGAAAGTTGTTACAGGGTTGCAGCCAACTCAGATATTTATTTCTTTCCTTTGAGAGGTAAGGAGAAAAAACACGGAGAACAAGACAGTGAAGAGAAAAAGAGAAACTTGTTGTCATCCTCACTGACTTCCTGGTAAGATTGATTCAGCAGCAGCCAACAGCAACATCATTCCCCCAGGGCTGCAGGAGCACCCTGCCTCTCTTTGCTTTGCATCATGTAGGTGTCCAAACGGTGCACCAAAGAAGATCATACGAACAACTACCCAAACAGATACCCACTGTCAATTTACACAGCTGGAACATAAATGCCAACACCTGCTCTCTTAGTCTGGCAGCCAGGAAAATGTCCTAGTTAAACCCGTGCTCACCACTCTTTCCAGAGCCCCCTACCAACTCCCTATCTTTTTCATTATCACTGATGCCTACACTTCTGCAATTTATTTTAAAACGGCTAAGCAGTTTTGCATTGCAGATGGCACTTTACAGAAACTGTTGAATTATAAAAACCTTTCCCACTTCATATACTGTCATACAGGTAAAACCCAAAAGTAGGCACAGGAGCACTGGGATGGCCCAACTTGTTGGGACTGCAGTTTTCCATGGACTGCATCTATCTGGGGTCCACGAGCAGCTTAGGACTGTTTTCCAGACACAGACACCCATATTTCTAACCAGCAGCATTAGTCATAAACCGAAATACATGTAATAAACATCCTATTATAACAGATATGTCAGATTTCTGTTATTCCCAGGCTTAGGTAATAAGGAAAGCCACTTCATTCCAAGGGAGCAAATCAGAGCAACATTTGGTGTTCACTGTTTATGTGTAAAGAAATTACAGAATTTCCAGCAAGAAAGATGAAAACCTCCATCTGAAACTGGTATGAAAATGGATTCAGTTCACTTCCCCGACAACATGAGGATGCTTAAACCATCCAAGGAACTTGGAAAATTATTATCTGACTTCAACCTCAACCTTTCAGCACAAACTCAAAGGAAAATCAAGACAGGCACCAAGAAACAATCGCTTTCATCACCTGAATTCCATTCTTTTTGATCCATATGCTCTGTGGTTTTCATTGCCTGAAAACACCCGTTATGAAAGATCTACAAGGAGACAGAAACAACTGCAATGTTATTGTTCTTCTAAATGTTAGCCTTAGAATAAGAAGAAAGAAAAATGGTGCCAGAGACAAAGAAAAAGGCATCACCTATTTCTCTGCATATCTAAGGCCCAGAAAAAACAGTTGTAGAACATTCTTTAATTAAAGAAGGTAAGTCATTAAAAATAAAATATGTAAGTAAACCAGTAAGAAATGAAAGTTGGATAGTGGAATCTGAATATATGAGGTGACAGAAGTAATTACATTGCTCTATATATCTTGTATAGAAAAATATTTAAGTAGTTCTTACATGCAAAAACCATTGTATACATTAATGCAATTGCAACAGATCAGATTACTTTGATGTACTTTGTAATTGTTTTGTACTTGACAATCTATTGAGGCTGTATAGAGAAGGGAGACATTTTGAAAATAAAAAATGAGTGACAAACAATCCAGACAAGTTGCTGTTTTCAGGTGTTTCCTCCATTTTTTTTTCTCCTATTTTTTCCCCAACATGGTCAATTAAAAATGAATGCAACCCAAATCCACTCTGCAATTCCAAGTCTTTTGAAAACTTCCATTTCAATGTGAAAAGAATAAATGCTGTTGTCATTACAGCAATGCCCCTGCAGAATTTTTTCCCACCATTATCTTGAAAGCTTTAAATGACTACCTTTGGAAAAAGAGAGGAGAGGTATTTTTAAATGCAGCAAATGGATGGGGTTTTTAAACAGTAATATAAAAGCTGTATGTAATAAATGTTGTGGACTAAAATGAGCACGCAGAGCTTCCCACTGTATCTACACATGACGAACTAAATCTGCTTGTTGTACTCCTTTGAGTTTAGGAGCCTCCAAAGAACCGAGTAAGATATGAGAAGAGAGGAGGCCATTCCTCTACTCTTTGGCATTCTCTCTACGCAAAGGGCAGAGCAGCCAAGCTCTGCTACATATTACTCTGAAAATATCCCACAAACAGTACATAAAAGCCCCATATTTTGGTCAAATCTATTCTAGATACATACATGCAAGTACAGAATTAGACCAGTGGAAATTAACTAAAGAGTTACAGATGGCCCTGTATATAAAGCAGTACAATGTAAGAGGGACCATCTGGAAATATGTTTTGTCCTTAACCAATTATTTTTTTTTTTTTTTAAATCTCCTTTCTACTTTCCTTTTCTAGTTGCAATTGTTCACTGTGCAATGAAAATGTGCTTGGTTTAGTTTCTAAAAAAAATGAGGACTTGAGCTATACACCTGCCAAATCAGGAATCTGAAATAGAGGTGCAGGCTAAATATTGAGGAAGTCAATGCTTTAAGCACCAAAATTACGTGGCTATACTTGGGACTTGTTTTGGGGGTAACAGCTAGAGACTGAATCCTTACCGGTTTTGCACTATAGCAAAAAGATACATACTTAGCAAAGAACTTGCTCAGGAAACAAGCAGATATTCTTTGAGTGAGATGCATGTAATTACTGTTGCTGTCTCCAATGGGAACAATATTTTAATGTGAGCGTTAACCCAGCTTGTAAAAATTGTGCTACAATCGTACGGCGTTTTTGCCACCAGACTCAGGAGAGAAATTGTGGATCAAACAAAAATAGTGTAACTCTTTTGTATTGCCACACTAATAGCAAAGCAGCACCTGCTGAGGCATAGTGGGGTAAAATTAAGTAACGGCTGGTGTGGAGGTACCCACCCTCCTGAGAAAGAGAAGACTTCTGATCCCAAGACTGTCACCCTGAAGGTGCCCTTCTTCAAGTGCCACATTCACTGAGTTCAACCATTTCTCACATGGATTAAGGGTCTTCAGGTGTATGATATTTTCAATGAACAGTAAAACCTATTTAATTAGCTTTCACTTTCAGAGGAATGCCTTGCGATGAAACGTTATAGTATATTTTTCCTATCCTGAAGTATGGGAGTAAATCCCTTTAGCATAAATGTCCCATTAGCAACAATGTATGTGGTATGTTTTAGATTATATTTCCAGGCTAATATGTTATGGCCCTGGACAAATAAAACCAAAATAAATTATATCCATCTTCCTATAAATTCCATTATAGCTTAATTGTAAGACTTTTTCTTTCTTTCTTTCTTGTTTTTTTTGTTTTTTTTTTTAATGTGACATTTTTTAAATATCCAAATTGCTTGCACGTGCTCTTTCCCTTCTGCTCCTCCTCCTTCTCCCCTCTCCGAGCCAAGGGAGGCTGGCAAATTGTCATCATGATACATGAAAAAGGGGAGCAACTTGGTGAGCTCTATATTTTTCCTGAGTTAATGTATCTGCAGCCCACAATTACCAGTGTTACATATGTAACACCAATATTATACACTGCATTTGTCTTATGTCCTTCTGCATTACGTTTATGTTCATGTTTATCCATCACGCATAACACTGAGCAAGGCTACAGTGTGTTCTTCTGTGCTAACAAATCGGGTTTTTCCTCACATGGGACAAACAGGGTAGAATTAACAATATTATTTGTTGTTTTTTGTGAGACACACGCACTGCTAGTATACCAGGTCAAGTGCTCTGTAACCTGCTTATCAGCAGCTACCACTAGATACAGTTTAAGAGAACAGTTCAAAAATGGTTTTGATTGATTGCAACAAACTGGCAGTATAATTGCACTCAAGCCATTAGGAATCCAATTGAACTCTGATCGAGTACTTCATTACTGCTGCTCTTTTCACAAGGGCACACCATCCCAAGTAATATTTTATATGTTATAAAAGGTTAGGTTTGAAAAATTAGCATTACAAATGTCACATTTACTTCCAGCTGGAAATGTGCAACAATGTGTGACAATACTGAATAAAATGTTGAAACATGTTTTCCTTTTGTTTTACTTTACTCATTTTTGTAATACAACACTGGTTACTGGAAAATGCCTTACAGCTTTATTCAAAACACATGTTCAAAGATCTGAATGAAAAAAGCTTTGACTCTCTCTGGAACATCTAACCGATATATCATTTGTGTGCTTCAAATTTTTTTCTTACTGTCAAGAACACTTTTATGTCTTTAAGATTTATTTAAACTAGTTTATTATATAATGAAGCTTGTCAGATCATAAGAACAAAGTCAAACAATATGCTCTATATCAAAGTATAACATTTAACATATAGATTTAAGTATACATATCAAGTACAATGCAATCAAGCAGGGTTTAATCTGAAAATGCAAATGGTTCAGATTATTAAAGCCACATCTGTCCTTTGAAGCATAATTTAGGCTGTTTATCAAAAAGTTATGTGTAATTATATTGCTCCCTCCCATCAAACATATTTTAGCCATGGATTTCTTAGTCTGAAAACCTTTAGGTTTAACCCCAGGGCCAAAATTTCACAGCCTAAACCACTAACTAAAATATAAACACAAACATAAATTTGAAAATGTATATAATCATTTCTAGTCTACAATCTATTATGTTAGGACAGTCATTTTGATTACATTAATCTCATGGTGATAACAGACTTGCATAAACTACCAAGCATTAAAACTGAGTTTTCATATTTTTCTATATTTGTAAATATACATTGCTTCGTCATATCCTGCTACTGTGCAGAAGCTTGTCTGAGGCAATATAAAAGGTGGGACTCAGGTTTCTTTTGCTTTGAACAAGTGTCAATTTTAAACATACACTCGTTGCTTAAGTGGAAAACACTCCTAAAATTTATAATATATATTTAATAATATGTATTTTAAAATGACCTGCCTCTTAGAGTGCCTCTGTTAACAAGGTAGAGGACGGACACTCATTTTATAATACTACTGTAAAGATTTGAATAATTTGCAAATTAAAGTATTTCTTGTATTGATCAAATTAAATGTAAATTCTTGCAAAGATCAACAAGTAGTTGTCTCCACTGTAAACAGGATGTACCTGCAGATTTAAACTCTAAATTATAAATAAAATCTGTCGTGCAAGCAATCCATTAATCCTGTCTTAAATGCACGGGAAATACTCATCAATGGGGATCATTGCTTATGTTACTACGCACAGACCTAGCAACTGTGCATACAGAGTAGTAATAGTTCTCATTACTTGCAAAACTACAAGTAAAATATTTGTGCTTTAAGACACATTAAAAAATGCCTTCTTCTGCACAAAAGAAGGAGGTTTTATGAGTTCCTGGAAATCTGAGTGTTATATTTAGTTCTTGTGAGTCTAGTAAAAACCGACATGCTACACAATTGACACTCATTAAAACAAAGTTTCAAAAGTTAAAATGTTGCAATGGCTATATAGATTAAAACCATCAACTTCTTTAATATGTTTCATTTTGAAAGTCACAGACCACACATTAAAGTGTTTCTTTACTCTGTATTTAAGAAATAGTCACTCAGGTGCTCACCTGTTGGTACTTCTGAAAAGAGAGAGATTCCTTAGTGCTCTTTGATTTTTTGGGATCTAGCCTCACAACAACAATTTATACATCTACATCAAATATCCACAAGGCACCCAATGTGTAACAAAGTGAAAGGTGTTAACTTAATTATGATTCATCCTCTTTCCCCAGTCCCATACAGAAAAGTGCTGTTCCCTGCAATAAAATACTGAGGTGGAGCGTTTGAGGTTCAGGGGGCAGGATTCCCGTTCAGGACAAAGCTCCTCATCTTTCTAGAAATATTTCTTCTTTATTTTATGGAGAAAGAACGGTTTGAAAGAGGAAGCAAAGCAGCACTAAAAAAGCATTACTTCATCATATCCTAATTTGGCTGGCTGTTTTGAAATGTGTATGTAGTCCCACTAAGCAAATGGAATAACTTTTAAAATAGACACCAATAGTAATTCTTTTTCACAATGCAGACATTGTTTGATGGAATTTACACACCACGGGTGGCTTGTTAGATAAACAATAGAAAAACAAGTACAGTATTACAGTGTCTATTTATAATACTATTTTGGGAAGCTGAAAGCAACAACCAAGGGTTTAGGTGTTTTTACGATATTGTAATATATTAAAAAAAATATAACTGTTTGAAATTATCCCATCTAAATTAATACATGTTCCAGACGATAAGCAAAATAAAAGAGCACAAGTAGTATAGCTATAGCCACCCACAGCCTTTCAGGCCCATGGTCTTCATATGTGTTACTGAGAACTAGGCAAGGTTCACAGCAGGCTCAGAGGTTAACAAATCAGGCTCCGATGGGCCGAGAAAGATCACAGAGACAACATCTTTTTAACTGTTTATATCGGTTACATGATAATAAACTGTTCCACATGAAGTTAATAAATGTTACCCCAGTGGCAGATACATAGACAACCATATTTGCTAGAATAAACAATGTTAGGACAAAGGGAGTTTGAGTTTGGTGGAGGAGGACAGAAAGATTAATGCAATAATCCTTCCTCAGGATTTCCTTGATTCTGTAGGCTTAGACCTCAATCTGAACGTCTCTTAACACTTCTTCTTGCGTAAGATTCCTGCTTCTTCATTCTAACCGAGTTTAAGTATCTGTATGTCAGAATCAGAAGCACTTGCATTCTCTGCAACATTTCTCCAAATGTAAAAATAAAGCATTTGGTCCAGATCCAAAGAAGGTTTTAGGCATCTAAAACAGGATTTAGTTTGTCCTGAGGTACCTGAATCCAAAACTGTGAGCTACGTTAGCCCTCCTTAGCAGCCATTAACCCTGAAAACAGCCCTGGCTTTCACCTGAAAGCTCCTCAGCCACGTGGAGTTCTCCACATTGTCACTAGCAGAGCTCCATGTGCCCCAAGAGCTCCCTGTCTGTCTCCTACGTAAGCTCAGCAGGAAATCTGGAAAATGGGCAAAACACACTGAAATGTCTCTTAAGAAAATAATCATAGCACTGAGTGCAGAAAAACTTCAGAGCAGCTGGGGACACATCCACTTGGAGACAAGTGTGGTAGCACTTTCCTCTAGTTTAGCTGTATGTCACCTGCACAAAAGATAGGACGGGGAGATTCTAGATCTTCACTGAGAGTCAAGCTTTGTTGAAGTAAAGGTCATTTTTCACTAAGGAATTTAAAAACCAAAGGACAGGATAAGGAAGAAAGAGCCTGACTCTGGAGCTCAGCATCTGGTTCCAGAGTGCTTCTTCTTTGGTTTTGCTCTTTTGGTTACTAGCAACTGCTGTAACCAGGCACGTTAAGCAGAAATTCTCATACTCATTTCCGAAATATATAGATGCGCTCTTCTTTTTGTGCCACAGACATTAAAGAAATCTACAAAAAACCCTGCCCCCTAGACTATGCTTCCTGGAGGTCCCTAATAACCTCCCTCACTTTCAATAACCTCCCTTGTAACTACTCACAGCAATTCCCAGAGAAAATCTCCAACTCGCCTCAATGGTTCAAATGATTTCTTGAACCCCAAATCAAACATAAGATCAATAATTGAAGACAATGTTTTTTATCTTGCCTGCAGGTAAATTGTCATGTACACTTAGCATTTCAGTGAGTGCTTTCCTCTGCTGACAAGGACCTCATCTTCACCATCAGAACAGAGAAAGGCTATTCAGGCACTAAAACTGTGCACCATCAGCGCCCAGAAAACACCCACTCAAAGTATCTCTTGGATAAGGAGAGACTTCCTTCCACTCAAATTCCCAGATCCCACATATCCTTCTCAGTCTTTTCAAGTCAAGAACTTCAACAATTTAAGTTTACTACGATGACAATCACATAAATGGCAGCCCCTACCACAAATAAGAGTAAACAATTAATGAAGTAATTTGTCTAGTCTTTCATCAATTATGGTCAGGCATAAATTCAGGACAGAAATGAGAAGCTGGTTTATAGCAAGCAGATTTCTGGAACACTCTTTCCACAAGAACAGCAGGGGGGTGGGGGTTGGGGGGCGGGGAAGTTCTATGTATATTAAAATAAAACATGATCTAATTATTAAACAGACAAGGTGACACTCCATGATTGCATGGGGCTGAAGCTAGTGATGCAGGAGGTCTCTTCCAGACACGTTACTCCTGTTATAGGTCCAGACAAACAGGCTGCAGTCTCTTTCCTCTTCTCCAAAGAACACCTAGCTTGATTATCCATCTTGCAGTGGATCTTAGACCTTCCAGAAAATTATCAGCAGCTTAATTACTCAGAAAAGTACAGATAAACAGAAGCTGAATGACAGATGCGGTTATACTGTAACACTGTGCATAACTTCCTGGTGAAATATATGGCTTTGTTAAACTGAAGAAGCCTATATGGGAAAACCATAGTCCTGTTAACATAAAAAATGAGCTGAAAAGCCAGACTGGACAAAAATCCAATTGTCAAGATGTGGCTGTCTGCAGTGGCCCAAGTTTCTCACTTACAGTTGCATAACAGGCTTTCTGGGCTGCAGTATTCTTGGCAGCCTGAGCAAGAACAGAGACTGTTCAAGTTACACAACTGCAACGTCATTAGTGGCTTCTGAAGAGTGTGCCCAGAGCTGCCCGAGTAAGCTAGCATTATACTAAAACATAAGCTGCTAGATACAATCTTCCCTGCTGTGTACACAAGTCAGAACCATATCGCGGTTCCTGCTCCAGGGTATACCAGTGGGAGCACTGCCGTGCTGCCCCGCTGCAGGGCCACCGGCCGCCCCGCACGTCTGCCCGCCTGCCCGGTCACTAGCATCTTTCTAGAGCTGAGAGCCTGAAGAAGCATTACTCATTCATTTTCATTTTTCATTTTTTGCAAGGTCAAGGGCCTTCTTCAGAGACTGGTACATTCAAATGCCAGTTACACCAGAGCAAATCTGAAGCCGAGTCTGTTATTCTTCCTTTTCACTGAGCAGCTTATGCTCTGATGCATGCCAAGTTTTTCTGTCCCTCACTGAGTTTTAGGTAAGGCCTTTGACTTTGTGACTGTGCTTACTTTCCCATTTGCTGTGTTCTCTTTTGCTGTACTGATCAGCTTTTCTGATCATACCCATTTACCTAAGAAATCAGACTTAGTCACTCACCTTAAAGCACGCTAAAACCATTTATTCAGACACCCACTCAGCCATCATTAGAAGCACTACCAGGGAGCAATTTCCTGAGCAAGGGGATGCCATTCTTTAAAGCACTCAGTAGTACTAACACTAGTATGTAAAACCATGAACTGCTATTTGCAGTCCTGTTTCTCTACTGTTATATTATCAAATATGCTAAAAAATTTGTTTTATGTAACAGCACCTCATGGTCAGTTCAAGCTTGTATTTTTAAAATAATCAATTGCACCATGAACTACAATATTAACTGCAGTCCCCAGTTAGAACTCTGATGGTTTTGGTACTGCCCCAAACCATCACAGAACTGAACTAGAAGTTGTCTTTGGTTATCTCTGTTTTTTCCCCCTTTCTTTTTCTGTTTTTTTTACTGCAGCAGCTCATTCCTAAGGAGTAATTACATAATATACGAGACAACAATATCAAATGATTTTTTAATAAAGCAAAATTTTTAAAGTCATCTTCATTTTTTTCAAAAAAAGTCATGTCAAGCTTTTGCCTAGGCATGTACTCTTTTAAGCATCTAAGGGTCTTAATAGCCTCAGGACAGGATTTTTCCTATCGACTTTAATCATGGTTGTACAGTATTAAAGAAAAATAGAAGGTGTCTGAGCTATGAAGAACACAGAGATGACAAGTGAAGTTAAACATATAGCACTGGTACGAGCATCTGTGAGATGTCTTAACATTCCTGCTGCCAGAGTACGAGCTCGCCTTCTGACTTGTCTCCTCACTGGATAAAGCTGTAATGTCTGAATTCATCCCTAGTTTAGGAGTTAAGGCTACCCTTTCCCACTTTCCTGAAAATCAGTAACTTAGAAATATTCTAAAACCATCAAGGAACGTTTTGATCAAGTGGATGAGATTTTCCAAAAGAGAACTTTGAAGTGTCAAGTCTCATTGAATCATTTTCTGGCAGGAGGGGTTGCCTCGTTTGGAAAGCCAGCCCTTCTTACAGCGTCTCGGAGAACCACCCCAAACTGAACACACTCAAAATGCCAAGATTTAATATTCACTCCCC
>JAVJGI010000040.1:20665009-20693984 GCA_035590275.1 Ibycter americanus | reverse complement strand
TTTACTTATTAATTTTTTTCAATTATTTTTTTTTCCCTCTTCTGATTGTTTGGTCAGAAACCCTACAGCAAATCCAATGTTTTCTATTACTCCTCTCCTGCCATGTCACTAAAAATCTACATTCTAGAAAGAGAAGGCATAAGGCATTTCACTTAGACATTTGTGGTTTCTGAAATCACTGACGTAAGGGAAAACATTTTCACTTAAAGTAGTCAAAATGATATCTGACCTTTCACTTATGCTGACCAAATCTATTATGTGCCACTCAGTCACTGGTATCTATCATTCTTAATTAGCATCTACACAATAAAATAGCTCAGTTCAGAAGTGTATTAATTACTGTTTTATGACTCTGCTTCCTATTATCCTGGATGTATGGATGGCAGCAACCATAAAAAGCCCAGCCTTTTCCAGCACAAAGGGGCAGTATGTGTTATGTGTGATTCATGAAAGTTTCATTAATATTTAAGTTCGTGTGGTTTACAGGAGAAGAAGGGAATGAGCTGTTTGTTCTTACTTCACGCTCAGAGGATTTAGTTCAATTTTCAGGACAGTACAAATCTCACAGAGTGATAGGACAGAAAATCTGCTTTGTATATATCCTTTCATTTATATTGCGAGCCATGAACCAAAATAAAACCATGAAAAATATGTCAGTTAGGCACCTCTCTCCAAAATTCAGGGTACTGATACAGAAGTCTAATGGGTGAGAAAGCAAAGACAACATTCTTCCTTTGAACCACCAGCATTTGATAGAGAACAATCATCTACCTTATTCTTTGTATTTAATGTTTTTTTCCCTTTTTTAATGATGCTGCAGTTCAAAGGACAGGGTGATAATAAACCAGCATTTGCTATAATATGTCTTCTGACGTGTCATTTGAGACAAAGTTTAGAAATATAATCTATCTGAATGAACTGGCTGCAAGCTGAAACTAGAAATAAGGATTCGCATAGTCTTTTATTTCAGAGACCTCTCTAGGGCAAAGTGCACGACTATAGCTCAAAGGAAAAACAAAAGCAGGACAAAGATGAAATACTGAAAGATAAAAAAACCCAAAACATCCACAGCAGCAAGATCTACATAGAAATTTGTAAACAGAAAATGTAAGTTTTTTCTGCACACATTACTAACACACATGTAAAGATTTTTAACTTCAAACTAAAACAAAAAGCAGTGCCCTGGGATTGTCCAGGTTCAGATCCGCTCTGCAGCTCTGGCTGGCAGAATGGATCCCCCTGCACACCTTCCTGGGAGGAAAACCCATCGGCAGCAATAGGCAGGTTGTGCTCTGAGTGAGTGCAGAGCATGCAGGAGAGATTCACATCCCCGAGATCAGAGGAGACCACAGTATAATTTTTCAGTCAAGAGAGAAGGGAAGAAGTACCTTTGCCAGCTGTCTACTTCTCATGCTGCTTTCTTCCTAAGGACTCATCTTTTATAGAAGATGCCATGACATTATACAGAGAGTATCAACAGTGTAATGAAAAGATTTGAATTGACAAATATTTCGCCTTACGATTATGCAGCAGACACTGAAGGAAGAACAAAGCTTCAGAATACGCAACAGTTAGATGGTCACTTTGACTGCAAAGTTAGGTCAATTGAAATAAAGTGGATGCCTTTAATGACAGTCCTGGATTATTTTTAACATTAACTCACTAAAGCACCAATGAGAACATCAACCTGTTAATATACAATAAGATTCATCTGCTTGTTGCCAAGAAAATTCAGGCTACTACTATAAAACAGTAGGCTATGCAAGGAATCAGTGGGCTCTCACCTCCTAGGACAATAAATCACAGCAAAAAAGCCCAAAATTAGCTCCACCTTTCCTGCAGTTTGGCAGGAGAAGAGAAACTGAGTGAAATACTGATACTGATTTTAGTGAGACTAAGATTTCATTGTTCCTTTTCAGAAATGTCAAATATTCATTGAATTTATGGTTGGAAAGGACATTTTCTATATCACAGGCCATTAAATTTCAACTCATCGCTGCTGGACTGAACCCAGTAATTTGTATTTGGCTAAAGCTTTTTGTTTGGGGCTAAAACCATCCTGTAAAAAGACACCCCATCCTGATCTGGATAAACCAAAAGACCTCACTGGCAGTCTCTTCCAGATGTTCTTCTCTAATCTGAATTTATAAGACTTCAGTTTCTAGACACTAGTCTTCTTTATGCTTGAAAAAGATGCTTATTAGCACTTTGTATTTTCTCCTGAGGGACATCCTACATATGGAAATCAAATGATGTCTGAAGTTTTCTTATTTTCTATGAGCTAGAAGGGCTGAACTGTAAAATACTCCCAAAATGTAGGACTGTACTTTACATCTTCTCTGTTCAATTCCTATTTAATATGCTTTTACTACATTCTGAAGTCCAGGACTGACTTCACTCATGCCTAGTAATTTTGCAATTATTTTGGATGCCCATTGAAAATGGTTAATAGTTGTGGTGGTTTTGGCTGGGATAGAGTTAATCTTCTTCGCAGTAGCTGGTATGGGGCTATGTTTTGGATTTTTGCTGGAAACAGTGTTGATAATACAGAAATGCCTTCGTTACGGCTCAGCAGTGCTCACACAGAGCCAAGGTCTCTTCAGCTTCTCCCACCACCCCACCAGTGAGTAGCTGGGGCTGCAGAAGAAGTCAGGAGGGGACACAGCTGGGACAGCTGACCCTAACTGACCAAAGGGACATTCCATACCGTATGACAACATGCTCAGCATATAAAGCTGGGGGTAGAAGGAAGAAGGGGGGGACATTCAGAGTTAGAGTATTTTGAATTCCCAAGTAACTGCTACGCGTGCTGGAGCCCTGCTTTCCTGGCGATGGCTGAAGACCTGCCTGCCCGTGGGAAGTGGTGAATGAATTCCTTGCTTTGCTTTGCTCGTGTGTGACTTTTGCTCTACCTATTAAACTGTCTTTGTCTCAGTCCATGAGTTTTCTCACTCTTCTAATTTTCTCCCCCTTACTACGGGAGGGCAGTGAACAAGCGGCTGTGTGGGGCTCAGTTGCCAGCTGGGGTTAAACCTTGACAGTCTTTTTGGACTTTTAATTAGTATTTGTGCATTTATCCTCTAAACATTTCTAATTAGCTGTGATTCATCACTAATGACAACTTTTTGAGGCTTGTCACTTAAGCAGTCCTTAATCCATTTAACTGTGCAAGTTAACAGTATTTTACAAATACTAAATTTTAATGGAAATATGTGGTAAATCAGATACCTCTAGCAAGCTGAAGCTTTTCTCTCTGCAAATTTTTCTAAGTCTGAAAAATACTTATAAACATCAAATACACAAGCTGAAATAGTTTTATTCTCTGATTTCTACACCTCTGTCAAAAATAAACTCATGTAGGACTTTGCCTTCTTCTTAGTGAGGGATACCATGCTCAAAATGTTACCTTTGGCTCACTGTTCTCCTTAAACCACGTGAGTAATGCTCAGTCAACCGAAACACCATTCAGGTTCATGAAATATGTATAAACATTATTACACCAATACAGATGACATAACAAAAGAAGGTATTCTAAATATATCTATTTTGAAATTAGATTACTCCTGGTGAGACATGGAGATGAAATTTGGTATTAAAATGACAAATAAGAGGAGAAACATTTTTCATCATATACCAGGAGAATTTCTATAATTTGTATTTGTTCTGCTACTTAGGGAAATATATTAAGGGGTTTTTCTAATACCTGTCCTCACACAGGCCTTTTCACTCTTCTAAGCTTTGAAATTTGACTCCTGTTTTGATTTTGAAATAATTTTTTTTCTTTGCTGATAGAAATTATTCCTCAAAAGAATTCTTCCATCGAATCTAAACAGTAACACATACTGAAGTTTTCAGAAGTTAGATACACAGACAAATAACATGAGAAAGAGGCAGTCTTAACAGGAAACAAACCTGAAGTGATCTGTGTGTTAAAAGGTTGGAGGAATAATCACATTACCGAAGACCTCTTTCATACAGAGTGATTGACAAAGTATAATCTGGGTACAGCCAGATTGTCTGCTCTGCCATACATGTGCATACCTGTTATGTTTTGCTAAACAATAAGAGCTACTTTCCACTTATACGAAACACAAAACCTACCGAACAAAGCGGTAAATCCTTTATACGTTAATAAAATCCTACTGTATGATTTAGAAAAACTGAAAATTTCTTCTTCTTCATTTATTGCTCTAAACTGTCAATTAAGGATACAAACACCTAAAAGCCAGATTATTATCACAAGACAAGCACAGGGGTAAATCTGCAGTCAATGACCCTACCAATTCAAAATGGATGAATCAATAATAGCCCATCTCCTCTCAAATCAGAAGGAATCAATTGATATGAAAAGAAAGTTAGTAGTTCCATTTACAGGTGAAACACAGCTTAGATCAAAAAAGATAGCTCATATTGGTTAAGTTCAAAATAATAGCTGGATATTTTCATTAAATATTTGACCTCACTCGTTAACATTTCTAAAGTATCTGATGGCAATAAGCTGCTCAAAATAGACTCAGTTTTCATTATTACTGTTATTATGATTACTATTACTACTATTATCATTTATTATACCACTATTCTATCTAGATGCCTCAGTGAATATCCTTCAGTTATTCACTTGTTCAGTGTATAGGTTCTACAGAACATCTGTAGAAATATACTGGAGGTCTCATAAAATAACAGACAGCAACTTCAACCTTTTCCCAGGATACTACAGTCCAGGGTTTACATGAACTCGGAGCCTCATCCTGTAAACATATTAGGTAAAAGGAAGAGCTCGCTACTTCAAGCACTGCCCCTGATTTCAACATCATGATTGAAGGTCTTCGCATGGTCAACTCAGTCCTTTGGGTGCTGTTCTTTATTTTGCATTGCACAAAAATAAGTGAATAACTATTGCAAATCCCTTACAGCTAAGGGCGGTAACATAAGGATGAAAGAGAAATTGGTATGAGAAATGTTTTGCAGATTTCTACGTGCATTATTTTGGGTGAGAAGGCAGTAATAACTCCTGAAGAGAAATCAGGTGTGCTAATAAGTAATTCAGGATCTGTCAAGGAGAAACTGAAAGGATGAGGTCTGCCACTTCCCATCTCTAGCTAATGTCAGGTTCTGCAACCTCAACAGTAGGACAGCTGTCGCTAGTTTAAGAAGATCCAGGGAACTTTCTTCCCTGCAAATGAATCAGTCAGGTGGTATTTGTGGGTGGGTACCTCACAAGACTTGCCTTTAAAGGTCTATGAGACTGTGCGTATGTACTGGCATATTTGCATTCTCCTTTTCCATGTACTCCTCTTGTGTGCTTGTAACACAAACACAACAAAACTGGCAGCAGTTGCAGTATCAGTTCTTCAATGGAAACGTCCCAGAGGAAGTACATTAGGGTACATCGGTACGTTTAAGCTGCTCCTACCTCTGGCTTGTGCCACAAATTGTAAAATCAGAACTTTCTCCACCAAAAAAGAAACCACAACAAAATCATAATTATAAAAGATGGTAGCAAGGAAACCTTTAAGTAGAATGGCTATCTTATATAATGTGCTTCACCTTATACAAAACTCCCTCGTTATTACACACTTAGACGTGCTTTGTTGCATATGGCAGAAATGTCCCTCCACAACAAACCAGCCAGCTTAGTGTGAAGGTACCACACACCTCCCTCTTCCTGAGCATGTCCCACCTCAGTCCGTGTTTAGGGCAAGAAGGAAATTTTACATAGGAAAATGTAAATTACTTACAAAGAGAACTGCTGATGTTGAAATAAACGGTTGCCCTGCAGGTCCTTTGCTAGCTCTGGCCAGGGAGGTTTTGGAAAAGAAGGGGAGTTGCCACACTTCACTTGCATTGCCCTTCAGGTAAAGCCTGAAGATGCTCCCTTCGTTGGTTAGTGTCCTAAGAAAAGATGAAGTTTCTCCACACCTAGCTTCCTTGCCAATTTCCTCTGAGGAAAAATTCCTCTCTAACAGAAGCTCTAGAGATTAGTTCAATTCTGTGCATATGAAAGAATACTATTACCGTGTTTTCTGATAGCAATTCCTAGGACACCCTCTGTAGACTCCCCCAAAAATAAAAGAGCCCCCTTAAAGTTTCTTTTGTTCTGTAATTCCCATTTAAAGACATAATCAGTATTTTATGCTGTAAGTGATTGGCACAGAGAGGACTCTTACACCACAAACTGAAGATTATAGCTTAAATACTCCTAGTAATAAAAATGGAGATCAATGTTGTATTAACAGAATTATTTCTAAATAAGTTCTTTCCAAAGCTTTCTGTCAGCCATTTAAAACAATGTCTTGGGGTCACTCATGACCCATATTTCTTTGGCTGTGTCACATGCATGTATCTTCCTTCTGTCTTTTTCTCAACCTTATAATGTGAGATTTAACCCTTTGGAGAAGACAAGAAGCAGTGCAGCAAATGGCATATTACACCTTTTCCAATGTGATTGCTTTTAAGCCCTATTGCATTCTGTTTAATGTTTTAAGCAGATGACTGCTGTGATAAAAAAAATAAATAATAAAATGTTTGGCAACAAATTTGGATTTGTGACTCTAAGATAATTTATAGTGAACACTATGGAAAGCATAACAGGCAATCATACTTTTTGCCTACTGACACCCATCAGTCAGTCCTGATGATTGCAAACTAACTTTGGAGCATCTTTTTGAATGGAGATCTTATTTGGGAAATGGCAGAGAAAGGACTTAAGCACATAAACTACTGAAGGCCTCTTGGTTCGGATCCTGTCTTATCCCCCCACCCTATTTATAGTTATTTACACAAACAGCTCCCCCAGTTGGTAGCTGAAGACAAAGTGTTTTCCACACATGCCTCTGGCAGCTGAGGACCACAGCTCATTTCATCTTTCCATCATCCATACTTTTATTTGTTCAAAAGTGTCCACAGTTCAAGTCTGTTTAAGAGTAATGAATAGTGCAAAAGAAGTTGATTGAACCTATTCCTTCAAAACAATAGACCAAATAATAAAACTGCAGCCACCACAGCAGCTGGATTTCCAGCTCACCCCAAGCTAGCAGTCTAAATAGGAAGGCTTAAGTGAACGTAGAGCTTGCACGGTTAGGCAGTCCTGGAAAACAGGTGGACTGGGTGGCTGTCGGCGACTTCAAGGGAAATGCAATAAAGGAAGATGATACTAATTTTCAAAAAAGCTCTTTAAAAGGACTGACTGTCATCGCTGCATGGCAGAGGCAAGTCATCAGGTCAATCTCCCAGTCAGAGCACACCAGAGGAGCTTCACCAACTTCAGTGGAGCTACACCATTCTGTACAACTGGAAATGAGTCTTGCGCTGGAGAGTTACACACAGAGTAACTTGCTGGCTCCTTATGCTGTAGGACCGAAAATGACACTGCTTTCCTGTCATTTTATGGCATGATTCACACTTGATGTTTTGTGGCACTCAGTTTGCAGAATGCAGAAACTGGTTTATTCACTTTGACTTAACATTTCTAATGACTTTGCGAACAACTGGACCTCCAAACCTACCACCCCCAAACACAGAAAGTTCTAGACTTGCTTCAAACCATTAACACAAACCTTGTTGCTAAATAGGGTATTGGTAGCACTTACATGATCGTATTCATTTAAAAAATATATCCTTGTTTACAATAAGCCACATTCTGCATATCAGAAGTCAGTTGGAGAAATATAACGAGACAGAAACCATTTTATTTCAAGCCACAGATGTTTAGCTTTTGCCTTGCTTATATCTCATGAAGAACATGACAGGCTTGCTAGGTGCAGAGCTAAGATCAGACATGCTCTACAAGCCTTTGTAGTACAGAAGTTCGATTTTGTCAGATGAAAGAGGTCTTGCTGCTTTCAGAAACGCAGTAAACCCAGTAAAAATGAGTTCCATACCGGGAATTATTCCTCACAAGGTGACTTTCACGATTTATTTCTTTCCAAGATAATTCATAAAAGCTCAAGCCCTCCTAGTCCACAGAGTTGCAAACTGTGGTCATCTTGACGTTAACCATCACCAAGTCTTCTTAACTTCCTACCACAATAACTAGAAATTTCACATATAACTGGCTATAATTTAAAAAAAAAAAAATGGCATGAAGGTTGTGTGAAAGGTAGCTTACAACATATCATGTTGGTTTGCTTTCTTTTCTACAGATTTTGAGAAAAATATATGCACCTCTGTATGAATAAGAAACATCAATTGTTACCCACCTTAAAAGTCTTAGATTTCCACTTACATCAAAAAGTTGAGCCATAGCAAGGAGACCGAGTTCAGAGTTTTTTGTTACTTAAACCTAGGAGGTTTTCGCTCCATAGTCCATACATAATCATGTAACAAAGGAACAATTGCATTTCTATGTGAACATAAAAGGATAAATTCTTAGTGTAAGTCAAGTAAAGAAGAAACAAAATATAAACAGTGGATTTTTCTGTAAATATTATGAAAGGGTTTGGATTTATCTGAAAAGTATATACCAATTATCAGAATCTGATGCATCATCTCACCCACTTTCTTTTTCTACTTACAATCAATTTCATAACTTTAAAAGAAAAAAATGGAATTTTTTATCACTCAGTGCTTTCAGAATTCCAAACCAATATATGAAAGCTCTACTTTTATTTTTTAATAAAGTAAAATTAACTTAATCTGAACATCCCCAGGGCAATAAGAATATTATTTCTCATAACTCAAAACTGATCCAACTGTTTTTCAGTTTTTAAGAACTACCTTTAGATTTTAATTTGAAAATCCAAGCACTCCTCCTGTTTCTAAATCCATTAATTACACTGTTTAGCCACATCATACTGCTGGCATGGAGCATCACTGTTAGGTTTTGAAACTGAAATAACTTCCATTTACTGTCACCTTCATCATCCATTCATTATCCACTATGCAGAATTCAAAGATGAGTGCAGGAATTTAAGAAAAAGATGTGAATGCTATAAAAAAGAAGTACAGTTTTCAAGGCTTTGCTATCTCTCTAATGGTAAATACTGTGAAGTTCTGGAAAAAAACCTTTTTCATGGCACAGACACTTATTCATACCCCACGGTTTTCAAATAAGCATTGATATTTTTCTAAGAAAGAAGTGGACTGTGGCTTCTACAGTGACAACCTGAAAGAAGTCAACCCGTGCCCCTGGTTACTGCAGTTGACTTTCAATCGTCATCTTCAAAGCTGATGACTCCTCTTCTACTATCTAGTTTCTAACGTGGAGAGGGAAGAGGGAGAAGAGGAAGAATGACAATCTGTGCCACAACAAGAGAGATGCTATGCACAGTGCCACAGGAATTGTTTCTGCCTTTCATATTCAAGGTGTATCAGCACACTTTCCAAGTAATGAATTACTTCTTGTCTGCAGGCAAAGTGAAGGACTGGTATGAATCTCTGGTGTGCACGTAGGACATTGAAGCCTGTTTAAGAATTTAGTTTTGCAATTTACAGAATATCTCTGTTGATTTCAAGGGGATATTTACACATGTAGATCATTGTAAAGATCATAGAAGGACAACACAGGTACAAGAGGTGAGAAGTTCCCCATAGCACTCTGAATTTTTTAGTACAGCTTGAACAAGCCCTAGAAGGTGATATAAAGAGCTCCCACTTATTTGCACCACTGTAGTGCTGGCCATCTCACACAGTGCGGTCAGTACCCTCCCAAGCAGGACGGAGAGTGCTTACAGTACAGGTAGCTTTTACTTTCTGTTATTTCTTGTGATACTTCCTGGCTTGTTTCATCACAGTGGTGCTCATGCAAATTAAAAATTCAGCCTTCTCACAAGCTATTCAAGCCTGTGATTCAGTCTGAGATTTGTTTCCAGCTCTTTCACTGCTTCCGTGCATGGCCTTTAGTCTTTTAGGTGTGTCTGTTTTTGTGGCTGTGCAAAATGACTCACCTGACTTCTCATGAACATAGCCATTTCACTGTCTGCCTCCTTCTGGTCCTAAAAGACACTGCCTGCGTGAAAAAACTGTTCCATACCTGTTCTGCCAATGCAGAGGAACAGTATGACTTCCACTAGCTGCAAGAGAAGAGCACAGCCAGCTTCAGAGGAGCTGCTCACATCATGCTTCATTCCACTATATTTGGCCGTGAACATTTCATGACAACTTCTTCATTTCATTTGATGAAGAAAGATGAAAAAAAGCAGGATAGTTGTAAATAAATCATGATCTATTGGAAAAGATAACTGTTATTTTGAGATGGAGCATCTTCTCTGACCCCAGTAGAGCCAGTCACAACATTGCTAGCACTTACAATGGGGACAGGATTAGAAGCCAATGCTGGGACAAAGCGGTCTTTCTCAAGTCAATGAACAGCAACCGATTTTTTATGACTAGATATTTAGGTAGTTGGCACTACATCACAGTCAAGGTGGTCAAAATCAGATATCTGAAGTCATGTTCCAACTCCACAAGTTTGCAACTATTCCTATTAATTTTAGACTGCTACTATGCGCATTTGGCATTTTTTTAAATATGATACCATTTATATGTCTAAATGTACCTACATTTAAGTAGCTCTTTTTGAAACATTTTCCCATTTAATATTTCAGTTCAGAATAAACCACCAGCCTTACCCACCACTTACATTTACTACCATCTGTATTTGCAGTCAAATAACAAGGGTATACTACAAAGAGAACAAAATCACTTCCACTGCCCATTAAGGAAACTAGAATTAATTCCACTGATCTGCATGCGAGCATCTTTAATTAAAAGATCATAAGCGTATAAGTGGCTTTGATTTCTTGTTCTAATGTCCTCCTCAATTATTTATTGTACTCACCTTCTCACATCTGTGCACATTTTTCTATTAGATGAATATAAAATATAAATGCTGTTGCACTTTTGAGTATTTCCAACTGCAGTGCAAATGTTATTAACCCCTTATTCAACTTAGGCAAATATACATACCAGCCATACAAAGTGAGGCTATGTAATGGTAAGACAGACTGAACACGCAGAATGTATCTACAAAGTCATCTGAGCTTTTGGATGGCTCTTTACCTACCTGATACATGAATAACCACAAGAAAGCTTCTGCATTAGCTTTTATAATGGCTTGGTTCTCCTACTAATGATTCACTGTGCTAAAGCATAGCATGGGAGGTTTTCCCTCCATGCGGAAGTACGAATTAACGACCTTATGTCTTTAATAGGCGTGAATACACCCCTCTATGTCAGAGACCTCTAGAAAGAATCCATCAGTCTGTCTTGAACATCAATTAGAAGCAAGCCTGCAATTGTATTTTCCTGCTTATATAATTTACAGAAGATAAACAGCAGCTAAAACTTTCCTGTATATGTCTATTTACATTGTGTGTTGTAAGCAATGATAGCTACAAAGCATCTGCAGTATGTGCTATGCAATATAATGCCTTTATGTACTTCTTTCATTTCCTTTCATAAGCATTTCTCCAATTTCATGCTATACAAGAGCCCATATTTATACATGTTACAGAATGGCTCATTTTTATCCTAAAGTAAAAAAAATAAAATAAAAATTTAAATTGGTAATCACATTCACATCTCTGAAATATTAATCCAGGACTGCAGTATGTCTGTTCTATCACAAAAGATCTCTGAAAACCCTTACTAAGTAAAGCCAGAGTTCTCAAGTGTACAAAGTTAATAGAGCAAAACCAGCTCACCACAGTATTTATTATAAACAACCATCTTCTGAAGATGGTAAATCAATATCTATGTGCAAACAAAAGTGTTCTGTGGAAAACATTACAGAAAAGTGACCCCCCCTTTCATTACAGAAGGCTGGAAGTTTTTCTCCATCTCTTTTCTTTTCAGTGTGAATACCTTTATTTAAAAGCACATGTGCTTCCATCTGCACAGAAGCTAAAAAACAAACCGTGAAGGGTTCTGGATGGTAAATTACAGGGAACTTTCTAAATGAAGGAAGGAGTTATATCACTTAGTTTCTTTTCTTGGAGGGATGGGATGGACAGAGAAGAGGAAGGAAGGATTTGCTTGTGTTCTGAAAAACAGGAAAAAATCTAGAAAATAGGGCTTGCTGCAGTCTCCTTATTTTCAGCAAGACTTGAAGCTTTAGCAAGAGCTAGGGATCACATACAATGCTACTTTATTGACTAAAAATACCAAATCTTTCACTCATTTTATATCTCAGAATCACATGAAAAGGAGTAAAACTTACTGAATTCAAATACACAACCGTCCCTTCAAATACAAGAATCCCATGATGAACACATTAACTCACTAAAGGTGTGCACAGAAAGGCCCAAGAGTTCTTGGCTCTTGAGTCAAGAGTGGTCAAGAAACTCAGTGCTGAGTGTCATACTATTCTAAATTGTTCAAGAGACAAAAAGCACCTCTCAGATATGACAACTCCCATTAGATGCCCCATCTGCAACTTGGGAGTTCAAGAAATGGGGGCCAAAGCATCACTTTTGGAACACCCTGTTTCACTCCAGGCACTGTAGTTCCAAAATGAGAGAGACAAACAGCAGAGCTGGCGCTCCTGCAACTTGGCCTGTCATTTCCACGATCACAAGTAGTCTTTGTGTTAAACACACTATTAAGAAGACAAGACAAATAGGAAGATATGTTATTTCTTCAGTCAGACTAGCCACAGGGATAAAACCTACAATTCAGATTGCATTGAGTAAAGCATTCCTTTTACAACAAATGCATAAATAAAAGCAGAGATTATGAAGCATTCGTTGCAAAGACCTTATCTTGCCTAATTCACAAATTTTCCTCAGACGAAGACTTTCATCTGCCCCAGGCAATAAGCAAAATCAAACTTTGGTATTTCAAAGGATGACTATTGGATTATATACCATTTTCCCCGGTGGAATGTCAGAAGAGGCTGCATTATTATTTTTTTTTAAGTGCTGTAAAAATTAAGCAAAACTGCATTAATTGGAACTGGATTCATTGGAATTAGACTGATTAAATAGGACATTGACTATTATTTTGTTTTCTAGATTGGTTGTCTACGCACTGAAAGTCAATATATGTAATCTGAAAAGTACTGCTGTCCAGTGTCTTGACATGAAAGTGAAGATCCAATCCTTTTCCTTGGCCTTAAATGACAGCCGTCACTTCCACACTATTACAACCAGTATTAGCCCTTTTTTCGGAATAAAGAACTTACTCGGCATTGACCAAGATTGCAGTTATAATAGCAAGTGATATAGAAGTGAGTCTTGGATCAAAATGCATTCCCCAAAAAAGCTGTAAAACTTTCAGAAGTTCAGAAGGATAAAGATGGGATCCAAGCAAACCACAAAACCTTCCTATAAATTTTACCGAGAAATTAAGAAGAAATATGTGTATATACATATATATATAAACATATATTTTCTACTGTAAATCCCTCTTTTCCTACTTTGCATTATGTGATAAGATTATCTTTTTTTTTTCTTTTTACATGAAAGGATTAGTTGTGTAAACTGTAGAGCTTTAGCCCTGCTAAACAACCAGTATATATTTTAGAGTAGCTTATTATTATCCCTGCATTTATTAACCATCTATTTTGATGTGACAGATGATTACTTAGCAGTAACAAATGCCAAGTGGGCAGAAATCTGGTGAGTAAAGCTGAAAAAAGTACAGAGGCCAGGACTGTACTGCAGTTCTGAAGCTTCTTTATTCTCAACCTTCAATCACTGCCTCTCACCCTGCCCAGGTGCCAATCTAAACCTAAAGTCCCTCCTGAAAGATGGTGTTTATTTACCACCTCCTCCATTTGTTTATAGCAGATGCGGATCTAAGGTGAGCAAACTCGCATTCCCCTGACGCCCGCTGTGCTTTTGTGTATATCCATCCACCCTAAAAATCTTCCTCCTTTGCCGCTGCAGAACGTGCAAGCAGTAAATCTAGAAGGAGAAAGGGAAAACTGCATCTACACAAGGATAAAAGAGAAGAGGAAATATGCTGGACAGGAAGATGCTCTGCAGCAAGGATAGCCTTGTCTTCTGCTTGAGACACTAAGAAAGACCCTACAGCAGCAGGAGATACTGTGCTCTTTCCTGTAAATATCTTAACTGTAAAACTAGAGCTTGCCGAGAAACTGTGAGGAACAATGTGCATGCTTCTAAGAGTCTCCATAATAATCCCTCCCATGATTTTCTCAGGATAAGTCTGCAATCATTTAAAAATATCCATTATAAAAATCAGTGAGCCACAGTAAGACAGCCCCATTACCACCCATGATGTAGGCTGCTCCATGCCACCACTCAGTGTGACACACATTATGTGCATGTAGTTGGGCTATCATCCACACCCTGCTGCTGAGTTGAAAAATGCCCAATGCCAACATTTCACCATGCCAGTGGAAATATATTTCTTTGGCTGATTTCCACGTTATGCAATCTCATAAAATGGTTTCAATAAAGAGTTCAGGATACTGGGGTGATTTAAAGAAAGTGATTGATTCTACTAACACTGAAGATGAGTGGAGGGGGGAAGAATAGATTTTTTTTCAAAAATAAGCATTTTGCTTGAAATCACTTACACATGTTTCAGGAGCTACGTTTCAAATGCAGATATCAATATAATTATTTTCTGTTAACCGTCCATATTCATGTAAGTTTCAATACTGTATTTTTCACTGCTCAAAGCTTCCTTGAAGTTAAACTGAGTTAGAGGTGTGAAATACATGAGCCCTGCCTATGAATGATTAGTCAAATATGCTAATTTATTTCTCAAATCCATGAGATTAATTTCATACATTCTTTATGCTCTTATTAAGTCTCAGTTATTGACACTTTCCTTTTTTCTTTTTCTTTTTTTTTTTTTTTTTTGGCCTGTACTCAAACTATTATTTCTAAGGGATGGGCTTTGAGCGCCAACTCTTAAAGTCCAAGCAAGAAATTAATTTCTGATGAATATATGGGGAAGCCAGCCTCTCCCGTATTTCTCTCTGCCTGCAGCTAGAGAGACAGCAGTAGAGCTAGTGCAGTTTACAATAGCCCTAACCAATACTGGTAGTTTCCCCAGGCCCTGTTGTGTTTTATAACCACACACAGACGAAAACAATCTGAAATGCAGAAAGGACTTGGGTGCCTGTGCGGCTGCCTCCCACCACCCCTCCTCCCTGCACTGAGGCAGGCTCCCGTGGGTCAGCGCTCCGCTGCGGAGGGGAGCAGGATTAGCCCCTTACCTACCAGAAGGCAAAGAGCAGCATTTTGTTAAAAGGGACTGATTTCACAGCCTAACATCACTGGGGTAGTGTAAAGCAGCAACATGTCCAAAATTAAACACCGAATTCCAGAAGAAAAAAAAAAAGAAAAAACCCCCGAACGTTTCACATCTCTCTCACAGGAGATTTTCCCAGCCCGTTCCTTGCCTGGCCAAAAACCCCATATTCTATCATTTCATTAACAAAGCCAAGGAGCTCACGCTGTGGCATCTCATCGGAGGGCACTGGAGTTAACAATGCGAGTGTGAGCTCCAGTGGCCATGGCAACAGTAGCTAATTCTTCTTCCCAATCAGGGTGGCAATTCTCTCCCATGGCTTGAATCAGTTACAAAACAAAATACTCTCAAAGACCTTTCAGAGCCAATAGCCTTGCAGCTAATCTGCTAATAGGAAATAATCTGCAGCTAATATACACATTCCAGGGCAGCAGTGTGTTTTCTTAATACTTTGTTACATGGGCCTCCTTCCAAAGAAAGCATAGCAAAGAATAGAAAACAGACATTCATTAAAAATAGTATAATACTACCTGGCCACTATTAATGCCTGAAACGTGCTGCAACTTGCATGGCTCTTAAATGGTGATTTGGAGTGACAGCACTAGATAGACTGAATGCAATGCAATTAGATCAAAAAAGTTACATACAGTATTAGTTAGCAGCTAGTTCATGTGAAAAATCAGACTTGAAATGATTTCCACATTTCTCTCTTTTCATTTGGCCTTAATTAAAGGATCTGTTAACAAAAGCACTGAGTTAACAAGTCTGTGCATCAGTAATATACGGTCTAGATGGATAGAAGAAAACAGATATTAATAAATATACAATTACAGCACACTCATCTAACTAACTGTGTGATAGGAGTTTAGATGTACATTCTCCTGCTTGCCTTAAACACATGAGTAAACAGCAAACAGGCAGTGGGTGAGAAAGGACTGCGGAAAAACTAGTGATGAATCACCAAATTCTGCATCAATCATGTCAGGAATACCTCACATTAAGGCTTACCTTGAGTATACTAAGGGTAGGACTGCACTTCTGAAAGCCTGAGTGTATTAGCTCTGGCCCGTTGTGGTACAATGTTTGTGCAGGCACAAAGGCAGGGTGAGCTCCAACCTGCTTGGGGTATACAAGTTGCCATCTTGTATGCATAATTAAAACAGAGATGCAGCACTGCTGTTGGATTAAAGGGGAGAGAATTACACCTCCATCCTTAGCCAGTATAAAATACTGCTGATGGAGTCGGTCGTTACAGAAGATAACCCTTCCAGCTTCACAACCATCTTTGCTCACCACATCCAACCCAAACCACCACATCTGCACCACCAACATAGTTCAAGTGAAAGTAAAATCTCTCAATGCTCCGGTATATTTACACTTTTCTTTCTTTTTCCCCTCCACTGGTACAGCCAAGGAGACCCGGTCATTTCAAGCCACTGCACAGGTATCAAACAGAGTTACAAGACTGACTGCAGATCCTGGCAAAGACTGAGAAAGACAGAAGTGACTAATACATCGTTCAGTGCTGTGCAACTGAATGTCTTCAAGTATATGCTACAATTGTAAAGGCATCTCTCATATGGGCAACCAAAATGTTTCATTTCTAGCCCTTTCTGTTAACTTCTGAAACTTCCACTAATCAGGGTGACATTTCATAGATTTTCTCCTGTTCCCAAGATGACTACTCTTCACTGTAAATTTAAGCTGTAACACACAAACATTCTATGTCTATATTTAATATAAAAGCTGTTTTCTTTTAAATGAAGAGAACAAGAAATATATCTCTACATTATGATCTTATTTTTATTTTATTGAAAACTGCTTGAGTACTGAAATATGAAAAGGAAGGCAACTCAATGTAATGGGCAAACAGTTTTAGCATCAACAACACTTTTCAAATGCTCGATTAAGAACTATGACGGAACTACCCAAGTCAAAGGTCTTTAAAAATGGTAGTTCTCCCAATACAGCAATACGAGGGATATGGTTTAAGTAACATTCAGAGCATTGCTAATTGGGAAAGAACTTCTCCACATCTGTGGTCACCTCCTTTACAGGGAATTGCTTTTGTTTCTAACTATCTCAAGATTTTGTGTCATGCAATCAATTTCTGATGTGTGTGTCACTTGCCAGGTAAATCAGATGATTTATGAGAACCAGTGAAAATTGGTCACTTATAGATACGTGCCTAGTGATTGACAGTGAGCTCCTCTTGCACTTGGGGCATTTATAAGGGCTGCTTCCTGCACGAGTTCTCTTTGAAGTCATCCCAGGAGCTCCTGCTGCATGCCCTGGGGCAGAAAGCTCCCAGGACAGGATCTCTTCACAAGGCAGTCTGTTTCCCTGAATCAACCAGGAACACTATCTCTGCACATCTGTAAAATCCAGCTGAAACAGGCTGAAATGCTGACAAGTTGCTGGGTGAGAGCAGGAGGAGCAGAAATGACTCTACAGACATATACAAACACTCTTCTCTCCATAAATGCAAGAACAGGACTGCATAAAGCTGTGTTACAATGTATACAAGCCCAATGCAGAGTGCTAAATCAATTTTGCTTGACCTTGCTCAGAACAAGTGGTTTTGCTGCTGCTCTGCAGTTTGTATGTCAGCATTTCACATTTGGTGGCAGCTGTTTTACAGAAATTGGCAAACTGCACAATTTACCTTTTTTTTTGTTTGCTTATTTTATCCTGGTACTGAGGTTCAATCCCATCCTCTGTTGAAACAGCCTGACTCATTCTGAGCACACTCTGCAGAGAGAATGGGATTTCAATAGTGGTCAGCGCTAACCTACTTCTGCTCTCTAGCCATTGGCACAGTAAGTAAATGCTTCTTGATTTTGATGGAGAAACACAAACAGGTCATTGCTGAGGGCTCTTGAAATTCCACCAGAATCTCTAAACAGATCGAACATGCTGCAGTCTCACTGCTGTTTATCCCTGACAAACCCAGAGCATGTGATATCTGTTTATATATATATTTGAATGAGTTGCTCGAAAGGAAATTGTGCAAATAGGCACAAAGGAAAAAAAACAAACCACCTTTTTATCCCTTTCTGACTTTCCCCCAATTCTGGATGGTGATGGTTTGGTCCAGTAATGTTTGCCTCCACATTTCAGTTCCTGTATCCTCCCTGTCTCAGTGAGAAAGAAAAAAAAACCCCAAAACTGCCTGAGTCACAGTACTGCAAGTCTTTACTTGGTGACAGTCCTGAATATTGCCTATTTCTTAAAAAAAAGGAGACAGACAGAATAAGACATAGAAAATAAACGCCGAAACCTTTAAAGTTAAATGATATTCATCATTGAAGAGTGCTTTTATTTCTCTTTAAATCAGTTTTTATAATTTGAGTTGTCATGACAACATGATGCAACACTTCACTGCCATGACAATCTGACAACTTTCAAAAACAGCAAGTGCTGTTTTTACTCTGTTTTTCAATCGCTCCCAAGGAAACAAGCTGTTATTTACTTCTGTGACAAAACTCATATGATACCATAATGGATCCAATGTCAAGAAAAATTAAAGCATAGAATGGGGGAAACAGGGATGGAAAATGTGCTTTTGTGTACATAATTACTTTATAAAAAGTACATATTTTTTTCCACTCTCTTATCCCGATTCACCACCGTAACTCTAGTCATTTCCACCTATGAATTCACTGACTTTCTCCTCAGCCTAACCAGAACCGATCCTTGATTAATCACCAGATCATTGATTCAAAACCAGCCTGTTTTCTTAGCAGCAGTTTTATTTGATGTGCTTATGCTTGGTTGTGTGCGTTTGGATACTACACAACAAACTGAAATAAATGAAATCTCTGTGTGACCCTAAGTTAACTCCACTGGAGCGATGTATTTGTAAATCCCTTCAACTTATGTGAGACTTGTGTCTAAATTCTACAGGGACGATAAATCCACTGGCTAACTCTCTTCTAGACAAAGCCAGGAAATGTTTCCAGACACTGGAGCTTGGTTATCTATATTATTCAGCTGTGGGAAAAAAATCACTGGGATGATACCTATTCTGTCTAGCAGAAGTAATTCTCTGGAGCTAGCATGGACCAAGGACCACCCCCAAAAAGGCAGTGTGGATGCAGCCACCTTGTTTTGGAAGCTGAGGCAGTTTAACGCCACTAAAAGATGGCAGTTGGCCTCAGTGGCATGAGATGCTCCTTAGGACCATTTTCTGTACTGGGATAGACATAGCCATTGTTTTTCTAGCAGCTTTTTTTTTTTTGAGGAAAATAAAAAAGTTCAAAACACTTGACCCCAAAATACATTAACTTAAAGTCCCGCTTCACACAGGGGTTGGTGTGATGGAGGCTCTGTTAAAGCACAGGAATGCACCTATATAGCACTCCCTACAGGATCCAGTTTAACTGTGGAAGCCTGCTCTCTCGGCCCAGGTCAGTATCTCGACGCAGCCTCAGTGGGTTCCCCCACACCTGCCTGCTGCCAAGTCCCACCAGGCTCCGCAGTGGCGCCTGAGCCGGGACACAGCCGGAGGAGCAGTGAGGAATCAGGGAGGCTCTCAGCCTGGTACAACATGGCGATGTGTTTCGAATATCAATGATCACTTTCTTAAACAAAAGACAGTGCAGGAGCGAAGGAGCAGTAGTACTTTTAGGACACTACAGCTGAGGAATTGCCGTGTGTGTACAAACACACCTTGATGACAAAATGTTATATATGCACGTGCACCCACGTGTGTGTACAATTGACACATAAATACAAAAATCTGTATTTTTGGCAGCAAAGGTACATCTGTTTTGCAGCATCACTATCTAATAACAGAAAAGTACTTATTCCACAGGTAAAAAAAGCACACTGTCATGACTGATATTTTACCTAATTTTAAAATTTTCACGCACTCTCACTACCCTATTCAGTGGTTTAGTGACTATTATTTACCCACATCAGGCTCAGAGAAAGGTAAACTGAACTAGAGATTTCAGTTCTTTGCTTTCTTTCCTAAGAGAGCTCAAGACTTAGTTTTCAATCTGCCTAGGAGACAGGAGTCCACTAGGAGAACCAAACCACAGAACAGTTAAAAATTAATCCCATCCTGGAAGATCTCATCCAGCTCCTGCTTTTCTATAACGGAATCTTTCCACTGATTTCCATATAACCTAAACCAGAGAATAAGTGAATTATACATAAGCTCTTCATTAAAAAAACAACCAAACAATACAAGACTCACCCTTGCCTCCAAAATCCCACACAGTTCCCATTCCACATCTTTATATGTCTCTATTTATTATGAGTTCCTGTTGACAGGAACAGATATAGTCTTTGTTTCCATTGGTACCTCATTAGTAAAACAAGGTTGCCAAAAGCCAAAACGATTCGAGATGTTGTTTCACAAAAGTTGCCTATAAACCAACTTCTATTTACGTTTATCAGTCAAAATGTGCTCGTGCATGTTGTCATACACGCCTGTGGTCAGGATTATCTTGCTTTTCTTCTCCTGACAGGTGGCACCTAATCAAAATCACAACACTTTCTGCTCTACACTCTCCAAAACCCATCATATAATATGTTCAAGAGTTGTTCCAAATCACAAGCCTAGGTATTTAGGTATTGCCTGGAGGGCAAGAGGAGGCAAAGCTCATTCAGAGCACTAAGGGAAAGTGGGGGCTTGGGAAAATCATCAGGTTTCTGCACGGCGTAACAGTGACTCGACTCAGAAACTTATACGCTGGGAACTTGCATTTTGACCCCAACATGCAGAAAGTGGAGACTCTGGTAGGCACCACCCAGATGGTAATTTGAACTACTTGGTCAAAGTATGGGTGATAAATCATCATTTAACATGGCCTATGGAACCAAGACAAACAGCTGAGAGGACAAGTTCTGTGATGACACTTTATCAGCAGCAGATAAATTGGTATGACCTGGGTATATTTTCAGACATTTGAACATCAATATGCAGTTTCAGTAATGGTGTGTTATCGACCTCAGACTGCTTCAATGGTGAATAATGACTTCTCTTTCTCATGAGATGTTTTTAACCACTCAGAGGAAGAAAAGGGAGATATTTTTTTTAAAACTTAACTCTGAAGAAATGACCCAGAACAGAGAAACTTGAGTGGTGATGCATAATGAACTGGGACACCCCTGTGTGATTTTAACCTCAGTTGTGTGATGGATTTGTTTCCTGTTGACGGCATAACAGGGAGTTGCACAATGTACCAGAGAAATTTGTGGGCAGTGTTGACGATGATGTAGGAAAAGCAACAGTGAAACATGGCTTAAGCACAGGAAAATTTGTACTGGCTGAAGAGGGATGCTCCAGAAGAATGTGGGCTAGTGATTCACTGGTGAGGAGGGAAGAGGTAGCATCAGCCACCTCTTCAGCTCTTGTCCTTTCAGAGCCTGTTGGTTTGGAAAATAATCCTATCCTCAGACTCATTCTTATTTAGGTGATTTTGACAAAAACATTTACGTTAAAATCAAGTAAACACAGATCTCAGGAAAATGTCATCAACTAATCTTTAACTGAACAAACTTTACCTTTCCTCAGATGAATTGTATGACTATGCTTAGATGCCATTTAAATGTGCAAATACACTTGTCCTTTGCACATTTTTTAAGCAAAACACAGATAAAAATTCAGCACATTTTGGGCAGGATCCATGTTAGAGAAGCACCTAGCATAATTTAGACACTACAATAATTTAAATACTAAGGATTTTATATCATGAATTACAATTCAAAAAATTACCATTCCTCAGAAACGCATATATTCATTTTCTCTCCTATCAAATTTTTTTGTTTGCAGTAATGGATCTACAACTTTCCTTTACTTCAGGTGTCTTTCTGACATACCTGTGCCGTGACATAAATATGATTCATGCTTCAAGAAAGAACAGGAACAGCAAGAATGGTAACACCGCAAAACAAGCATCAGTTTCCCCCTCATTTGAACAAAAATGAAGACTTGATAAAAATAATTTATGTTTTCTTAAAAAGCTGGTATTGTACTTGATAATTCTGAATGGCCCTCTTAATATCACAGTGACATAATATCAATGTAAAATCATGTTGAATGTCACTTTTACAGTTATAATAAGAACAATACGTAAAAATACCTGAAGTTAATACCTGTCCTCTGAAAGTTAAAATCTTTTTGATTTTTTGTGTGTGTGTGTGTAGAGGAACAACACTGTTAAATATCAACACAAATAAGTCAGAGATAAAGCATATTAAACATCTCCTAATAAATTTTAGTATGTGTATGCACACAACTCATCCAAAGTTCCTCTCTGCTTGGTATTAAAAGTATCGTGACACTTTTGTAAGGGTTTGCCATGATGTGCTTAGAGAAGCTTTTCCTTTGGTTGTATTCTGTATTTGAGGCTCCATTAGAGTTGTGCTGTTATAAATGTAGTGTGAGATGGAAGCCAAGAAAGAAGGTACGATATTAGCACAAACATGCCAGTAGGGTATTTTGAGTCTCTTTTCCTTGTATTTAAAGTAAATCAAGGTATTGAAGTGGGTAGAACTTACAGCAAACATCTGACAGCATTTACTGAGACTGGCAGTTTTCTGAGGCAATACTGCATAGACTGTAAACGCTTGGGAGTGGAAATGCTTTTTTCTAACATGCAACTCATCGCAAAAAGAGGAACATGTGCTTAAAGGGAACTACAGTAATGTAAATAAGTAAATAAATACTAATCATCATCAATTTTCTAGCAGTTTCCCACAGAATTTGTCAAAGAGGTAAATCCAGAACACTGCCAACCTCTTTAAGGATTTCCTTCTTTTAAACTGAAAGTCAGTTGAAGAAATTATCATATAAACCTGCTGTGTCAAATGTAATCAAGTTGATTGGTAAATAGCATGTTTTTCTGTCACCGAAATTTGCAGCAGAAGCAAGTATGTAAGATACATGACGTATCAAAAAAAAAAAAAAAAGTTTGGTTGAAGTTGCTTGAATAATTTCTTTCTCTCTTATTCCAAACCATAAGTGCCAAGCTTCATCACTATGGAGATTATAAGGGCAGTCACCACTTACCATCAAAAACTTTGCGTGTTGCTGGATCTGTGTTTTAAGTTATTTCCGTGTCCAAGAAGCAATGTACTGAAGTCCTCCGTCCTTGGAGAACATTTATAACTATCCAGGATGCACAAAACCCGCAAATACTGCATCCTGAATGCAGTAACCGTTGTTTTGCCAGACTGGACAGTCTCGTACAATATAACACTTCTTTGTTGCAGAACTAAAAAGACTGACTCCTGCATATTTGCGCTCACTTTTACTGAAACAGTCTCTCACTGATCACTCGCTATTGCTGGGATGAAGATCTTGGTATGGACTTGGATTTGTGCCGGAGCTCAATTCCCACCAGTGCCCCCAAAATCTGCCTCCCTCGTGCCTGAGAACAGAACACAAACCAAAATCCAGCACCTTACATAGGTGCCCCTGAGCTGTTTGGAAAATCTGGCCTTGATCCCAGTCTGTCTAACTGTACTCCGATTTTCAAAGAAAGGAACTGTACCACAAACAGGCATTCATGCGCCCAAAACCTGCTTGCTGCTTGCACAACCACCTCCTCTTCTGCTTGTCTCAAAGGCAGCCATTTGCAGTTCGTTTTGCAAATTTGCACCTCATTTAAGGCTGACCTAGAAGTAAGCAAAATCGAACACAGATTGGGAGCAAAATTGTACCTGAAAAAGTAGAGGCAAAAAGAACCCAGAAGTTTTTTTCAGCCACTTGTTTTCAACCACCCATTTTTTCATGCAACTGCAATTCTAGCACTTCAGTGCTATTCATATACTGACATTCCTGCAGGAAAGGCAAGGAATGGCTAAGCTGCCTCCCTGTCTGCTTTCCTAGGAAATAGAGCACTGCATTTACAGCTTGTCAGCCCCTGTTTTCCTGAGGTGCAGTCCCGTGGCACACCCATTCGTACAGCAGATACGTGTCCCTATTCCCTAGACCAGTGTCAGAGCAGTTCATATCTTATGTGTGTGTATTTGTGTGTGAGAAGGGGTCACTACTGTTCCCCACTACCCCCCAAATTAACTAATGTCATTACCTGGTAAAATGTCACATAATTTCAAAACCAATACTCCAAGCCCCACATCACCCCCAAAGATTACTTCAGTAAAGCACTTTTATCATTACGTGAGCTTGAAAGTTAGGTCTCCCATGAGGGAACATTCCTTGGTATTAGCCAAACCATCAGACTAACAAACACTTTCTATAGTTATAACATATGGATTACATTTGAACTGACAGTAAGTTTTCCTTTGGACTGATACCCTGCTGCCTCCATACATGGTTATGCGTATGGGGCTCTTTCAAGCACCGCTGCCCTGAAATAAACTCCTACTATTCCTACAGGATTTCACACCAGCCAATTTAAATATTTTAATAATGAGTAAAAAGTTTAAAATGAAGATAAAATATTGTGTCAAGCCACAGACAGTGCTGACAGTTCAAAAAGAAAACGCTTTCTTTGCAGCATCCATCAGCACATCTGCGCCTGTACACTGTGTTACATCTCTGGATTGCTCAGGATTCCCTGTCTTCCTCTCCCGCCTCTCCAAACCAAACCGTTCAGCAGACGGACAGACCAAAGAGACAGGCCAAGAGCAACATCTGCCGCTGAAGGTCCCGCTGGAGGTGGCAAAGCAGGGGCTCTGCCCAGAGAGGTGATGTGCTGGTGGTGGCCACCGCGGAGAACTGGAGAACCCCAGTGAGAGCCCCAAGCTCATTGCCCCGGCTGGGCCAACGCCGAGAGCGACGCTACAGCTTTCCAGAGATGGTGCCCTCCTTGGTGTGCCGCCTCCCGCGGCAGCATGTGCCGGTTCAGCACACAGGGGTATCATTTACACGCTCCTCGTGCTAACATGGGGAGTATGGAAACAAACTGCAAAATCAGCTGGAAGAAAGCAGGAGGAGACAGCAAGGTGCTTCCTCCGCTACGTGTGACGCCCTGGGGATGTCTGCACCACCCAGCCTGCAGCTCCAGCCTGGCCAGGAGTGCCTGATCCCTGCTCTGTCTGTGAGCTGTAACCAGGGCAGCTGTTTGTGCAAAGCTTCCCCCAGGCCTGGGGACACAGCGCTGGCCACCATCGAAGGTACCAACGGGCTACGTGGGTGACTGGCATTCACCCAGGAGGGTGTTTCTGAGCGCCCTGACGTGGCTCCCTTGCTTCTGCAGAAAACACGCGACACTGAGGGCTAATATTAAATCTCCAAATTTTCACCTGGCTTTTTGAGTTTGGGGGTTTTTTTCGGTAACATTAAAAAGCAGGCTAACAGAGTCTCCTGACATTCACCACGTCCTGGCAGAAGGAAATGCTTCAGATTTCACGGTGATGTGGGTTTCCGAGTGCCAGTCGCTGTTTCTTTTTTTATTTATTTAATTGCTATCTGAAAATGAGAAACTTAGCAACATATTGTGTAGCTGATTTGGCTGATAATGCCTTTTTTTTAAGCTCATTTCCTGCTTTAGGATAGCACGGTAACAAAACGAGGTGGTTTGACTCCATTAAGACAAGACACTGCATTAAACCAAAGCAAGAAAAAATTAATGCCGAAAAGGGAAAAAAATTGAAACTGACAGCAAGCTGACGAACACATTATTTCTATTTGGTTTAATTTTCCTGTGCCCCCCCTTTTTTTGTTAGGTTTTTATTAAATAAAGTAAATTCAGGTTTTCACAGAAATTATAAAATTATATGAAAAAGAAGAAGTTAACTAAAATGAGCTGATACTTTTTTTTTTTTTTTTTTTGTTGGATTTAATTGTGAGGTGCTTTAGCCAAGGAGAACAAGAACAAAATAAAGAATTTTATCTAATAAGAAATCTAACTAACAAAAACAGCTTTTAATACAAAAGGCAAATTAAAAAGGCCAAAAAAAGCCCTCACTCCCCCTCTGCGCAGCGATGTAGCCTGCTTCAGTGAATTTTGCCATGTCTTATAGCTCAAATCTGTAAACATTTTCTGTGCTGATAGAGAAGGGTGCACTTTGCATTCCTTTCTCAATATGGTAAAGCTGTAACTTATACCTCTGACTTATCACAGCATTGGGAAACACATGTTTTCCCCTTATTTGGTAGCACAGAGCATCTGGAAAGGAAAAGGGACATACTTCACAGTACCAACTGTGAGCAACTATCACAATAGACCTGCCTGCAAAAGCTGGCACACCACCTAGTTTGAACAGGATATAAAGCAAAGCTGCTGAAGTGCCTACGGCTGCAGAGTGTCTGAAACGCTTCAGGCATATAGAGAAAAAGGTAAAAGAGAGGATGGAGGCACTTGCACACAGCATTCATCAGAGAGCTCAGGGTTCAGCTGCGTGCTTTGCTGCTGTTCTCTCAGCAGGCCACAACACAGCAAAATGAACGGCCCATTTACATGGGTGGCTGTTTTATGGTGGAAGGTGGAAGGAGGAGAAATGCTGCCTTCACTGGAATGTTGAAAGTCACAGAGTTGCAATGCACTTTTACCCACAGTGCTTCCCAGGGGTGTGGAGATGGCAATGCAGAGAAGAAAAGGGCTACGCTATTTTTCCCTGTACAGAGGATAGATCTGTAGGGCAGCTCTCACTGCACTGAGGAATGGACTTAGCTGCTAAAAATAAGGGGCGTAAGGCAGATTTTAGGAACCTCAGTACCAAACTGCCCTCCTAAAAGCTGTGTTTGGCAGCAGCTAAACACCACGGGTCCCAGGACTGGTGACCTTAAAGCTCAGAAATTGTATCAGAAATACTCAGCTCTGAACATGAGCAGGAACCTCTGACGTTTGGCTGCTTTGAGCAGCTCTGTACCGATCTTCTAATCTGAAAGTGCATGAGCAGCTCTGCCCTGCCCATGCACTACAGCAGCATCAGCCTCCCTCGAAAACACCACAGTAGCTCTCGCCCTTCTCAAACTGGATTTCAATTTCTAACATACAGCATAAGTGGTAATCATTTAGTGGGAAGAGCAACCATTTAGTGGGAAGACCTCTAACACAGAAAGTAAAAGGACAAAGTGCTTTCCTTCCCCGCCAAAAATTTCAGCCACACCTCCTAGAGAGGTGCCTAATCACTGCCCGAGAGCCCGAGGCTTTTCCATGTGGGACATGCAAACCACCACGGGGACTGGTAAACAAATATGTCCGAGCTGCTGAGCGTTTCCTCCTGCACATGCAAGCAGCTGGGAGCCAGGGCTGCTGCTGCAGCTGATGATGGCTTGTAACATCAGCTCATTTGGAAACTCCTGGTGAGAGTGGTGCCAGGAATGAAATGTCTCTCAGGGTCCAGCTCACACCCTAGCAGAGAGATGATCCTCCCTCCTGATTGCAGCTGTTAGGATCCAATCACCGTACTTGGGGCACTTTTAAAAATCTCCTTAGTATCCTAAGTTTTACTTGTATCTATACAGTAGCATCTCTAGTCACACATATGGAGGGGGGTGGGGTGGGAATTAAGCTTAAGCTGACCTCTAAGAAGGAGACAATGCATACCCGGTAGAAGGCTGCTAAGAGATGCCATTATCATCCCCTGTGGACAGCCTTCAGATGGGCACACATCCCGTGCACAGCAGTCAGTGTGGTGCTAACAGAACACCGTAAAATAACCACGCTCCATTTTGTCAGAAGTGGCTGGCGGGAGCTTTCCTGTCAGGACTTGCTTTGGAGGTGAAGAGCTCCCACACACGTCCTCACGGTGCTAACATTTTGCAAAAGAGGCATTAAACTGTTGCTACAAATATTGATCAAAAAACGGAGTTTCAAATTCAGTTCATTCCCGACCCCCTGAAGAGCAAGAAAGAACTTTGCAAACACCTGGTTTCTCCATGCAAATGAAGAAGGAGGCATTTTAAATGTCATTTTCTGAATGGAGAATTAAAGTAGAGGGCTAAGTGCCATTTCCAAGGACACAGGTCCAAGCAGTGTTAGGCTCAAGAAGGGAAATTCCTTAGAAACTTACTTTGCAGAAAGTCACTGCTCCACCTTCCTCTCCACACCTCACAGATTCTGGATACTCTGCATTTAGAAACACAACTGCAGCTTTCTGGTTTTTGTTTTCTCTCTCGGGATACATATATACACACACCATTTCTCATCATGTATCAATTAAGTCAATCTCATTTCTTCATATCTTTACTTGCTGAAAGATTGTTTTAAGGAAAGAAAAGCAAAGCCAAACAAAAATTTCTTTATGGGTGCTTTTGAAGAAAAGAACTATACAAACAGTTATCTGGCACAGGCAAGACAGAAGATGACAACCAAGGGAGAGCATTCAAGAATCTCAGAGGATGAAGCAATTCCTACTGTTTTGAACTGCACACATGAACCCGGAGTTGGACAGCAAACGCTCCCTGGGAGGAGCTGCAATGGGATGTACTGCACAGCAATACCACTGATGATGGTAGTGTTGTCATATTGTTTCTGGTGAACTTTATCGCAGGAAGCAGCTATCAAGAATTTACAATGTCATAGCAGCCACGATCTTGGAGAACCCCTGGGGAATATGATGGGAAAAAATATCCCCCCTGCCACAGAGAAGCGTCATCTTAGCGTTAATGGCTCTGATTGTACAACTCAGTCTGCTCCAAGGCTCACTTAAACTCCCCTGTAAATGAATCCAGGTTTACATCTATACACCTAAACCACTGGGGATTCATATAATCTCCTGTCTTTGATATCTGAACCAGCTATCTTTAAAAAGATATGTTCCAGTGCAATCAGACTGTAGCAGCTTGATTCAGGATTTACTATATGGAAATCCTGTAGCCGCCAAACTAGTCTAAGTGATCAACACAGTACCTTCTGGATTCAGACACCCAGGAATTGATTTG
>JAVJGI010000040.1:20614874-20664999 GCA_035590275.1 Ibycter americanus | reverse complement strand
AAGATGTTAAAGCAACAACTATAAAAACATTTCCAAATGTTCTAAAATGGGATACCTCTTTCAATCCTTGTTAGCATTGTTGGTTTTTTTAAAAAAATATTGCCATTTGACAGCATTAGTGAGATGTTCAGTAAATTAAAAAAGACAAAGGCAAGAAAATCCCACATGAAAAGACATTTTCATTATGAAAAGCAAACAAGCCACAGAAAATATCAACCACAGCAAGGCATGTCCATATATTGAAATACACCCCTTCAAAGAAACAAATTGCTGATTACAAACAACACATTAGCGACATAAACATTATGAAGAATAAAGCCTGTCTTTTATTCTTTGTCACAAAGCATAATGAACTGAATACTGAGATGACAGAGGAAAAGAGGGTTTAGTGATTCATTGTCAAATACCATCATAACACAGAGAGCCTGCTTCTTAGATTACTTCAGCGTAGCAAGATTTTTTAAGGGTTGATTTTATTCTTCTAATACGGATAGTACAATACAGTGCCTTAGTCTGTCCTTTTCTGGGCAGGTTGATGTTAGCCACACAGCACAGGCATTCACAGAAATGTTGTATTCCCCCACTAACTGCAATTTATGTCAGTTGGGTGTCATTAATAATACTCTCAAACCAGATAATAGTAGTTGAAGGAAAAATGGCAGATATAAGCAGGATTTCTTCTGTACATGAATTTCTCTGGTAGAATCACAAGTGCCGTGGTTTTACACCTAGATTTTAACTTAGGCATCACATAAGAAAACCTTTTCAGGCAGATTCACATATCTTCATGCATGTACAGCAGAGGTTTATTTTAGGAAAAGCACCATAGGAATGCGGTAAGTACAGCTGGCATAACCTGCTTTTTAGTTACGATAAAGTATGTTTTGTATTCAAAGATCTCTGATAATGTTGTTACCATTCTTCCCAGAACAGATGAATCATAGATGCTAGAGATTAGCAAGGCAAGTCAGATCACCAACACCTACCACCCTTCTCCATACCAAACAGTTATTCCTACAGCACAGGCCCGCGAACCACATGAATCACAAGCAATGCCCACTCACAGAAGCAAAACAAACATCCCCATCACTCTGTGCCACCCTGTTTGATCTCACTGGAACTTAAAAGCAATGCAGGGTCAGGCAGGGGCAAGAGCTGGACAGAAAGATCATCGCACAATGTTGAAACACCCAGCAGGGTATGGCACTGGAGGCACACTAAGTTTCTCTGCCTGTTTTCTGATTTTGCAACTGAAATCACAGCCAATTCAGCAGAAATGGATGATGTCCTGAGTCAGCACTAAACCAGTGCCCCAGCATGGTATCAGGGGCCACTCATCTGCTGGGTGTCTCACTCCTGGTTTGAGTCAGGAAAATTTTCCACCACCTGTGATCATTAAAGATTCCCTCACACTTGTGTCAGGGGAGGGTTAACCCTCCTGACCTGACCAGGTAATTACTTTTTGCCTATTTAATTTCCACCTGGAGTTTCAGTTTCCTTACTTTCTAGCCCAAATTGCATCGTGTTCCTAAAGGGTGCCATAAGTCACAATTTCTGGAAGCTATCCCTAAAGAAAGCGATAGATCCTTTGGGAGTGGATTGTATTGAATTACCGAACAATTAAAAGTGACTCACATCACAATATAAAAATGATTCTTGGGAGCACATACTATAAAATCCTGATTCTTCCCAGGGTCCATAAAGCCAATCCTGAATTTATAATGGATATAGGAAGCACCATGCAATATGCCAGGAGATAACAGTGAAGGAGTGGCAAATTCTCCTCTCCCGTGCAGCAATTCAGCATCACTGCAGTATCACCGGCTTCAGTCGCTTTGTATTCATTTCACTCAGGGCAAGAGAAACTTTCAGGTCTCACTAGCCTTACTGTCTCCCTGTTCTTAAGCCAAAGTACAAAGAAAATTCCTAGAAAAAAGACAGCACATTCAACAACAGTCCCCGTGAAACTGTACAAAAGTAAACCCTCCAGTGCTTTGTGCAAATACCTTCTTGAGGTTTGAACCAACCCATTTTTTCACTATGAATGTGAAATTCACAGAAACACCAGGTGAAATTTATTTGATTGTAATGTAATGCCTTTTTTTTCCCCTTCTTTTTTTTTGTCTGAAGCAAATTGAAAATGGGGGCAGCTTTGGTCAAAAGGCTGGTGAGCCATAGCAAGCCTTGTTTGAACTGTAAGTCCAGTCCAAAACCTAAAACCAGGCAAGCCGTGTTCGTCCCAGTCCTGATCCCGAGGTGTTACACTACTTGAAAAACTACAACATCTGGGCGATTTCTGCTCTGTTGTTTGTGCTGCTCTCCAATAAACAAGAACCCAGTGCAGGTACCTATTAATTGTTTTGCGATAGGACTCCTACAGGAGGGGAGAAACTTGAGCCAAAAAATCAAAGAAGCTGAACTCATTTCCATTTGCAAAGAACTGCTTTACTGTCTGTCTGCAAATAAATCTCCTTCGTAAATAGCTCCAAGGTTGAACTAGAGAATATTGTATGGATCAAAGAATTCATGTCTTCCTGTGTAAAGTGAACAGGCCACAAGCTCACTTGTTTGTCTAAAACAATTAGGGCTGGTATGAAAAGGAGGAGGCAGAGACAAATAAGCCGCAGCTGATTTTACTTTGCAAAATATTTTGTGAGGGGGGGGTTCAAATTAATAACCAGGCAGGCCCCAAAACTGTCTAATCTTTGTCAATTGGTGCCAAATTATGCAAGGTGCTGCCAATTCTGGTTGTCTAACAAATCAGTACCAGTGTACATCTAGGCTGAAGCCTGATTGATTCTGGTCATTATTTGGGCTGATCTCATTTGCACACATGGAATCAATATGCAGTCCAGATGTTCATTTGCAGTGAACCACTGAGCGAAACTACTCATCTACACGCAACTTTAATTCTGTAGCACAGCACCACAGCCCCATCGCTTCTCCTCACCAATGCAAGGATTCATCCAGTATAAAAATCTATAAAACTTTCTGCTAATATTTCTGTCAGCTGAATGACTTTTACAGTACTATATAAAGCTGACAGATAATGCATGCCAGTCCTAATTTGAGATAGACTTTTCTTTTGGGACCTTAACTATTGAACAAGCAAACAGATTGAGCAGTAACATTTATTACAATGCATAAATCATTTCCCTGCAACTACTACAGGTCTTGCCTGAGGGCGAAACTTCTGAGTAGCCCATGAATCCTAATATACTGGATAAATTACTAAATTGTATTGTCACCCTGCCATTTGCTTATCGGAAACAAATTCGTAAAGCTTTTCAAAAGTAATTCTGACAATCTCATGTGTAGCCTTTAGAAATATGTACCAGCACAATTTTTACCAAGAAAAAAGTTTCACTTCATTTTTAGTCTGAGCAGCACAGTTTATAACGATAATTTCATAGCGTTTTCTCCTGCGTTAAGTGAAACCATCCATTCATTCAGCACAGACATTAGGCTAATTGTATTCCAATCCACTGATATTTACTCAAGTAAACTCACTGTCCTAATCTACACAACTGTTCTTGCTTCTAACATAAGGTCGTGCAGCAAGGGCTAATGAGCCTACATGCTGCAGCAAAATAAGCAACGGGAAGTTAGAGGGAACCCCTTGAATCATGTTTTCAGGCAGACGAAGGGCCTTTTGTACTGTAAGATATATTGCGAAAGATCATTCTAGTGTGTAAATGAAATTGGTAAAGGAAAATGTGGTGCTTGATTTTTACGATTATGGGATTAGCATACAAAGAAGTAATTTTAAAATACTTTTGTTAGTGAAATCTAAGGTGGGGTAGTATTAAATTCTCCACTTACAAATGAACTGCAGATGAAACAACTACTGTAAATAGTGAATCATTCTTTAAAATTGCTCAACTGTTAACTAACCTATAAGCCAAAAAAACCCAAAAAACAAACCCAACCCAAACTTGGAAAGTAAAACCAATTCCCTCTTTACAAATAATCAATAAAGTGATTGTCACTGTCTCTTCTTTAGAGTTGTTTATGCTTTCTGGGGAAATACATTTAGGCTTTAACTAACCTAGATTTTTCTTTCTCACTGGATTTTTTTTTTTTTTTAACTTAAAAAAAAGTCTTTCCTCATGATGATGATTCCATGCTTCAAGATCCATCTGTTTCCTCTGGCTTCTCTGCCATTTTGGCCTCAGTGGAGTCCTTTTAATTGCATTTAGCCTTATCCTGGATTGTATGAGCCTATTCCCAAGGATGTCTGGTTTTCATCAGGTAATGACCATTAATTCTGGCTGCATTTCCTTCTAAATCTTGTTGAATGGCATAAGAAACAGAAGCTCTATGTCTTTTCTTGTATGCCCTATTGTTTTGGAAATCATGTTTTTCTCTGGGTTTGGACTGATGCTTGGTTCCTCTAGAGGCACAGGGATGGCCCTCACACCGGAGAACCCTTTCTCTTGCTCCCCATATTCTGTTGTTTATAACTACTGATCTTGCCTCTGCTATTGCCACGAGCATTTCATTCACAGAGCTCCAGGTCATTCCCCAGTATTTGCATCTGCATCTGTAGCTGCTCCTTGCATCACTTACAGGAATATAGGAAAGCACAGCTTATGGTACCACCACAGGTCCTCCTTTGGGTCCTACAAAACCAACCTCAAAAGATGCTGTAACTTAAGTAACATTTATAGGCTTCCAGTTCTGTAGACAGGGCTAAGGCCTTGCTGTGGTGAGTTTTCTTTTTATATGATCTGGTAACAGTTAATAGAGGAAACATAATAGCACAACACACCTTAGTAAATGCAATCTCGCTGTCTATAACTTACCTATGCGTACATACATGCATACATGGAAGGACTAACTTTATTTTCCAATGCAGCCAAAAGTGATTTTATTGTCTTAAAGAATATGATTGCTTTTGTTAAATAATGCTATAACGACAGAAAGAAAAAAATCCTAAAATTGATGATCTAAGTTTAAAAAAACAAAGTTAATATTGTAGTTCTACTCAGTGCTTCAGCTGCAGCTGATTTGCAGGACAAAACATAAACCCCCAACTTTCACCATGCAAAGAATGATAATAATTTATTTTATGTTATAGTTGGACAATGGATTAAAAGCTTTGGGAAGTACAGATCCTAATACTGGGTTTGGTCTGCACAGAAAATTCAAGAGGGTGAATTCTTCCCATTTGGCACAATTTTCCAGTGTCACTGCAGTTACATTACTTTGCCATGGTTACCAATCAACTTTAAATCCCCCTAACCAATATTACACTTAAACTGCAGTCTTCAAACCCTCCCATGGGGCTGCACAGCTTCCTTGGGTCGAGAGCAGGTTTCAGCTGCCAGCAGGAGCACGGCGCCAACACCACCAGGGCAGAGGCTTGTCTCCCTTCCAACATCCACTCTCCCACCATTTATTTTACCAAAAAGAGAAAAAAACCTCATGATTTCTGTCTGCCCCTAACTGTTGCTATAGTTCAGAAATCTCTGCTTGCATCCTACCACAGAGATAACTCCTCTTTGCATGTTCCCAATTTTGATAAGGACTCAGTATCTCAAAATGACACAACAGTATTACAAAGGCAATTAAGCTGGTTAACTTTGACTTGACCATGAATGATCTGTACACACCAAGAACCCAAAACAACTCCTTTTTCCAACAAATCTGCAAATTTGCAAACATCTTCCCCTACAATTTGCACTGTTCCTGTTACTGAAAAAAATGCCATCGACTAGCTCTCAAATCTAAGTTCTTGCACTGGCAGTGTGCGATTAGATTGAACTACTGTATTACTAAACACATCAGCTTCCATTATTTTTTTATTCTGAGGCAGACAATAAACATCTACATCCATTTTTAATGAAGTTCCGAAAATATGCAAAACCATGTCTTCTCAGACAAATTGTTTGAGGAAAAGAAATTCAGATTTATACCTGTGTACATTGTATCCCCTCCTCCCTTTTTCCCCACTTCGATGCTTTAATGTCGCTCTGCAGGTTCCTATCTTGACGTGCAAGACTAAAGAGTTAAGCAAATATAACTTCCTCAGGTCTCTACCTGCATTGACATCCATGGGTGGATTATAAGCAAAGCCTGAATCAGGGCCCACCCATTACAGGAATAGAAAGGGTCTTGCTACAAGAAAGAGGGAAACAATTTTCCTAAAGAAGTGCCCAGGACACTGTCACATCACTGTATCAACAAACATATCGAATAAATCCTTCCTTGGGTTTTAGGGTGCTTTTTTGTAGCCAAGACTATCAGACTGAGGCTGGTGGGTGAAGCTCATTTAATTAAAAGGACAGTCAAATATTTCATATAAATGATATTACGTTTTCCTTCCATCTCTTCTCCTTTCTTCACCTCAAGTGAAGGTGGAACTTGGTCGTGTAAATTGAAGTGGGTTTAAAACTGCATTTTGTCAAGCATCAAATGCTCGGTATCTCAAAGTGTAAGTGTTATATTTGTAATAAGCTGATCTTCTAAGCAAACACCAACCTATGAAGGAGAAATAAATAGCAAACAGGGATCAGAGGATTCTTTGCACGTCAGCTTTTTTATCTGGTCATTACAGGAAGGGATCTTGCCCTCTCAGCTGAAAAAAGAGCATTCCAGAATGCCATCTGACTGGTCACCTTCTTCAGTCATCCTGTACCTCAGGCTTTTCTCCAGCACTGAGTAACCTGCTGCTTCTAACCTATAAATTGTAATGCAACAGTTTCCTGAGAGTTAGTCTCTCGGGTTCAACAAAGCACTTCCAACTTCTTCAGATGACAGCATTCCCAGCTGTTCTTACTGTTCAGGTTCTTACAGTAAAGAAGGACTTTTACTTAGGCCTGAAACTCCCTTCCATTAAGTCATACACTGAAGTCTGAGCTTGGCTGTACTCAGTCAATTCCACATCCACTGCTCAGGGTTTCCTCTGCCAGTCGTTCAACTCAACTGGGCTTGTTCTAGTGCTGTCATTTGTTCAGCTTCTCATAATTACATCTTTTGTGTGTCCTGAGCCAAAGATTTTTCATGAAACTTTCTATACTGTCTCTTTTTTTGAATGTCAAGGTTATCGGAAATGCAGTTCCAGACCTTGAGCTTATGATGCTTTGTTATATGGCAGAGTTAAACCCTCAGCTCCTGATTCTGCAGCTACGCGACGTGCGAGTGGAAGCGCACCTGTCTTAAGCTCTAAACTGGCTTTCCCTAGATTCAATGCACAGCCACAAAGTTTCTGGAATAGCTGCCCCACATCTAGCCCAGCTTTTCTTCCTCTCTGTGGTAAACTAAGTGTAATATTACCCCATATCTCAATGAATAGGACATTCTTAGCTTTGATAAATTTGCAACTAACTTCTTAATTTTTAATTAGATTGTTATGTAGAAGCACTTAATGTATTTCTGTAAGTGACACCTATGCTGGCAGATTTAAAAAGTGTCTATTACGATGTCAAAGTTTAATTAGCTTTTGCTGCAAATAAAAGACACATTAACTTATAATTTGCTTAGAAAGCCATATACTGCATGATCATTATTTTTCCAAAGGTGAAGCCACTAATTTTTTAATATCGGATTTTTTTCTCATTCAATTCATACAGAAGTCCCTTAACTCCTTATGCACACTGTAAATCACTTCTTATGCCTTTGACCTCATTACAAATCAAAGTCCCATATTCAATGTTAATGAAAAGAAAAATTTATATGTAACTTTTAAAGCAAATTTCTCATGTGAGAGCCAGCATTCATTGGAACATATTTGCCATCAGCTTACGGTCTCTTTGCACATAGCAGATGATAGGCTGTCTCTGAAGGAATAGGTTACAGTAATAACAGAAGGCTTTGAGTGAGTGTGCTTTTCTCAGACTATGTTACTTAATATTTTTCTATATTAAGAAATAATGATTTAATTCATATAATTGCCATAGGTAGCCAATAGGAAATATGTGGAAGAAGGGTAGATTAGTCCAAAAAAGGATGTTTTTCCTATTTTCTATTTAATATGGGAAATGACACTGACAAAATGGAAAAGGGATGTAATTAATTCTCTGGGAATAGAAAGTTGGATGACTTTGTAATACGTATGATCCCTTAACTCTACATTGATCCCAGCACATATAGCTGGTTTCTTTTGGAAAAGTACACATAAAACACACAAGTTACATTGCAGTTTCAATGGCGTAAGTACAATATTGCATGAACTGAACTGCTCTTAATGTACCCAGCTAGTTTACGAATGAAGATTAAAATCTGGCCGATAGACATTTTAGTTTCATTGCAGCTTTTGTAAAGCACGGAATGACCCAGAAACACAACTGCTCTCATGTATATAAAACTCATATACACTCATCCTTATCATCCATTACTCTAAGTTCACTCATCCTCTTAGATGCTAAGAATATAATTGTAAAGTCTGTGTCTTTGTATTTTCTGCAATAGAAATAGTCACAATGAATTCTGATTCTGTTTCCTCTAGGCATTTCTACAAAGTGCAATAGAAAGATTCACTTTAATAACAGACATATTATTTCGTATTTTAAAATCAAATTGAATATTCTTATTAAGCCTGTTTCCTTCTTTTTTTTTTTTTGTAATAACTGAAGCACTATCTTTCCCCCTGCACTGATATCTTAAATTCAATGCTCTTCAAAGCAGAACAGAGAAAAAAAAACCCACAAAGTAATGAAAAAATCACAATGACACTTATAATGGCTCTCCTGCAATAAATGAGGACATCATTTACTAGGTACAAATTCCCTAGTGGGACAACTGTTCCGTCAGCAAACTTCACCTGTCAATCTCAATGTCACAATCCATGACTAAGCTTATAAGTACCTTAAAAACTAACATCGATAAGGTAAATACAATTTGCATAAACCCAAAAATATTAAGAGAAAAAGAAACACACTTAGAAAAACTACATTTCCAAAGTTTTCATATTATATAAATGACATTCTAATAAGTAGAGGCTAACGTCCCATTGAACATCTGCATTCTTACTCATTTTTCTGCAGCCTTCTTCTATTTACCAATGAGGTCACACTTTACATGAAAGGTACCTTAATTAGGATTAACAGATGATATAAAAAATGGCTAAGGGAGTGTTATAGGATCTAATAAGTCAAGTAGTTGTTTATTATCATAAATAACACATTCTACTATACTGCCTATGACACTGACACTGCTTATACCTCTAGTTACACTGTATTAGCCCTTTGTAACTACTGACGTCCTCTTAATAGAACATGGGACCATATAATGATCCCATAACAGGGCTGTCATAACTATAGCAACCACCTTATGCAAAAAAGAATTATACAGAGCCATCCAATATTCTTGAAGCATTCTTTTTAAAGTGTTTTAAAATTTAGCAAGTAATGGAAGTATCCATCTTACGAGACCAGCTACCTCGCCACACATCACTCTTTAACAGGAGAACAAAATGGCATATTTTTTACATAGAGACTGATTTGCACATATGCAAAACAATGCAGCAGTATAATAAAAGTTGGGTCAAAGCTGCAGATCCCATTCTAAGAACCTATCCCAGAAATGGATGGAAGCATGGATCGACTGGTTAATTTTAGTGAAGAAAGTATTCAAAATCCTTAGATCTTGAAGGTTTTTGAAAATGAGTCTGCAGCAAGCAATATGATATCAAGGAGTATGCTTTCTTCTACTCAACACCTCTAACTCTAGAAATTGCCAACTTTAATATCCTCCAACTGCATTGAAAATAGCACTCCACGTTTGATAGTGATGCAATAGCACTGCATTTCCCATTTTTCCTTCAAGAATATAAGGTGAGAATAATCTGCTCTGTTTAAGCTCACTTAACACTTTACAATCTAAAACACGATGCAAAAGCAGGGATGAATTAACTTCGTAATTTCATAGACTCAAGTGTTATCACTTTTGTAATTTAGTTTTCTGATAATATTTTTTTTCTTTAAAGTTTCTGAAAACTATTTAGGAATCAATTCAGAAAAAAAATAATCTCTTTTAGCTTCTTTACCAGAAAATTATTCTAAAATCTCTAATACTGTTTCCACGTAAAATTTTCTCCCTTCCACTACAATGAAGGCCATAAAGCAGACCCCAGTGCTTGCAGAAAGCTCTCATTAACTTCCCAGCCTGAGTCCACTTTGTTATCAGGGTTTGATTGTTCAGCAGCCCTGGTTAAATATATGTATTTGTATATAACTATCAAATTGACCAGAGACTATGGTAATAGTAATGTCGTAAACCTGCCCAACAGAAACTACTGGTAAATTCTGTCATTTGCCTCTCGAACGATTCTATTGGAAACTTGTGGATTTACTTAGTTTTAATAACCAGAATGAGACAAAATGAAAACTGTCAAAGATTTGTAGTTTGTTGCACACTAACATGGATTAACCTTCAAGGTTCTTATTACCATTTAGATAGATATTCTTAGCTGCTGTCTTAGGTCAGCATATACTTGAATCAGTGGAACAGCTTTGCATTACACATGCTGTAGACAGATGCAGCAGTAATGTATGTATTTTCTGGGCGGGGGTGGGGGTGGGTGGGGAGCAAAATTAAAAAATCCACTGCACCTTAACAGCAAGGGACCATTTTCTTCTGTGGAAAAGGCTGCAAGCTGCTTAAACCTCTCCTCATGTTTTGTAATCCATTTCATCATTAGATGGTCTTTAAGGCCTCTTCCAACCCAAACCATTCATTGATTCTATGATTTCTGTTGGACTGTCATGTTTTCATTACCATGACGTAAATGTAAATGAAAGGGGTGCTTTTAAAAAGATTTTCCCCAAGTTCTTTTTTTCTTTTCTGTTTTGGTATTTTTTCAGAAGTAAAGCAAGGGTCCCAGTTAGTGTCACCCAGTGGTAGCACTAACGCTGTAATCAGATGGCAAGCTTTGCTATCAAAGATCTTTACAAGGGCCTCAATTCATCTGTGAGTATGTCAGCTTGGCATTACACTCTCTAATTCACTCCATTTATCTCATCGTCTCTCCCAAAAGGGAAGAACTGCACCATTCTTGGTATGCTGAGATCAAGAAAACTACCTCTTCCTCTGACCGCAATGCAGGAGAGAAGTGGACAATTCTGCACAATACAGCTGGATATTCACATAGTCCAATGGATGTTTATTATTGTTGTTGTTATTATTATTGATATATGATTTTATGATTTCTCCTAAATACAACCTCACCACCATCTGAACACTGCTAAACTGAAATGCCTAACAGGCATGAGAAGACACAGTACTCTAAACCTACAGAAGAATCAATGCTTGAGGTAGGTCATGTAAATGGATGAAAAGTAACAGCAAAATATATTCCGGCACTTGCATAGTTTACCTCATTGCAGGGAAATCTAAAAAACCCTGCTACTAAATACATGGAATTTTCAAGTCAAGCAGATGTGAGAGATCAATTTTTGGATTAAATTTAAAAACTTCACAGATAAGTTTGCCCCAAAATTATGCTATATTATGTATTTTTATTACATTATTTAACCCACTGCTGAAGTCGCTATCAGATTTCTAAATACAAGTACAAATTTCTATATAACTGATGTATGAAGTTTTGGTGGAATTCACTTTCAATTTCTGGTACTGAGTTAGAGGAGGAATTTTAAATAAATAAAATACATGTCTGAAAAAGTGACAGATGTTGTCATACGCAACACTAGCACTGCATGCCAGCTAAGGTCAAAGCAATATAGAAACTTAAATACATCAGTTCTCTGACATAACCAAACCAAACCTCTGTTATTCCAGAGTATTTTCCTTGGGTGTTTCATGATAAGCCATGGTTTACATAGTCATCTATTATGGTCATACTTATTTCCCATTTTTTGACATGTTCTAGTCTGGTAGACACTGATATTTAAATCAGCACCCTTGCCAAATACAGCTGCTGTGTTATCTTCATAACACACTAAAAAGCGTATCTGCTTTGTTCCAAAGAATGCCTCGCAGGCAACTGGGTCGAAAAGCAAAAAATGGTTTTGAGGTAATTTAGTGGCTATTGTTAGTAGTCAGAATTAAGAAATACTGGACTTGCTTTGATTGAATGTGAATAAGGAAGATGAGCATGAAACTTGATTCAACTTCTAAAGATGCCAAGCAGGATCTTCTAAGGATTACAGTGAGACATGGATAAGGCCATACTGAAGAGTCAAAATCAGGAGTAAATGCAGTTGGTGGAAGGAATGCTTTGATGGAAGGGACGTGTCATAATCCCTCCTTCAAACTAACAACAGCCCTTTTAGGACAGCAACCTATTTAGGTGACTTTGGTTGCAAGGAGCCTTATGAATGCTTCTGCACAGTATTTTCAGACCAATCATAACTGAAGCCTTTAACCCACAGCGCAGACAGTAAACTATAAGTAACTTTATTCTTAAAAGGCTTTTAGTAGTAGAAAACTTTTCTCAGTACTAAATGTGACAATAGTGTTGAACAAACAACTTAAGCTCTAAAGGCTACACAATCACAAGATGTTTAATACAACGAATATGCTAATCCCATTTCAATGCAGAGGCTGGAATTAAAAATGTGCTTCTGTCACGCTGCTTGCAAAGCAGGAACAGCACGATGCCTTTTGCCATTATTTCCTTACAAATCATCGTCAAAGCTCTTAGTGTTCTCTAATGAACCTCTTGTATCGCTAAAAAATACACAGGTTTCTCTTTCTATCCCATCGGCCCTACATGTGTAGCTGTTAGCATTTTTCAGGCTCCAGAACATCATTTATGCCAAGCAATTGCTCTCTGTTACAGTTTTCAGAAAAGGGTGAAAGAGTAAGTTGATCCTGTAACTGAAAGACCTGTCTAAGTAGTGTTAGAGATGCGGTGTCAACGCAAAAGCCCTGAAACAAAGAGGAAGCCCTGGAAGGTCTGGGTGTTATTTAATCAGTGATAAAAACTGTCCCTTGTATTTAAAAGTTGGATGGAAACATCCCTAAATCACACATAGTATGTGTAGGAAACACAGAGGAATACCATGAACTCATTTGAACAGCACTGATGCCTTAGGTACCATTTCTAATCTGTGCAGCCTCTGAACTACATACATATTTGCCATCTTTTTTTCAGTGAAATTAAATACGATAAGAATTCCCACCTCAAAAAATCTGAGAAAAGAAAGCAAGAGAGAATAAGACAGAAAGAAGAGAGAAAGGCAATAAGACATCTGAAAAATAATCACGTAGAAACTATGTAAATTCAAATTAATAACCAGGCCAACCTAGAAAGCATCATCTGACTGCTAGGAACAAATAAATGCACCTGGGATGTGAGTCAGGCTGTGTCATGTAGGCACTTATCCCTTATTATTTGATTTGTAGTAGCAAGTAATGAAGCCAAGCATTTATTTAGACAGTTTGAAGCAGATGGACAGCACACTCCGGAAAACAAGCGAATGGCAGAGGCAGGTATATCTGCATAACTCAATAGTCAAAATGGCCTCAACAATTAGAGACAGTTACAGATGCAGCCTTTTCACATTTGGCTCCTGTACATGTAAATATGCAATAATACTTACGTTGATCCTATGCATAGCTTCTCTCTGAGAAACCTGTTTTCAGGAAGCAGATCAATAAGGTAAAAGCTGCATTATTGTTAAACAAAACTTTTTTGTTTGTTTGTTTTTAAAGCTGTTGTTGAATATCATGAGGGCAAATCCATCTCTTCCCTTTGCCAGTGCAAAGACCATTGCCCACAGCAAAGCTAATGCAGCTCTAACCAGGCATAGCGGTGACCCAGGAAAGTTTGCTACACAACCCAACCATGATGCTCCACAGAACAGCAGATCAGGGGAGGGAAATGAGGGAAAGCCAGCTTCTTTGCTTTGATGTTTCTTATGGAATAAGATAGCGTTCTCACATCACAGCTTAGCAAAGCCAGTGTCCAAAATCACAGCAAACTCTCACTGCATTTGAGCCTAGTGTAAGAGTCTCAGAAGCAAGTCAAGAGATTAACTATATCTGCATTTTACTTTTCTTTACAACAGTATTGTTTCATATTCAAGCACTTACACAAGCTGTTGATTACCACCTAGGCGGCTTACAAGCAGGTCAGTCCTGGTGCATGAACACATGCTAAGCAAGCTGAGGTATGGGAAACCCTGTAATCTTGTATTCACTCTATGGATACAGACAGGAATTGATCCCCAACAGTCGTCCTACACCCAAGTATACACCCAAGTGTAAACCACCAAAGTGGTAAAAAAATCTTAGCTACAGATTGAACAGGCAATTTTATACCAGTCAGAACAAGAAATATCTGCAGTAATCGGAAGTTCAAATTCTTGCTGTTATAAAATGAAATAGATCATAAACTCAAAGCAAAAAAATCACTAAATATCAATAAATCCAGTTAAGCAGGATTTCTTAGATATACTACGGTAATCAATCAATGTAATCTTACAGAGTCACATACTAATCTCCATGGTTTATAGCTGTAATTAACCCTACTAACAAATAATAACAAACAAAATGCCTAAATCTAGATATTTTTTAAAAATTGTTTATAGAGCCAATAAAGCGCACACACTATCACACCAAAAACTTCCTATTTCCAGAAGCAAATTCACAAAATTGTTAAACCATCTTTCTTAGGGTCAAGTTTGGAGCAGAATGAGAAAAGAAACAGTGTTCTGAACATCTCTTCTACAAACTTCGGTGAAAACAAATTTCACAGAAGTATTTCTTTCTAGCCTTCTGGCGGTATCTCCATGAGGCTTTCAATTTACCACATTCCTTGTTCCAGATACAGAGGTGGTCTCTAGGACAGTAAGGTTTTGCTAGCAGCCTCTTCCTGCATTATAACCGCATTTACGCAGTATTTGTCGATGGACCTAAACCTTTCTTTCATGTTTGTGCTCACTGCCTTGCAGCATTGCCATGCATCTGCTGCAGCCAGACAACATACTCTGCTCATGGATCATGCAGATGAAATTTCTCTTGGTTTCAGGTTCTGACAGGTGCTTCTCCAGCTCTGGAATGTGTGTGGATACCTTAAGCTGTGTCTTCTACCCCTCCTAATCCAGCCAGAAAAGCATGGCAGATGCTCCTTCCCTGCACTGCTTCCATCATAGGGGCTACTGAAACTGTGACTATTGAAATTCCTCACAACCTACTTCCAAGAGCACATCCCTTGGTATCTCTTGTTGTATTATCATAGAAGATTGTATTATCATAGAAAGTGCCAAGTGACTCCACTGCCTATTTACCAGAGGGATGTCTCATCATTTCTATTAATAATATATTAAACAAGCCAGCACTGAACATTTTTGAAAAGCCAAGAGCTCTATTTGTTTGTGTCAGATTATTATTTCAGAAACAGAAGTTGCTACACAAATGATTTCACATGCCTCAAATGGAAGACAACAAGGTGCACAAGCTACAAAAAGAGAGGAGTAAAAGAAGTTCTTTTAGTTGGTAGTCATGTCATGGATCTGCTATCTGCCTGTATAGAGATGACCGTGTTTTAAAAGCTGAGTTTGCTTCTGGAGACTTCCATTTGGTTACAACATTTACAGCTTTATGGCCTGTCCCTCAGACAATGAATGTTCTCAAGTTCATGTGAAGATACTAGGAGCTCTAAATTATCATCTTTCCAGAAAAATCAAACCAAAGCAAAACTAAAAGAGAAAAGTGTTCCCAAAAGCAAAAGCCACAGGTTAGAAGAAAAACCTCAGTCATAGGTTTTGTCTTTATTCTGAAATGCAGAAGACATCTGCCCAGTTTTTCTAGGTTACGGAGGCTCCTGAATGAGATATTCCCTACCAAGATACAGTACAAACATGGACCATCAACATGGATTGTGCTCTGTTTGCCTCTTCTCCCGTGAGTCAGTGCTACAGATGATGCAGGGAAGTGTTCAGCTCCCAGCACTGTGTGAGCAGCAGCTGGGAAACAGCAAAGGAACTCTGTATTCACTGTCTTAATGTGATCATATCAAAATGCGTTGAGTGATTTCTTCCACCCCTGTCCCCAGCGTCATTTCTCAGTGTCCCAAGGAATCACAGATGGCAGACCAGAAAGTGCAGTCTGGTCATGTAGCCCATCCTGTTGCGGCAATGCAGCATTTTCCTTTACAATAACCTCTTGATGGTATTTGCAGTCAAGTCCACTTTTAAATACCTTTACTTATTCCTCTGTGAAAGTGAAAAGTAAAATCAGTTCTGTTACTTACGTGTAGAAATATTCCTGCTATATTTATTTATGACATGCCCTTGTAGTAGACATCAGAAAAATAAAGAAGAGGAAATGGGTTCTGAAAACATTTGGGACAGTTTTATAGAATATTATTGCAATTAATTCTCATAAAATCCATCTGCCACACCAAGGGCTTGTGTTACCAGGAAACCATTTGTAAAGGGTTCAGAGGGAGAAAGAAATTATAATATCCCTTTCCTCTCTTTCTCACACTTCTCAACCTGTCTTTCACAAAAAATAAAAGGAGTTATGTGAGCTTTTCCATGCAGCCAGCTTACCATGGGTTTCATGTGAAGTACTGTGCAGATTTAGAGGAAATGCTAGACACTACTAACCCAAAATGAGTTTTTACCTTCTGAATGATGCAATAGTAAGTTCTGTGCATCCTATAGCTTGCCATAACAGACAAAAATTTTTCTATTTCATGCTATAAACCTAAAACATGGAAATGCAAGCAACAATTTCTCTGTGCCTCAGACTTTTGTTATTTGGAGGCAGAACGGAATGCATAGATACTCCTTCTCCCTAAGCCCTAGAAAATATTTGATGGACAAATATGTTTGCTAAGTCTCACGGAAATGGATGAGTGGAAAGAAGAAGCATAAATACAGGATAAATCACACTATCTGTAATACACTGCACACTTCTGCTTTTTAATTTGCATGCATTGCTTCTTTTTACATCTCCGCCTATTGTAGATCATAGGCATCTGACATGCCCTGGGAAACTATGCTTTCCTCCATAGTCAGTGGAGAGAAGCAGACACACCACCCACCCCATCATCTTCTATAGATGCCTACCCTTATCTCCTTATCATCAAGTAGACCTATTTAACTTGATGAAATTAGACTTCTGCTACTAATATCAGAACACTATTATCAGGCAAGATAAATTCCATCCTAACATGTTACACAGTGTCAAAACAATTTAACTGCAATTGTGTACATCAGCCTTAAGGGTCCTCTTTAAATCTTTGTCATTTGTACTGTTGGACACCTACTGTTTTCACGACAAACATCATGCAAGGCAGCTCCTCACTGCACCTAGCTGCACTCTTTTCTGTAAAAGCACTATTGATGTGGACGTGAAAAAAACAGCAGGACTCGCATCTATTGTTGCCATGAAGAAGGTCATAGAATCATAGAATGGTTTGGGTTGGAAGGGACCCAAAATTAACTAGTTTCACCCCCCCTGTCATGGTCAGGGACACCTTCCACTAGACCAGGTTGCTCAAAGCACCATCCAGCCTGGCTGTGGTGAGTTGGCAAAGGACAAAACACGCTAACAGGAAAAGTCAGGTAGTACATACCACACCTGAAATGTGCTGAAGCATTAGAAATAAACAGTAAGGAAGTGGAAGTCATAATCAGACATGCAAATCAATTTTTATTTAGATATTAAAAAAATATCTAGTAAAGGCAGAACTATGGCAATTCTATTATATTTAAATAAGGATTATTTACATTTCTAAGCATTAAGACCTTTAAGAAAAGCAAGAAACTATTCATTCAGTCTATTATCTAAAATTATTTCTCATATTTCTTAAGGGTTTTCTCTAGTTTATTATCTTAAAGTTCCTACCAGAAATGAAAAACTGACCTCACTAAAGTCTCATCACAGCAGAAACTTCACAGTGAGCTAAACAGAAACATTTTTAACTTAGATAATTATACAAAATTCAGGTTTTTAAACATTTTCTTTAAAACTCAAATTAGCCAGAGTTCTGAAATGCCAATGACCTTAGACATGCTGCTAAATTTACATGGAAAAATCAGAACAATTGGATCTAATTACGACAGAAAATTATGCAAGAAAATCAGAGCTACTTTATCACCCCCCCTTCCAATTGAAAGCTGGCCAGAAACAACAACACCAGTAACATTCCTAACTGGTCAGCCCAGGCAGGTTTCCTTCATCCGGGCAAAGTCAGTAACTTGGTGTTAAATTTATTAGCATGCAACTTTACATTAAACAGCACGACGCAGAGAATGAAATCATTGTTCATCAGAACCATGAGTTCTCTAAAAATGGCAAAGCAAAATCAGGTGACTTGTTAGCAGTTTATATCGCAGGGATCAAACACCACCACCATTTCTGATGGCTTTAGCTGAACACTTGCGGCCACCCCCAGCCAGTACGAAGAGTTTCACTTCCTGCTATTTTGCAACATCTGAAGTCCCTGTGAGAATTAAGTGAACATCAAGATAAATAAAGTATAGCCTGATTTCACAAAAGATCAGAGAAATGATGAAATTGTTATGGACTAGATCATCTGGAGTGCCATCACGCAGCACACAGAAGACAGCTAGGTCATCAGGCCCAGTCAGCATGGGTTTATGAAAGGCAGGTCCTGCTTGACAAACCTGATCTCCTTCTACAACAAGATGGCACACCTAGTGGATGAAGGAAAGGTTGTGGATGTTGTCTGCCCAGACTTTAGTAATGCCTTTAATACTGTCTCCCATAGCATTCTCCTGGAGAAACTGGCTGCTCATGGCTTGGGTGGGTGTACTCTGCGCTGGGTAAAAAGCTGGCTGGATGGCCAAGCACAGAGTGGTGGTGAATGGAGTTACATCCGGCTGGCGGCCAGCCACAAGGGGTGTTCCCCAGAGCTCAGTACTGGGGTGAGTCCTGTTTAATATCTTTATCAATGATCTGGATGAGGGGATTGAGTGCACCCTCACTAAGTTTGCACATGACATCAAGGTATGTGTGTGTGTGTGTGTGTTAATCTGCTGGAGGGCAGGAAGGCTCTGCAGAGGGATCTGGACAGGTTGGACCGATGGGCCCAGGCCAGTTGTATGAGGTTCAACAAGGCTCAGTGCTGGGTCCTGCACTTGGGTCACAACAGCCCCACGCAGCGCTACAGGCTGGGGGAAGAGGGGATGGAAAGTTGCATAGCGGAAAGGGACCTGGAGGTGTTGGTCGACAGCTGGCTGAACATGAGTCAGCAGTGTGCCCAGGTGGCCCAAAGGCCAATGGCATCCTGGCTTGAATCAGAACTAGTGTGGCCAGCAGGACCAGGGCAGTGACCATCCCCCTGTACTCAGCGCTGGTGAGGTGGCACCTCAAACCCTGTGTTCAGTGTTGAGCCCCTCACTGCAGAAGGGACACAGAGGTGCTGGAGCGTGTCCAGAGACGGGCAACGGAGCTGGGGAAGGGGCTGGAGCACAAGTCTGATATGGAGCAGCTGAGGGAACTGGGGTTATTTATCCTGGAGAAAAGGAGACTGAGGGGAGACTTTATTGCTCTCTGCAACTACCTGACAGGAGGCTGTAGGCAGGTGGGGGTTGGTCTCTTCTCCCAAGTAACAAGCAATAGGACAAGAGCAAATGGCCTCAAGTTGTGCCAGGGGAGGTTTAGATTGGAGATTAGGAAAATTTACTTCACCGAAAAGGTTGTCAAGCATTGGGACAGGCTGCCCAGGGAAGTGGTTGAGTCACCACCCCCAGAGGTATTTAAAAGACGTGTAGATGTGGCACTTTGGGACATGGTTTAGTGGTGGACTTGGCAGTGCTGGATTAACGGTTGGACTTGCTGATCTCAAAGGGTCTTTTCCAACCTAAACAATTTTATGATTCTATGAGATACTGACCAAAACGTCAGCAAAGACCGCAGGTACTTGTTAGCTTGACTAACAGGAAAGTTAGAGATTAGGAAGACTACATAGCAGATTTTTTTCTGGGGTTGGGTTTTTTGTTGTTTCTTTTATTACCTCTCCAAATCTAAAAAGAAGAACTTTTGTGTACGTTCCTTGCATTTCAGACCCTGTAGGGCCATTTTGGGATGTACCATTGCAGACGGTATGTCTGGCAGGAACACATCTGTGACCAGGTGCCCATTAAATCATTTCCTGAGCTGTTTTAGACCTCTTCTGAGGGCAGTTTGGTAGCATGCCAGTTCTGGTCTAAAATCTGCAAAGAACCACTGATTAATTGGGCTTTTGGTATTTCACTGTTGTAAGGAACTGCACTCCTTTCACATTCTTATGGGACTCCTTGTGTGGTTTCATTGGCAACTGCAGTAAATTTACCCCTATGTCTATATATTTTTTAAATTAAACGAAGTGACTAATGAACTGGAAAAATACTGCTTCAGCAGTGAAACAATGCATTGATTCCTACTCACAGTCATATTCTGTATTCATTATCTTATCTGATGAACTATCCCACAGCCCTTTAAGCACAGGAGTCTCACAAATTCCATGTTAACATTCATTACCATTTGTGATTTCCTCTTTACTTTTCATCAAGTAAGATCTAGCTATTTTTCTTCCCCTGCACCTATGTAACATTTTTAATCCATGCAGGTGGCTAATACCGAATACTCAGTAGGCTCCATTGGAGTAAAGCAATCGGGTGTACACTCAGCAGTATATTTTAGGTCTAGACTATAATCCAAAGCGTCGGTAGTATCAGTATGGCCCACACTGACATATCTGGGTAAGCTTTAAATTTGTAGGCTGGAGAATCAAGGCCTGAGAAAGGTGGCTGGAGTGCAACAGGCTTCACCGAGGAGGAGCGAGCCTGCCTGCAGCTCGGGGCGCTAACCAGGCACAGCCATCCCAGGCCAAAGGGAGCAACAGCGACACTGCTAGTTCTGCACAGAGACACCTGAGATGCAATCAGACCTTTATGGTTGCTGAATAAACTCATGATGTAGAAAACTTGTTACTTCAGCAGCACAGGCATGCAGCTCTCCTTTGTCCTTTTGAAAATCTACCCTTTAAATGCCATATTAACTGTCAAAAACTTGACATTTGCTTTCAGTTAGGAAAGATGTATTAGATATACTCACTGGCCAGCAGTTAGTGAGCAACTGAAGAAACAGCTGTTGGGCATCTTGGAACGGGAGACCCTGACTTCTGATCTCAGGGGAGATGGAAGCCAGAAAACTCACATCAAACTGAGCATCCAGCCTCCCGCAATGAAGGTGTTTTTATACATCACCAAAAAGTGACCCAAAGATGGGGTGAATGTCACTGAGGCCCCCGAAGTGCCTCCACCCTGACTGTAGAAGGCCTCAAGAGGCAGAAGTACACACATTGATGACTTTAGCTCCCCTGCATGACAAGAACATACCATGGCAGGGTGCCTGAGCAGTCACTGGAAACCCGCCACTACTAAGGCTAGCAAATATCTTGAAGTATTATCGATGTGATGCTTGCAACTGGACCTTTTTCAGGGGTCCAGAACGCAAGACAAAACAACATATCTTAACACAAATACCATCAAAAGCCCTGACCTGCCCTGTTACAATAACAGTCCCATTGATCTGAAACTTAAAAATTCTTCCAGGATTAGAACAGAGTTCACCATGTCCTTGCAGCACAGTTCTGCTCTCAAACAAGAGCTGCCAGGAGTTATACACACATACAGTATGTCTTCCAAAGCCAATGGCATTCCATAGATTATAATGCACTGCTTTCCCAACAACTTATCACGTATAGTCCTGGAGAAGGGCAGCTAGAAGATGGCATCTACAGTGGAACCAGTACTCTGCTCTCAGCTGCCTGTTAATCGGATGCAGCTGCAATAAAGGCAGCAACGAAGAGCAGAGGGAGAAGAGTAACACCGAGGGTATTCTGTTGTGCACAACAGTTTGCAAGCTGGGCCTGCCTCTGAAACGTGCCTGGTGCCTGAATCCAGGAGTTCATCTCTATCTCATCAGGAGCACAGTCACACATGCAGGGATGATAAGCTATTAAAGATCAAAGGGATCTTTTTTGTCTTGCAGCTTGTTCACAAACCAGGTTAGTTCAAGGCAAGGATAGCTCATAAGATCAGATGCAGAATGACCCAGTGCATGTAAAAAGGGGCTTGTGGTAGTTTATTTACTCCTTAACCTTGAAAGTCACATCACAGAGGGGGAAAAAACACTTGCGCAGTCTATCCAGAACTCAACTTGTATCCAGGAAATGCTTCAATAAAAAAGCGCTGAATATTTCTAGTGACTTTGGCTTTCTGTCTGACTGGCCTTGGTGAGCTTCTGTAGCTACAGAATGAGTTTAATGTCACATAAAGAGAAACCAGCAGCAGCATAACAAAGCACAGCTTCCACTCACATAAGTAAAGAGGTTCAGAGCTGGATCCTACACTTCTGCCTAGTTTGGTCAAGACAAATGAAGCTCCAGCCATTCACACTTCTCTGGGACCACTCTTGATCAAAACTGAACAAGGGGTGTGGGCGTCAACCTAAAGACTTATCTTTACTAGCTTTAGGAAAGGGGGAGAAGCAGGGGGAGAAGTCCTTTCTTCCCCTAAGGCTTTCCAAGAAGCATGTCAGAAAGAGTGAAATACATACACAAACAGAATAAAACAGCAATGTCACAACAAATAAGAAATGAGAGCTATCTGAAAAACAGATGCCAGCCATCGCAAGAAAAAAAATGTAAACTCTTACATTAGTAAGAGTTGGTTGTTTCTGGCAAGTGACAAATGTGACCAACTTGGTGCTTCCAGAGTATGTTTAAAAGTGGCAAGCCAAATCATGTTGAAGACATACATACAATACTTTATATATGTAGAAAAATATATATAGTTAGATACACATAAAAGCAAAATGCTGTATGCATTATTTTTTATATGTTCCTTATTTTCAAATGCATTTTGTAATTTCCAGCAGGGTCTCACTGCAATCAATGGAAAAGCCTCCACTGATCTTACGGGACTTTGGACGAGACTCTGAGAAGCTACTGCAAAACAAAGTTCTCAGATATCTTCCTTGTCCAGTAATTATTTTTTTTCTCTTTAAGCTCATAATTCAGTTAATATCTTTTTTCATCCATAAATTTGATCTTATCAATACTGTTCTGTCCAGGCATGGGGACTGCATTATCTCCCTTTATCAAACTGCAACGAAAGGAAACTTTTCCACCCTTTGGCAATTTTTCCCTCTTGCAGATATGTTTGTGTTCCTTTATCTGGTCCTTTTTTGCATTCACTGTAAATCAAAAACTCTCCAGAGGAACTTCCTGGATTCTCAGTTATTGAATAAGGCTAATCAAGTTCCCAGAGAACAATCTTGCTTTTTTATGTCTATCCACAGATTCAAGATTCTTAAGGGCTCTTCAACAAAAATATTTTAGATCTTCAAAACAAAAGTTGCTGAATGTCAGGTTCACTAGTCTCTTAACTTCACTTTAACTCACTTCTTATACACAACTACAGTAACAGCACAGTGTAAGATATTGTGCTGAGTGCTTCAACACACAGCTCTTAGATCCAAACAAAGAGTTCAGTTCTCTTTGATTACATTAACTTTTTTAATCCAAAAGGTTTTTGGTGAAGCATATGTTCTGCATCATTAAAATCAGATATTCCGGCTTTGATCTTTTAAGTTCTCTCAGTTGACTGCTTCTCCAAACTACAAACTATTTGAGCTTTTGAAGTTATCTCCTTGCTCTATACAGAAAACCTGAACCTTCAGCCAGATTTGACAGGGTTACAAGATAATAACCATATACCATTGTATTTACTTTTTGCATATTAAATTTTGCTTTAGGAAAAAATTACAGCTTTTTCAAAAAAACCCACCCTTAAATACAGTAACTATAAAACAGAGAGAATTCTCTACATAATATTAGATACTTAAGTTTGTAAGTAAATCTAGGAAAAATCTGTTTCACTGAACACTACCTTTTACACTCTGTATTTGTCAAAGTAATCCCCTCCCCCCCTGCTTACAAAGTCAACGAGAGCTTGGACAGACAGAGATAGGAATCCTGTGGATTTGAAATAGTGGCAATGGCACACAGTGAATGTCGGCAGTCAGACTGTCACACAAACAAGCTTCTCCACAGCATGGAAAGCTACAGAACAATTGCAGAAGTCGAGGTGTGACATTACAGCAAGATTAATTAAAGAAGCAGGGCTTCCTGAAAATAGCCAAGAAGGCCATTTGGCAGTGGACTACAACAGGCATTAAGTGGCTTCCAAAAATAGCGGGACTACTGGTCCCATGACACATCTCACTGATTCTGGAAGGAAATATCTAGCCCAGCCAGAAAGCCCAGCCTGGAGATGTGGGACATGAAGCATCCGAGCTCCCAATCACATTGACTGGATGTTAACAGCTTTGGCTGAAACTATTTGGTTGTCAATAACGATAACAGAAACAAATATTCAACCAGATGTAAGAAAAGCTAGTCAAAATGAGAGTAAATGGAACATTTAAGATCGAATTATTAACACTGATTGAAAAGGACAGTATTTATGACTCCATGGAGGAGGAGGGTCACCCAGTCAGTTCCTTGCTACATTTTAACATGACACTGGAGGTGGAGGAGGTGAGATTGGATTTGAATGTTAAAGAAATATACAATCCACATATAGTGAACAAGTATGAATTCATAAAGTGGAATCAAAGCATAAATGTTTTTGATGAAATGAAATAATTCAGCATTAATGTTTATCAAATAGTATCTTACAAATGTGACATTTGTCAAGAATAGAAGATCAAATAAAATGCAAGTACTGCTCTGTGCGTATAAGAGTGACTATGTCTCTGTGTGTCTGTAAATAAAAAACTACACATTCTATTTTAATTTGGAAAGTTATTTTCATTTCAAGCATTCTCTGCATGGGGCAAATGACTTCTGAAGATGAAAACATTTCCCACACATGCTTCACATCATGTAACAAGAGAAAGATCACTCCCAAATTCAATCTCTCATTCATGTCTTCCTACCCTCCCCTTTTTTTTTTCTCCCCTTTCCCCCTCCTTAAAATAAAATAATAAAAAAAAAAGGGGGGGGGGGGGGGAAGAGGGAGATGTGTTTGGCAAATCAACAGCAGAAATATTTCAGAAACTGTCCAAGCCATACAATCCTAAACTAATTCGGACTGAAACACATGAAAAGAAAAAGACATCTTGCGAAGAAAAGTCATTTCTACATGCCACCTTTTTCCAATTACTCCCCAGTAATGATTTAATGAGAGCCATAAAATACAGTGCATATCTACCACTACATGATCATAGTACTCAACGCTTCTGAAACTCAGGTATCCAAATTTACAAGCTTTCTATAATGCCTATTTATCCAAATACTTTAGCATATGAAAAACTGTATTGAAATGAGTAGTTCCTCTGATGTTTATGGCTCTGATTCTAAAATTATGTATGATGGTCCTAATCCGGAAGATGTTTAATAACTCAGGCCCATTAGAACTGATGAAATTCTAAACTCAAATAATTTCAGTACAGTTTAATTGCAGAAATATTTAGGACAATAAAAGAAAATTACATAAGTTTAATATCCATTTTTCTTGTCTATAATTATATTTCCATTATATACTTCCTAGATTAAGCTAAATCTATACTATCTAATAAACATAATTATATGAAATGTTCATACAATAGACTAAAGAAAGTAACAATTAAAAGCCCATAATTTAGTTACTCTACGTAACTCATCATTCTCAGAGAACGTAATATTGAATTAATTCATTTACCTCCAACCAAGCACTGACAAGCACTCTTCTAGAAATAGATTGTATTTTCCTCCTTCAATTCTTTTTTTTTTTTGCTAACTACTTCCATTAAAAAACAAACAAAGCAAAACAAAACAAAAATCTTGCCTAAAATTCCTAACTTGTCATGGAAACTTGTTTGTTGATCACATTAGAATTCTTTCATAAATAGTTTATAAAGTGTTATTAAATAATTAAAATCACTATTAACATGTTACTTCTTGCACTCTATAGAAATTTTTAAAAACGATGTACTACTTACTACAATGTCTACTAAGTATTTAACTTACAAAACTATATATACATGAATCTTTACTACATTTTTGCCCCACTTCCCAGTAATACAGATGCTAATTGTTTTCTGCAGTTTTAAAACCAAACGCCTTTGAACGATATTTCTTGTCTGTGTATGTTGCCATGTTGCTAGCCTCACCAAGAAACTGTATACATATACCCTGTTCTGGTACTGCCTTCTCTTGCCTAAACTAATCTTAAAAGAGTAGGAAAAAAATTATATTTAACTAGGTAATAATGATGCAGCCTTGTAGATACTGGAGAAATTGCTTAGATGATATCTGCACACAGATAAGAAGAAAGCAGAAGAGTGATCTTGGAAGAGTGTGTTTCAGGGGCAGCCTGCCTACAGGTCAGATGAATAAATTAATTCTTGTCTTTGTAGAGTTTCCAGCACAACATCCTACTATTTAACACTTTGGAGGAGGAGCAACTTTTATCCAATTAGAAAGTTTCCGTAGTTCTGGTGAATGAATGCTATAAAATTAAAGGAAAACCAGAATCTGAGCCAGAGTCAGTCACTATTGAAAGCCAGTGGAAGGCAATTCCATCGCCTTCAATGGGCTCCGCGCCCCAGCCTGCGTGTACAGCGTTACTTATGAACTGTATACATTAGCTGATCATTTGTTCTCAGCTTATTCTCAATCCTATTTTACAAAGCTAATGTTCATCTTCTAATGACAATCTAATTGCTTGGTTCCATGTTTACTAGTGGGAATGAACCACAAGCCATGTCACTGTAAGCTCCGGGGAGTATTCCAGTGATTGGGAGGTTAAAAACTCGCTATCTGCAGAAAGGGAAAACTCGTTCCTTAACTCTCTGGTACAAATTATTTCCAGGTGCTGATAATTATCACTCATGGAGTTTGATATTCCGGACTCTACATCTAAATTTATACTTGACAAGTTAAACTTTTCATCATGTGCAGCAGTTTCCTAAAGGCTGAGGAGAAGGACAGACTGCCGATGGTTGAAACCAATTCCACTTAAAATAGCAACACTTAATTACAAGTCTCATTGTTTATTTCTTTTCAAAGTATTTCAAATATATCTTTTCCCCAAAGGAAATAATATTGTATATTATTAAACAGATAAGTATTATTGCATCTGCTCATGAATGATAATTGTGAATAGCCAAATTATTATTTGAGAAGCCTTGGAAAGCACTCAGAAAAAAAAAAAAAAATCCATCAAAAGCTAATGTTTTCCATTATGTAGACTTCATGCAGTTATCTGTACACACAGACTACATAAATGCAAAAGATACATAAGTGTGCACGTATTAACAGAGATATGGCACACAGAAAAGCAACAGATTCAAGCACTAGATGTTTAAATGTATGTTTAAATACATACATGCAAGCACTGCTGCTTACATATTCATGGATTTTTGTCACTAACCAGACAAAATTGATTTAAGGAGGGTAAAAATAGGGTCTAGAAAGCACAAATCCGAAGGAATTCATGGAAGAAGCACCCTATAGCCACCCTAGTATTTCTTAAGTTTATGCTGCCAGTTTTAACCTCCTGCATGGCTATCTGTAATCTTTTAGGAGTCTGGTTTTTGCCCATCTGGCATGCTGTGAAACCGATCAGTCAATTAATTTTGAAGCAGCCCTGACATAAGTTTATTTAAAAGGTGACCCAAGAGCCTCTCTTAAAGCAAACATTTAGTGAATGCCACAGACCCAAGTGCATCCCATTGCAATATTGAAATTCTACATAAAATTGTCATACTGAGCTGTATCAGCCATTCTTATCCTGGCTGCAAAATTACATCTCCTGAAACCCTAGGAAAGATCAATCTCATGATCTACTGGGGCAGGATTATTTTAATGGACATGCATTAATTCAGGAAGATGTCTTTTTGCGTTAAAGACTGCATTACGGGAGGGCGAAGGTGCTACTTGTTTCCCCAACAGCAAACACCTGCAGACTCCAGGCTCTCAGTACCTGCAACGTTACTAATGGTTAAATTAATAGTGGCAGGACTTGAAATTGAGTCCACTTGATCTTAGGGTCTCACAGATTAAAGTATTAGTCCACTGAACCATGTTACTAGACTTCACTTTAATCTATTAGATACTTCCTTGTCTTTGTTCAATAAGCACGGTAGGAAAAAAACAAAACAGTAGAAATCTTGGAAGAGTGACAAGCAAACATGCAGAAATTTCAAGAGACAGCCTAGTCAAAGGAAAATAACTACTAAACACTGATTGCCGGCAAATTAAGCAACATTGAGCTGTGCTAGGCCAGATCCTCAGCTTGTATAAATTAACAGGCCTCCAATGCCGTGGCAATTTTCATTTGTGAGGATATGAAAAAATATTTTGTATCACTTTGATGCTTTCCATGCTAGAATGAAAAGTCTGGGAGAACTGCAAGGAAAGCATTCAATTGCTAGCTGGATAGTGTTGCACAGGCAAATAAAATGACTCAGAATCACACAACTGTTTGAAAACAGAGCAGAACATAAAATTTATCGCCCTTTCAATTCTTCTGCTCCCACCATCGGTCTCACTGACCAGTGTACCTGGCATCTGAAGAAGAAATACTTTATGCCTGACAGCATCTTTCCTCAGAAGAAAGAAGCATGTATGCACTTTATGCTTGTGTTTTGATCTGCATTCACCCCTCCTGATTCTAGGGATTTAGCTGATATGGCCTTTCCAGGTACTTTGGTCACTGGGGAATGAGTGGCAATTTCAGAACTCGACTCAGACACCAGGCAGGTGAACACACTTCCCAAAACACCATCCATCTCTCCTCTTCCACTGACTGCAAGAGGAACAGACCAACTACATTGGTTAAATGCCTAATACTGGATGCAGCAGTTAGACCTGTGTCTTTTGCGCTATCGGCTGCCAGAAGTGAACGCAATGCTATGCAGAAAGACACACAAAAAGCATCTTTGCTTATATGTAAAACTATAGCATGAAACTTCATAGTCCACAAATCCCAATCCAGAAGCCTGAGAGAATACATAAACAAAGGCAAACATCGGGGTTGAACACCTTGCAAAGTGCAAGGGAAACGTAAAAGAAATCAGACATACCACTAGAAGCAAACACAACAAAAGAAATCTAAGCCAGAAATAGCCAGAAGCTTATTTCCTTCGTGATTCACAGAGCATATTGCAAAACTGCAGTGAGTTGGCATAAATTTGTCAATTTAAGCTCTGGTAGGAAATGTCTGATAGTAGGAGATCATCCTTAAGAGGGCAGAAGTAAAATGAACTAATATGAAAGGCAGAAGGTGAGAGACAGCAGAAAGAGTTGCTGTCAGTAATCGATGTGGTCTCTTCTGATACTCATTCAAAATTACCTTCTTTCTTTCTTTCTCTCCCCCACTTACTACACCATCACATACCCTGCAAGTCCCTCCTTAAATTGCATCCTGAACACCATTCCCTGTTTGTCTGACCTTTGCACCAGCACAATCAGCCCAGGGGAGGAACACCCCCACTGCTATGCCTGTGTTTGCAGGAAACAAAGATACGCTGGAGTAACTCGCTCTTTCTTTCCCATTGGATAAAGCATTAAATCTTAAATTGCAAAGGAGTTAAACAATGCCTTGTAGCACATGGCATTGCCGCATTTAATCATCTCCAACATTCTCGTAAGTTCACTCAGCACTTAAAAAGGAGAATTCACTTCACTTCTGATAACGGGATCTTTAAGGTTTACTTGCATACATATTTTTTTTTTAAAGAACCACATTCCAGCACCATTTCTTATGATATTCTTAACACAATTTAGCAAAAGCTCTGTAACCCAATACTTATGAAATGAGCTGTCAGGCATAAAGTATGCCAGAATCTCTTAAGTCCACACACAGCAGGACACAAAACTAGTAGCAACTGTACTGAATTACAACCAATAGGAGAAGTCACAGGTCATCGAAGCCACACAGAGTCCTGCTATAGCCAACAATGAAACTTAATGTACTTTCCATGTCCAGAACCATCCGCTATAGAGCTTCTGTAAAACAGATTAATGATAATAGCGGCAGAAACTAGAAAAGAAATGCAAGAAATGGAAGCCTGGCCAATATTCCATTTGTAATTTGTCACACTATCACACAATAGGACTTCAGCGTGAATGTGTTGCCAATTTACAATTCAAATAAGCTTCCTTGAATTTTTAAAAGAATGGACTGTACGCATCAGTCTGTATGACAGAAAAATGCCCTGTCAGGTTAATTTTAAATGCACATTTTATTTGCTACTGTTAACTACTCACTATCATTTCTGATTTTTCAAAGAGGCATCCATTATTAAATAAAATGCAACTCCGGATCCCTAACTGGAATGGGACTTGTTTTTGTAACCAAGCAGTATTCCCTGATTTACAATATTTTGACTTTATACTAGCTAGTTAAACAGTAATTATTTTTTTTTATTATTCATGTAAAAACCACAAGGTAACACCAGCAAAAGGAGCATGTTTGCTTAGGGCTTTACATCGGTTCTAATAAAGGCAATAGCAATTGTTTCCATTTACTTCAAAGGCCTATTGATCAGGCCAGCATCACGAAAAAAGAAAAGGTTTCTTTTCGTAAAACATTGTTTACCTATAGTTGATGAAATTCCTCCTGGCTGTGAAATCCAGCAGATGGACTATCAGGGGGATGCATTTGGCCTACTGCAGACTAGACACTGTTTCTATCGGAAGGTGCAGTGCTTTGATGATGCAGAAAATAAAGTCCATGCTGTTTCTATGTTCTATTAAAAGGAAAGCCATTAAGATGGTAGTTAAGTGGTCAATGCCTAAATTTAGACTTGCCACAAATGCCAGTGGCAGGAAATATTCCTAGCATTTAAAATATCGCGTCATAAAACAAAAGTTACGCTGAGTTTCTGAAGAAAAGCAAAAGGCCATAGAGCTGAAAAATCATTTAAGTACCCAAATGCATACCTAGCTTTAACCACAAGAAGTCAGTGACTCTAGCCACTTGCTTACAGATAAGTCTATGGCTCCATCAGCTCAGGGTTTATCTTTGTAGGATTCTGTTACTGGTATGACTTAGGTACATCCTGAGTTGTGCTGAAATCAGGGCTGATAAGACCTCAAGCTGCAAAGGACAATCTGTGGGGTACTGTAAGAATTCAAATTGAATTTGCGTCACCATGAAATATCTCCTGAAGCTCCCACCATACTTTATTTAGATGAAAATGGCTTTAAAAGTTCCCTTTCTTTCCTTGACAGATAAAGCTCTGACTGTCCTGTTTCTTCTACGCTTCATAGTCTGCTGCTCCCCAGTTATCATGAATTGGGTGTCAGGGCTACACCCTACCCACCTCACCAAAACGATCTGTCTTCAAAATTATCAAAGGATGGCTGCTGGGGGTTCTCCAGGCAGAGGCAGAAAGGAAGAGGCAGATTAGGGGAAGGTTTGTTTTTCACCCAGATCATTTCCAGGATCCAATTCACAGCAAAGCCTCAAAACCCACTAGGTTGCCACAGCGGAGGACAGGCAGGGATGTGGAGTCAGTGGTTGGGATGGGAGCGTCTTCAGGTGGCTGCAGTGTCATGGAAAACACTACGAAAGCAGGTGGGTAGTTCCACCACAAGACAAATAGTCAATACAACGTGTAATTAGGTTCACTCGCAGCATCTGCTAGGAAAAACAGAAGCAGTTCATATCTCTTTTAGAGCTACCTCATGTACAGAGGCACCTTCTATGAGGGTTAACTGCAAAATTCACACTACTTACCTGGGAACCTGCTGGGGTTTGTTACACCTGTTTGTGGCTGATATCCTAAGTTATGCATGCTATTTAGAGAAAGATGTCATTTTTCAATGTCTTTAGGGGAAGGTACTTACAAAGGGGCATAGCAAGGTATTAAAAACCAGGAGGATCAACTGGCAGTATGATGAACAACATGTAGTAATTCATCAGCCTATATAAGCTCAGTCATTTTACTCCAAAGCAAATTTCCCATTACTTTGATATTTCTTCTGAAAGCCTTTTTTTTTTAACCTGCATTTGATCATTGATTTATATTTATATACAGCTTACAGTAAGAAAAAATTCTGAGTCTGTCATATCCAACCCTTTAACAGAAACAGAGGAAATTTACACACAGGAAAACAGTTTTATTGAATCAAAGTGTAGATTACGTACACAATGAATATCCTATATATTTTCCAGGGTAGGATTAGTAAGTAGGAACTCTGAAGTATTACTGCCAGTTCTGATACTGATTATATTCTGTGTACTTTGGCAAGTCATATAACCTTCCTATCTCTGACTGTAAAATGAGGATATTAGTTATCAGCCTCACAGGGATGTTGTGAGGATTAGTTAATGCTAGAAAAAGGACACACAGTGCTTTACGAAGTAAAATCCATCAAAAACACATGCACAGTAAATAACACCAAGTAATTTGACCTGGAATTTAATACAGTTATAGTCTATGATAGTCAAAGTCCTTTGGATAAACAAAAGTCAACTTAAATTTCAACTAAAACTGGAACCAAACCTAAAATGAATTTTTAGTTGAGGTTCAAAAAGAAGCAGTTATTTTAAAGGGTTGTTCCTATTATCTCCCTGTCTTTCTCTCTAATTTCTGGGTCTCACTCGTGGTTGTAAGAAGCAGCTCTGATACCCTGCAGGAAAGCTTGATCTTGCGGTTCTTTCTGGCACATCCTACAGGTTCAAGAGAGGTTGGGGTAGCTTAGCTAAACGTCTCAACTTTGGGGTACTTCTGCAAACCAAGCCAAAGCCCGCGGCACTTGCCAATCACTAATTGTAATGCTTTCACACTCTCCAGTGCAGGAGTTCTGTAGAGAAGAAAATCTTCACATTATTTCAAAATGTTAAAGGCAGAGTGAGTGCAAGAAAATAAGAACTGCAACTCCCTGAGGTGACATTCAAGTGGAGACTGAAAGAGGGTGGAGTTCTTAATCCTAAAATGAGGCTTGTAATAACTTTAGTGCATACCACCTGGAAATGTCGTTTTTCAAATACATTAACACAGCGGATGAAGAGTAGTGTTACTATTTCAGGGCTACAGAGTTCATTGCTATCCAGAGAAATAAGCAGGCCAGCTTATTTACTGGTCCAAATTCTGTTTTCTGCTATGCTTTTCCTCGAAGGTTTCCTTGAGGCAGTGAGATAGTCACGGGGAACTTGGCATTCAGACTTGTAAACGAAAGCAGCTTTGGTACCTGATCTGAAAATCAATCCTTTCATAGATCTGAGTCAGAACTAATGTTAGGGTTGTGCTGTTTCCACAACTAGGGATAGTACTGATTTTCCAATCTATCTAATTTCATGCTGTCACTGCAAGGAAAACACATGAGTGGGGGTTTGCCTTTTTCTTTTTTTCCCCCCAGTTAACTATTCCAACATCTATCAGATTTTAAAAACACCTTCTCTAAAATCACCATTTTAAATTTTTTAGCTGATTATTACAAACATAAGTCTCATAAACAAACTAGATCTAGAAGGTGGCCTATTTCACTGACAAAGTCTACGGATGGAATTTTTGATCCTTTGTATATAAGGACTTCATCAACTTCAGTGGAGCTAGTATGTCACCTGCTGTCATTACAAGTAAAAGAGTAGTGAATTTTCCTTTTACATTGTTTTCTATCGTAACTGATACATCAATACGAAAATAAAAATTATTACATTTTTTCAGTTATATACTCAGTTCATCCAGCAACATATCCAAACTCTGGTCCTCATAGAAGTTGGTAGGACCTCACAGGTTCATTCACAGAAGAGAACTAACTACGCTACTCGTAGTTCCCACTTGGCCAACTTGAGGAATGTGTTTTTATGAGCTGTGTTTCCCAGATTATGGCATACTGAAAATGTAGCTGTTGCCAGTGAAATGTGTAGTTATCAACTGAAAGACTAATTTGATCATCCAGTGCAAAAAACAAACAGACAAATGAAAAAGACCTAAATCCACAGAGAAGCAGAAGAAAATGCATGTTGGCGTATATTCCAAACATGTCTCCAAAATAAATCTATTGCAATGTGCGGTACAAATGTGCCTTGTATTTGTAACTTATTTTCAAGTTATCTTTCGGTTAAATATAAGCTTGTATATGCAATGTATTTGATCACTCACTTTACTGTTCCATTCTCCTTTCTCTCTTCCTCTCTTGGCAGATCACAATTTGGCTTTTCGGGATTGAGTCCGAATGTGTCATAACTATTCAGTTCCTTCCTGCTAACGCCTCTTAACATTTTACTCTTCCTTCTGACTCCAGGGTCTTCTTCACCTATTTGCCTTATTCTTGATCCCCCATTTCCCCCATCCTCCCTCGGTACACTTCTCCTCTGTTTCCTTTCTTATCAACGGTATCTATTTACATGCTGGGTTTGAAATTTTCCCGAGGGCTGAATGAACTGTTTGCTGTATTGCTCTGATTATGAAGTACAACAGGCAACAATACTAATAAAGCTAAGATAGGGTAATTCAAATCTGTTGAAGAAAAACTAACAACAACAGAACACAATGGAATAATCATTCCCTTAACTCAGTGATTTCCCTGCAGCAGAAAAAGGCTTTCTGAATTACATACAGAATAACCCTGGCACAGCTTCATGTAAGTGCTGGGGCCTACTAAGGAAACGTTTGATATAATGCCAACAATGGGCAATAAAACTGAAGTAAATCAGATACTAAATGGGCAGGACGCAGCTTTCTTTTAGGGCTGTACAGCACCTAGCACACTCGCCTCACTACCAGAATTTTTTTTTTTTTAAGGTTTCTAAAAAAGTGCTATTCGTACTCAAAGTCGGATTCCTTTTCCATTAAGATCTAGTTTGCCTGTTCCTGATCTAAAGTCACTGTTTAAAAGTAGAAAACAACAGGTCTTTCATTATCAGTGATATAATAAATAAATTAATTATTGCTCTTACCTTATAATTAATTTTATGCAAAACTGGGACAATGTATCTTTTGTTTTAATCTTCGACATTCAATGATGGTTTCAATTAAAGCCTTTTGTTTACACACATATGGACTTCTGAGATTTATTTCCTAAAAACAATTGCAATATTGTGGACTATATGCATAGTAATCTGAACTCTAAGGGCCAGATTCAGCTCTGTTGCAGGTGAGTGTAAATCTTATCTGTTCCGATTCCGACATCCACACTACCAGGCCAGAGGACAGAGCGGGCTGAACTCCATAAAGTTAAAGCCCTGAAAATATCAGATCATTTAGGCTAGATTTCTGTATAAAGCGAGGGATTACATTTCACATAATGATCTCTGTAGTGAGTCCAATACCTTGTATTTGTCAGAATTCTCGCAGAAAGGCATTCAGTCTTCATCTCAAGTATCAAAAAATGGACACCCACCTTCCCTTTCCAACAGTCCTTTTTTCAATGGGCACCAGTCATCACTACTGAAACATATCCCTTACTTTTCATTTGAATGCATCTAATTTTGACTTTCAACACTACTGGCTTTTTTCTGTACTTTCAGAACAAGCAGAAGAGAGTGGTGGCTATTAGCACTTAGTATTTTCTTCCCGTGAAGGTACTTTAATGTCATTAATCAACTCAACTTTCAATTTCCTTGTTGTTAAGGTAAGCAGATAATGCTCTAAATTTCTGCTCATCTCTGTAAGACATTTGCCTCACTGAATAATTCTGCAGCTCTTTCCTGCTTGTCCCTTCAGTTTCATTTACCTTTTTAATTTATTTATTAGAAATGTTAGTAATTCTCTAGCTAACAAAACATGATGCAGTGGAGCAGGGCCAGGTCTGGATTTGGATTTCAAGCTATTTTTGATCAAACATATGAAGCCATATTGTACAGAAGGCTAATTGCATTTCAATTCATTTCCATTACAGTAATTTTGTCCTCTAAAAGGGCTGCAGAGAAAGCTGGATTATTTTTACACCGTTAAGTAAGACAAGTGGAAACAGTTTTTAGAGAAAGGCTGAGACCACAGAGCACAAACGACAATGGATCTTTGTGTTACCAAGGTGTTGTTGAATGTTTGACTCCACATAGACCATTCATAGAGTTGAGCCCATGGATCAAGCAGAGAGCATGGTCCTAAACACTATCAGAGGAAGCCAGCGAGATGAATGCTGTTTTCCTTTTTTATTGGTCATGCTGGACATGGCCTATTATCTTTAAATGGACTGAGCAGTTACTGTAGAGAAAAGAACAAGGATGCTATCTCTACCCAGGCTTGTTATAGTCTCCAGGGCAAAGACTGTGAGACACTGCTGATAAACAAAGCAACTGCAAAAGCTAATGTCACTCCTCTGTAAACAAGGCAGAAAAGACAAATATTTAAAAGTGGTAGTTCATAAATTATAATCATCCCCACCCCCATCAAAAATCCATTAACAAGGAAATTTTTCAGGCAAGTAAACTCTGCCCTAGGAACACATGTTCAAGATTTTTTTTTCAGACTTAAACTAAATTAAGGTCAGTGACCTTAATCCCTTCCATTGTGATTGCCTTGTGCACTAGGAATGCAATAGGATAGAACAGGCTAATGAATGAAAAACTCATTCAGCTGCGACTCATATTCATTCATCTCATCCCATCCCATCCTGAAAAATCTACCTACTTACTTACAATCATCTGCTCTGAAAGTATCCTATAACTTATTCGCACATTTGTTTCTCTCTTGTATTTCCCTCTTTTAGGTCTTTGCTTCAAATCAGTGTAACCGGTCTAGTTCATCAGCTGATTTAAATCAGTTTGCATCAATTAACCTCCATGGGGCTACATCAGCCCCCATCGTCCAGCCCATCACTGCTGGCAGTGCCCCTGTTCTCCCTGCCACCCAGTCCTGTGCTGGAACGTAAGCTGGTAGGACTCTCCGCAACTTGCCATCTATATTGAGGTACTACTCAGCTGCTTTCAGCTCTTCCTCCATAATATCTCAATTTATTTAATTCAATCCTTTCTCTTAATTTACATTGTTTAAAACTCATCCAGATACCTACCACTGTCTTCTTTTGCTCTGTAAGAGCAACATCACACAGAGCCCATCTTATCTACTCAAAACACATGTGCCAAAGAATACTATCTCATTCATCATTCTGACCACCTCAGGTTTCCTTCTCCAAGTACTTCCCACCTACTCCACCTCGTAACATATAAAACTGAAAATGTTTTATTGAGAAGAAAAATCCTTTTCCTTCCAAAGACCTGAACTGAACACCTTTGTGATGATCACATAATTTCTCATGTTACTAAGAGTCTTAAATTAGAACAAAACCTCTCTTCTGAGAAGGCATCATGCCTTATCATGTATTGCAGTATAGTAAGTGTCCAAACTTAAATGCATCTTCTGGATGCCACTGCAATTCCGACTGCCCTTACACAGCCACTGTTAGAGATGACAGCTGGTATTTTGTTGTGACTTGGGGGGCACAAACCCACCTTTGCCAATGCAGAAAGGCGAATGCCCTTCTGCAACACCCACCCAATGATGGGTAAGGTGGGAAGGCAGGAGGCTTGGACTTTCCTCTGTTTCAGTGAATGCGGAGCTATGATCTGTCTTTGGGCAGTTTAAGCAATGTTTCCTTTCTTACTATCTCTGCACTCCACTGGACCTTTACAAACTAAGGAAGACCAAAATTTTCCAAAGTCTATAATCAGAAAATACCGATTCACAGTAATTAAAACTTCCCATAAAAATGTACCAGTGAGAGGACTACGTTCACCGGCGTCAGGATGTAGCTTCCACACAAGAGAGCCAGAACTGCTCCGTATGGCAGGAGGTGTCCTCAGCCACAGCTCATGGGGGTTTGGACGCTTGCTCTTGCCCACCTTGTGACTCCCACAGTCCATGTGAATGTCCAAGTACTGTAGTTATCCAGAGAGCTATTTTTCACATTATATAAATAAAGATAAATCTTTAGTTTTTAGTCCAACATGGAAAAAAATAATGTGAATCCACAAATTTTTTTCTGTGAAGTTTTTGGGTTTAGACAGCTATAGCTGTGCTGTGACTTGGCAAGCCCTCTGAACAGGTACGGCATCATCTGAGTGACAAAATAAGAACAGGGAGAATCCTCTTATGCTTATTCTTCATACAGGTTTAAGAAAAAATTATGGCTTTCAGATTTTCTGTTGCAGATTTTTGGGTTGTTAGCAGGATTTGGCAAGTTGCTACTAGATGTTTGCATCACAAAACGAGTATTAGCAGCCCTTCTAGGATGCAGAATACCTGTTAGGTTCTCCTCAGCCGCATTTCCCAGGTTTCACAGGTACTTCCTTCACTCTACAGCAGCACACTGCTAGCCACGTACTGACCCATGGCAAATTTAATCACAAGAGTTTTACAATATTTGAGCCTAAGGATTACTTACAAACTTTGCATTAGCATATGCTTCAGTAAACCGATTTGAAAAATGCTACTTAAGGAATATATTTATTCTTACATGGACACTCTAGCTTATACGCTTAACATAAAATACAGTTCTGCAAGTAAACTACCATGAAGTCTTTGGAAACAAATAAATATGTTTTTTTATTACGTTGACAATGGGAACTGCTCACTGCACTGAGCTGCCAAATGAGCAACCCAGAAGTACTGATTCATTTCCCAAGACAGCTTTTATTAACAACAAAATGGTGAATCTGAAAGAAAATGTGGTCCAGAAGTCACAGGCCTCCCTCTAGTCTGGAGATCTGAGTCAGAAGTAAGTGTGGAAGTTGTGATGATATTTACCTATTTAGGAGTTTGATCCTTTCAATTTACCTTTGAAAGCTGATTACTTGGATTGTTCATCTGCATTTTTATTAGAGATCGTAACTTCTTTGTTGCTGATGCAAAATTCACTCTGTCAGATTACTGACAAGTGGCACTGAACTACAAACGTGCTGTATTAATACAGATTATGCTGATTAATAAAATTACTAAAATTTGATTCAATGGCACTCCAATTTATAACTCAGAGAGAGATGACAAGGAACATACAAAAAGGCAGAACATAAGTTTTGCTCCTTCCAGCAGACCTGCAGTTTATAAATGGCAATGCTTAGGATTCCTACATCTTACTTTCTATTTAATGGGCATTTTTGAAGAGTTTCTCTCCCGGTTTTAAGCAATTTATGGTTTAAAAGTTATCAAGGCTTTACTGCATAAGATGGCAGCAGACCCTGAAAAACTCCAGTGCAATTGTTTTTCAGCCTGTGACTTAGTTCCTTGGGAATTTTTCAGTGTCACAGGTTTGGATACTCAAATCCAACCATATAAGCTTTTTGGGGGTTGGGGGGGGTGCGGGGGGTGGAGACTGTAGAAATGAGTCATTATAGGGAAATGGTTCTCAGAGGCAAGGAAACTGTATTGTCCACACAGGCTTCTCCACACAGCCTCAAGTCAAAGGGATCTCAGAAGAGACCAACTTTGCAGGAGCAAAGTCCTCTGAGCTTCAGCAGGTCTGTAGGATACATAAAAGCAGCAGCTTTTTGATAAAAATACCTGTCTTTTCCAATGCTCTTCTGTTATGCCCCAATGTCTGTGATCTGTAACAGCTTTCCATGAGGCACGATGCTGTTACTAGTGTTTTTCTGAGGCTGTGCTCTAAGCCACTGCAAAGGAGATTTGGGAGCCAAGATTAACAGTTTCAACGACTGAAGGTTGTAGCATGGCTGTTGGCTGACGCTGTAGGACTCCATTCGGCGTTAATCACCCCTAACGAAATGTCACAGCATGAAGATTTTGGAGATGGCTACAGTGAAATGGACATTTCAAGAGCAGGGAAGTTTTGCCTTGATCCAGTGGCAAAATCCAGGGCATGAGTAGAGGGGATCACTCAGCACATGGGTTCCTAGATGAACAGCTGGATTTCTCAAAATAACATATGTTAATATGTGTGATAAAAATCATTTACAGATAACCTGAACAAACAAAACCAAATTATTCATCAAGAAACTTGCCACATCCTCAGTTTTCCGTTATGCATTGAGCTTTCATAACCAGTTTCACAGGGTTTGTCATACAGTGTTTTTGTCTACATTTATTTCTAAGTTGCGTGGGTTTATTGTATTACTCTGACTGTCAGTGAAAACTCAGTTTCTCATATTATTCATACTGTGGAAGAAGAAAGTCTGTAAGACCATCCCAGCTCAAGCCTTCAAAAGCTCCCAATTCCATATAAATTTGAGGTTATTAATTCTAGGTAGAAACATAGCATCATTATGCAGATATTGTTTCCCTGCTCTGATAAGCACTATCATTTCAAGAAAGCCTCATTGAGAGCATTTTCCTGTTTGGTTTTTCACAGAAATGAATGTATTATAGTCAGTAGCATAGGTGGAAGGAATAAAAGAAAAAACCTCATTTTTTAAAAAAAGAAGTGTGAAAAATGCATGCTAATAAGGGCATTTATCTTCAAAAGCACTGTAACTCCTAGAGGTTATCCAAGCAGACCCTTGAGAGTTCAAAGAAACAGAGATATTATTAATATTATGATGCTTCCAGCTAAAATGACTGAAATGATTACTCAGGGATTGAGGAGAAAGCCATTTGAATAGATAGTGCCGTACCTCATACGATAAATGCGAAAAATACAATTCTGCAGAAACACTACAGTATGAGGCTAACATCTTAAAGCGTAGACATCAAATACAATTTTGTAGCTTGATTCAAAGAGATACTTCCACCTCTTAATTTATTTACTCTTCGTTAGAGCTGTACCACAAACCCATCAGATAAACAAGCTGGTCGGTTGGCTTCACCCCACCACGCAGTGTCAGTTTTTAGCAGGTGTGCCTGAAGGACTCTTCCTTTCTGCTCTTTGAATCATTTTGTAGACACTAATGAGCATCCCTCTTCAGCTTTAATTATTGGTCCCTGACAAGTCAACATAATAGGAATCAGCTTAACCAAGCATACTCCCCAGTGACATGTTCAATTACTCAGGTTGTACTTCTCTGCAAGAGGTCTGAGGGGTTGCTAATTTAACATTGTCAAAAAAATAAACAGAGGTATTGGTTACAGCTTATCTTTTGACCCTTATGTCACCAAATCTAGCAAGATACCTCCTCCTGGAATGGAGCAGAAGATTAAATACAATTACTATTCTGGTTTTACTTTTAAAATAAAATTAATACCTGGCAAAGTGATTTAAGTCAAGCAATGTTTTATGAAGAGAGACAGACAGTGACACTTCAATAGCAAGTGTTTGTTGCTGTATCATTATACTTATAAAGCCATTTGTTTTTCAGTTTTATAAACTACAGTTAAGTGGTAGTGTTTATTCCTTGACATTTACCATGAAAATAAAAGTAGCAGGATTAGTTCATTTCTATTTTTGGCAAACACAGACAGCTATTTTCCCATAACCAGAAATATCAGTGTAAGAAATGTGACTAGGAAGACTTCTATTTAACAAGCTTGTTAATAAGAAATTATATGGCATTTTGGGGAAGGAAAAAAAAAGTGAAGACAGAAACAGGGGCAAGAACAGTCTCTGCAAAAGAATATTTAAAAAAAAATGTTTTAAGACTAAACTATTCATTTCTCTCCCCATAAAACATCATTAGCTTAAGATCTAGCTGTGTAGCTGAGTACAACTATTTTCAAATGTGTGCCCTCCCTGAGCATCATCAGTCTGGTTTTCAAATGATGGTGGATACCACTTGTAATAAATACAAAGTACGTCTGTGTTAATGGCTAGAGATACTTTTTTGGATTTAATTCCTATTTTGTAGAAATAAATTGAAATTACATTCAACTTTTTAAAGTCAAATTATCATCTAATCTGGCCTCACAGATAACAAAGGACCTAGAACCTTGGCCAGTAATGTTGGTCTCAAGCAATGCATTTCTGATGACCTGAACAGGTTTATCATCCATTTGGCCAGCAAAGTGGAATTCTGAACACCGCCTAAACTCCTACCAGATGTAAGTATAAATAAGCTTTTCTTCTTAGTTTTGCTCAAATACTTCACAAAAAAAGGTTGAAATTTTAGTATAGCTTTACAGAATATTTCCAAAGGATAAAAATACTCAAAAAGTCAAATTCAAGCTGAGGCTCAAGAAGAGATATATATACACTTCTTAAAAATAATCCTACATGCTTCATAATTGTTTATTTTTTTTCATTTCAAAAAGTTAAGAGACCAGAACACTCCAAGCAAATAAGCAATCAACCTGAGGGAAACACTTGCAAAGAAAGGAAGTTGAGTCCTCACATGGGTTTCAGAGAAAATAGTATGATTTTGTGTTGTTTCCTTTCTTAACACATTTCACAAAAAATAAAAACTGAATTTTGCAGTGCGTGATTTGCATCAGACATGATGCAAAAGTATCACATTTCCTCACTGTAACAAAGACCATCGTCCTGACTGACTGTGCTATTTACCAAATACATATTCAAGCTTAATGCATATGACAACCAGGCACTCATTTTATAGTAAATATCTATGTAAGCACTTTGGACCACAACTAAGAATTCAGTTAAAACCTGGACAAAGACTTGGAACATGGGAACTTCACATGCAAACCTTGGCTTGGGTGGAAGCAAGACCACACCTTGTATAACGTACTATTTCACAACAATGCATTCAATCTCTTCCAACCTTTTGATCATCTTCCATGTTTGCTCCACTGTTCTTAAACAACAAAATCACATTTGAGTGTGGCTTCTTTTTTCTGTTTAGAAACATCTTTCTCAATAGAACTGAAATTTCATTCAGCTCATTATTAGTATCATTATCATTCTTTTTTTTTTAAATTCAAGATGGCTTATATAGTTACAAAAATGAAACTTGATTTTACTTAGATTGAAACATCATAAGCAGAGTTATTAATTGTGATGGCTGTTTTTAGTGAAGATGCATCACTAGAAAAAGCCAGATATCAGGCTTAGTTTCTGGAGCTCACAGTAAGTTCCTACTAATAGAGCAGTTCTGGGCAAAAGGTGAACGTGCACTATGATGAACATATACAACAGCACAATAAAAATACATATAATCAGTTCTTATTCTAGAATTTCTTCACAGATAAAAATACAAAAACCCAGAAGATTATAGGGATCTAGAAATAAAAACTTTACTGCTAAGAATAATTCTTATCAAGTCCAAAGAACCCTTGATAAACAGTAGAGATAAAAGCCTCTGCAGGATGCATGACATGCCCAACAAAGCTATAGCACAGCTATTATCAGTGTCTAGCAACATAGCACGAGAGTTCTGCAAACAAACACCATATGGAAGAACAGAAATCTGTATTTAACCTAAAGCTCTCTAATTGCCTGAGTTTTAGATTAAAAGATCTTTGCAGCATCACAGAAATGATTCTTCTGTTGCCGAGCTTCAGAAATCTAACCCTAGGCTCCCTTCAGCGCCCGTGGGAAGAGGCAATTCATAACCTAAATATTCTCGGTATCCCCTAGAACCAGGCTGTCTCTCTTGATTATTCATGTGCTTTGGCACAAGGTGGTTGGAAATGAGGACACACTGTCTAACATACAGGAGACATCTTAGATACTTCCATCAGACAAGGAGACCTTTTCACATTAAACAGTCAGGCATGTTCCCAGCTAATTTACATTTTGGAAACATTTAGGTAAAATTAATACAATCCTTAGTTAGGTTTTTTTAACCTGTAGATTAGGTACAGAAACTTTTTTTTTTCCTTTTTTTTTCTCCTTTTTTTAAAGTAAGACAAAAAGTTCTTTTACCATCCTGGAGATTGCAGAATACACAAGAGCAGAACAGAAAGCACACAGCATGTGGGTTGCTTAGGTACTGACACATTACAAAGACGACTCTCAGTAAGTTTTCTTTATCATCATAAAGAAAACTTCTCCAAATAACTGTCAAGAGTGGGAAGCCTAATCCACAATGACTTAGTCATACTTTCAAATTAAAGGTAGGATGCCACATAGAAAGCAGTAAAAAGAATCACTCTTCTGGTATGTTTTCAGCCTTGGACAAAAAACAACACATCTTTCCAATTTTCAGGACAGGTTGACGTGCCCTTAATGATTAGCAATTTTTCTCAATTCTCCACAGTGAGAACAAGGCTAACTGAGGGGGGGAGGGGGGGGAGGAAATTAAAAAAAATATGGTCTAAGATCGCTACATTTATAGCAGTGGTGGAAAAACAAAGATTGTTTTTCTTTCATAATGTTGCCACTCTCTTCATCAACTAAATTAGAGGGAAATGTGTCATGCCTTCAGCTTGTCAAAAGCCTCTTGCTACTGAAGATGCTACACCAGGAAGGTTAATTCTCCCAGCAAATTAGACAGACTGGCTTTCCATTTCTTTTGGTGACTTTTATATGGCTGAAGCAGGTTCTTCAAAGCTGCTGCACTGTGACCTTTTATTTCAGCAGCTGTCTGAAAAAAGGGCTCAGACAAACAGTTCAGAACCAGGGCATGACATGGAAATAAGACTTCACAGCCTTGGGCTAATGTGGCTCAGCACAGGATAAACATTTTTTTGTCTATCTTTCAGGGTTTATCTCTTTTATGACTCATGTTGAGTAATTGTTTCCACATCCCTTTCTGTCATAAGGGACAGGGAACATGCTCATTCAAGACAAGAGCTTTACATGGAATTTAGGAGGAACACGACACAATCTAGAGCTCTTGCTGCTAAGCCTTTGGTTGGATTGACTTTGTTCTTCCCCCTTTCACCCTGCCCCTCATGTTTTAGCCAATAGTCCAAGCTGGTAGCTGACTGTAGAAAAAACAATCTATATGAGGGCTCTGAAATGTGCAGTATGGCTGCTGTCAGTGATAAATGAGAGTTATAATTGATATATCTCATTCCATTGTATATAAGCAAAATCACACACTGATAAGATAACATATAAAGAAAATGGCTGAATGGAATCTCATTCTTTGTTCAGCAGATAGCAATCTCATTTCACTTTTGTTATTTAACATGAAACATAATCTTAGCTTGAGAAAAGAGGAATTTAAAATCTTCCTTTCAGAAGTTCTACCAAGAACAAGAGCACTACACTTACATCATACGAAAACATACCATAAAGTACAGTTCAAAAAGCCAGGGTACCAACAGGATCTTATTTACATGTTTTACTGTTTTATTATGTATTTATATTATGTACCTTGATTAAATCTTATCTTTTGATTCTATTATCATAATATGCCAGTTAAAGAAACAAACAATCTCCACCCCCTAAATGATGGGGGGGGGGGGGAGGAGGAACACAAAGCCACAAGAAAAGCGTACCAGCAGCATCAAACCACTCGTACTGGAACTACAAGTTCTTCTGGTTCATTAGCCAATACTAAGCTCAGTAGCAAAGGCAGATTTGATGATATGCAACAACACTTTTTGTCAGCATGTGAAAGTCAATCACGTACCATTTACAGAAGACAGCTGAAACGTGGCTCAGGGAAGAGTGGGGCACTCCAGGTGCAGCCCAGGAGCACTCATGAAGCTGATGCTACAGGCCACCAGCAACCTCGCTGCAGGTCCAGCTCAGACTACAGTGAAATCTCAAGCATCATCTCCCCACCTACTGACCTCTCTGAAACTCTTCTGCTTCCCTACCCAAGCCACAGCATGGCTTTTGCAGCACTCACGTTCACACAGAGTCTGGTAGAAATGGGGATGCTGAGTATGAAGATGTTTAGGTTTTGGAAGGAGAAGTGCGAGGTCCTTCAGCGAGGAAATGGCTGAGGACAGCAACTATCTACATATGCAGTTTTCAGTTTGTACAGCTATAATCACTCACTCTCTACAGAAATAAAAAAGCCATGACAAACCTGAAACCTGTGGTAACACTCCTGCTTTCAGTGATTTCTGGAAGAAAAGCAAATCAACCTAGATAAATTGCCACAGGTTACCCTCCTGTAGTTTTCTGCCCATTACCACATTCCTCATCAGCTTACATGTCCAAACTCAAGCTCAGATGTAGCATAATACAAATCTAATTATCTAGCAATACCTAGTTTGATCCCCCCCAGAATACTACTAAGAGAGTGCGAATCTAAAATAATCTGTGAAAAAATGGGCAAGGGGGGGTGGGGGGTTGAAAGGAAATGAGAATAATTATTTTTACTCAATCTTCAATAAAACAACATTCACTATATTTAGAGATGGGGAGATACCCTGATCTTTCAGTGAAAAAAATTGAGGAAAGGAAGCTTCCAAAGCAGCCTGACAGCTGTTCTGCAATGCACACTCAACTACTGTGCCTAAATAGGTAATAGCTGTTCGCATGCTATTACTGATTAACCCATACAATATTTCATATGACATTTGCTCAGCTGAGGTTATTTTGGAGCAAATAATAAAGAGAATGAACAAAGCTAAAGGAATACAAGAGTAGTACGTTAAAAGTCTTACTCCACATATAAGTACTTCTCTGTATCCACCTTTTTATATTTCACGTATTTTTTTCCAATCTTTTCTATGTTATAGAATTGGCAGGACATGACATTTAGACAATAATTAATTTTTCAACTAAGTCCAGCAGGTTTTGGTTACCCAGCCATCCATGCCTAAATTGATGCAATGCAGATGTACAAGTCAGTCCCTTTAATACCTACTTCATTAACAGTAAGCTCTTCAGTGTGAAAGTAAAGGACTCCTCACCCACATAATTATCTAATAAACTATCAAGGATTTTCAGAGCTTTCATATGAATGTGGAAATACTATCAGACGTGTTAGGCATGACTTCTTTTCTTCCTACAGTTCTTTTATATATAAGCACAGGGGTACAAGGCATCATCAGTTTAATGAAAGACAGGAAGAAACTATTCTATATCAAAGAGTACTAAGAGAAAAACAAACAAAGTAAGTACATATGGAAATCAAGAGCAGTCATGGCAAATTTTTCTATTCACAATAGCCAGAAGTACCCTACTTTCTTACATTCCTTATTAAAAAAACAAACTGGGGCAGGGGGGAGACACCAAAAAAACCCCCAAGGACAAAACCAAAGACCTAGCAAGAATGGCCTCATTAAAAATACTGTTTCTTTCTCTTGTTTTCCAGCTATTCTTTTTCTTTTTTTGCCTTTTAAGAATTTCATAATGCAAGACCATTACACTTACACTGCAACTAATATTGTAGGATCGAACTATTCAAATCTGCTTGGGCTGCCATTCTTTTTATAGCTAATCTGGTCAAATGACATAAAGGGAAAACCTGAGGTGATGTAAAAGTGAAGAGTTGAGTATGTATGGAGCTAAGCAGCCTGCCTATGGAAGGTTCGCAGAGAGGATATCACCATCATTTAGCACATACTGAAAAGCCCCCTCTTCCTTTTGCTAATACACACGAAGTAAGAAAGAATACAGAAAATAAGGTGGGTCTGTTCCTGTAACTACATGTACATATTACAGGATATACAGTTATCAACCAAACTGAGAAAGGCCAGTTTTAGTTGTAGAAATAGGAAAAAACAACTAATGGTTAAGTTCATCAGAACTTTCAGTGACTATCTGAAAGGAAGCACTACAAAGCTTATTATAGTATTTCAGGAATATGTCACCTTCAGTAAATCTGCTTTGTTAAGAGTCACATGTTTATGAAAAAAAAAAAAAAAATTTTGAAGAAAAGACCTAGAGTTTCATTCCTATGGTGCATGTATGCTTTCAGAAGGAGCCCTGTTCCTGTGTAGAGATGCTGCTATTTGTCCCTAAGAGATACAGAATGATCTCCTTTAAAAGATTTTAATCTCTAACAGAAATTTTAAAGATAACATGCATTCAAAGGAGAAGGAAATAGAGCACATCAGGTGAGGAAAGTGCTCAGCATGATGATAGGCTGACAGACCGCAACATCTATCCTCACCTTGAGGGACATGTAAAGAGAAATTACAGTGTGTACACTCAATACGTTTTTGTAGTTGATCCCTCTACAAATGTCATGCTCAATTGCAATAGGTATTTATACACATTAGTCGTGAGGCACTGTAATGAGCAAGCACTGTACAAGTTATTATGCCTGTATTGTGCTATCTATTTTCATTACCCTACACAACTTTAGAAATGGTTAATACCATCTGTGACAAACCAGCTGGACAGACATGCACAGAGCCCAATTTAGTGAGGGTCTCACAAACTACAAATACGAGAAGAGTGTTCTGTTTATTAAAAGAAGAGGCTGGAAGTTTCCCTGAAAAGTGGATTAGGGTTATCAAAATTAGTAGCTTGCTTTGCTTAAGAATACAGGGGACTTAATCAGCCATCCCTGTACGTCCTACGACAATGTTACAATCCCATCTCCTTTTACTTGTGAATAATAAAAGTTTGACAAAATGAGAAAAATTATAGGGCATTTCAGAAAACGGTATTCTTACCAAGTTCAATCTTTTTTAATGAGGAGAATGAAACTGGAAAGAAAAGAAAAGCCGCCTTTTAATGCACTTGCAAACTACGTAATTGTAACAATTTTGATGGGTGATTTCACGGTGCTGAGATAGTCAGATGGAAAGCCCTGTTGGAAATGTGTGATCATTTTCATTTTACTACCCACAGATAGTAAAATACAAAAATACAGCATAACATTAAGGATGTATTTACATACTGGGGAATCCGTCAAACTCAAATGCAAGTGTAAAGACACATGTGGACCTTCGGCATTGAAATATTGCATTGAAATCTCGGCAGCAAATGCTTAAGAATAGTTACAGTATGGTTAGTAAATGGAACAAATCCAAAGCAACTGTAAAAACATGTGAGAAGCTACATACATCTGTGCAGATTATATGAGCAGCATTTTTAAGCAACTAAACTATTAAATCCTAAATGCATTAACCACTGGCACTAAATTCCAGCTTCCCACCACTACTTCTTAATCCAAAGAACTTCAACAGTAAGCATCAAAATACATTCATTCTAGGGTCAGTGAATTAAACTTACATATATGTTTAAAATAATTAATTTTTAATCCTCTTTGTAATCTACATTACATCATTTTGTAATCTTTTTGAGAAAATACTTTTAAATCTATAATTATTGTAGTTACTTGGCATGACTTTATGAAAATTAGTATATTGTCTTCCTTCCTTCCTTTCCCCACCCTTAAGCCGATGCTGAAGCTCTCAGATACACATCTGATTTCTTCTTGCAGCAATGGAAGTGCAAGGGTCTTTGTATTATTAATAACAACCAAAAATAAAAAGAGTTTTCTGGAATGCTTCTATAGTGATAAAATAGGGATTTGCTAGATTAATTTTGCAGAGACAATACCTCAGTTCAACCCTCAGTGGTATGGTCACCTACTTTGAAGAGCATGTCCTGGCTTTCAGTTCTGTCAAATAGTCTCTAAAGCCTAAGCAATACTATCTAGCAGTTGTTAGGAGTGAAGAAATCTAGTTATTGAAATTACCAAGAGCACTGATTTTAAAAAAACTGAACACCGGGGTTATGGTTTGCTTCACCTGGATCAAAAATTAATTTAAAATAAGTTCAGCAAATCCCTTGATTTCTGTAAATTGTGATAAAAATCAATAACAGAGCCTTACAGATTTACCCTTAGGATTGTTCTTTTAATATCAGTAAATGCAATGCAAATTTAGTGGTTGCTATTAGTCAAGGTCAGTTAATATTGTGCACTCTGAAAACATACTGAGACCTAAACTTTGGGGAGACAAACAGGGTAGGGAAAGAAGGAACATCATCAATTTAAATACTCAGTGGATATGCACAGCATAGTCACACCGAAGCGCACCAAGCCTTCCTTCCCTTGCCTACCCGTTCAGGATCATTACATTGAACTTCTTAAAGACAGTCAATATCATAGTTGCACAGCTCATACTTTCATTAGCAAATATTAATACTTGCAGCCATTCAAGAATGATCTGGGACTGGATGTGCTAGAGAGAATCTGCTGGAGTTCTGTCTCCTCTGTTTGGTTTGGTAGTCTCTGTTGCTTGTTTTAAAGAAAAGAATGAATGGTTTAGGTGGCTGAAATTTTTGAGTTTAAAAGTCTGGGTGATTTCAGGGTGTGAAAACGCAAAGATGTAGGAAGGTCCACCAAGAAGCTTTAGCTAGTTCAGACCCTGTCATGCCCTGCATATGAAATAGGGAAAATAAGCTGCCTTCTGACCAACATGGAACAAAACCAAAGAAAGGAAGGAAAGGAAGAAGGGAAGAGAGGGGGGGCAGGAGAGAGAGAGAGAGAAAGAGAAAAAAAGAAAGAAAGAAAAAGGAAGGAAGGAAAGGAAGGAAAGGAAGGAAGGAAGGAAGGAAGGAAGGACAGGAAGGAAGGAACGGAAGGAAGGACGGAAGGAAGGA
>JAVJGI010000040.1:20587716-20606898 GCA_035590275.1 Ibycter americanus | reverse complement strand
TTGTGTTTCCTTTTTTTTTTTTCTTTTTTTTTTTTTTCTTCTCCCTCCACAAGGACGATGTCAACAAAACCACCTTCGCTCCAAGCCACCGCAGTATCCCCCCTACCCCTTCCCAAGGCGCTATGAAGTCTTTAAAGACTTGCAAGTAAGTGTAAATAGGGTAGGGGAGACAGAAGTACAGGCATTAACGCCAACACGTCCCCATATCATCCGATAACTTCCCCTTACATGCACAGTACAATACCAGTTTGCTGATCACAGCTTTTCCACTGTACCAGAGCCAAGTGCAGGCAATTACTTACACTTATGTAGACTTTTATGAGAGATAACAGCTATCTCTATGGAAAAGGCACAAGCTGGGGTGTTTTTTTCCTCTATTTTTTTTTTCTTTTTTATTTGTCTTTCATTACTAAACTGGTTAAAAAAAAAAAAAAAAAAAACCAACAAAAAGACAAAAGGGTTTCTGTGCAAGCCACCGCTTCACCCAGCCCTCTGCAGAACCCACGAGGAGAGCCCGCAGCCTCCTCGCACGGCCGAGGAGCGCTTCCCCCAGGCCTGGGAAAGCACCGGGGGTACCCCAGCCCCTCCAGCTTTTAAGAAAGCCGAGGTGGGTGCCGTGACCCAGACAGCCCCTGGGAGGCGTGGAGGTGCCCGGGCTGAGCCGGGCCGGGAGCCCCGCACCCCCCGCAGCCCCCCAGCTGCGCCCAGGCAGCGCCGCAGCCCCCTGGGCAACGGCGTGTCCCGCCACGAGGTGCTCCTGCCAGCTGCAAACCGCTGGGATCCAGGTGAAACAAGCCACATTGGGCCCTTGCTGCCTCCACTAGCCACGTCCCCCTTGCCAAGATAAAGGCAGGAGCAATCTACGCATTTTTAATGCAAATGAGATGCAGCCCTCAGGCGCTTAGCAAATTGCCAATGCATTGGGGATGCCCCTGCTCTTTTAGCTTTGTTTCCACATGTGCTGAAAGTTGATGAGTGCTGGTTGTGTTTTTCTTCCCACCAGTAAAGGACACAGCACAGATATAGGAAGTTGGAAACCCGATGTTTCAGTACCGCTCGCAGACCAGATGGCCGCTGCCAGCATCTTTAGTTATTATACCCAGCACCAGTGCCATTGCACTGGTGTTTCTAAAACTGATGTTGGGTAATTGTAACTCCGAGCCAGCACCTCTGAGCAAAAGGAGAATATACTGTATTTATGGAGTCAGCATCTCTGCATTGGCGTTTTAAACAAAACTACCTGACGTTTACGCATTTGAGGGAAAAGATTTCTGCATAAAAGGTCCACCTGTATTCATAAATCGGGGGCATTTCACCGGCTGCAGAAGCATTACGTGACAGCAGATGAAAGAGGGCTTCCATTGCCTTAGTATGAACTCACACGTGTGCTTAAAGCAGATATTAAAAACATGATTCACCGTAATAAAGACATCCCAAACAACTATTTAAAATGATTCAAAATACAGCATTTGGGGGTGGGCAGGTGTCCACACAGTGCACCTACCCCTCCCCCCCCAAAACACACAAACTCCAATAATAGTAATAAATAATAATGATAATGGCACGTATTTATACTTTATCCATAAGTACAGCTGAGTTCTTAACAAGATTAGGTCTCGCTTTCAGTTTCACTCATCAGTGAACTAGTCAGCTTTGAGGACCGCGTTAAAGAGGTGTGGAGTGTTACTTAGGAGTTACAGAAAGTACATTGGCATGTTAAAGTGACAGAAAAAAACACCAGTCCCATAATCTATATAGGGAAATGATGGCTAAAACAGAAGATACGAGTCTAACACACTGTTCAACAAATCTTTTCCTCCCCAGCGCAGGACATACATAGTAACAGGAGCTCTGAATACTTACTAAACTTATGCAGAGGAGTAAGTGGGTATTTGTTGTGTGACTTACAAAGCCAGAGGAAAAAGATGGAGCAAATTTTTCGTGGAAGCCTTGCATCATATAGGCTGCGTTTGCCTTATTCACATCCTCTTCCTTTCACTGCACTTCAATGTGAAGAAGCCAGCCTTAGCAATATTCATCTTAGAAATCCAAAACATTGCAGAGATCACACTGCAGCAACAGATGAATCTGCTTCACATGCATTGACGTACCTCCTCAACGTCTGAAAGAAATTCCAGCTCCAGTCAACCCACAAGAGACATGTTGCCTGACTGTACCTTGACAGTATTGTTTATGAAGAAGATGATTTACACACTCGTAATGATTTAAGCAGCTACTTTGCATACATTACAGAGAGAACCTGAAACATGTGACCTGCTTCACAGGGCAGGATTATACCTCTGTTCTTGTTGTGTCATGTGCAACCACATTATTTAGTAGTTAAAGCCCAAGCGAGCACTCTGGTATTCCATTGCCCTTGCCGTGCATGCAGTGCAAGAGTTTCGGCATGCCTCTGAAACCAAAGCTTAGCCTCCCAACTTCTAAAGATAGACAGTTAAATAAATGATATAATTGTCAAAGGGGCTCAGTCAAACCTACCACATGGCTCTGCCCACTCAGGATTATGACGTTTGCTGGCAGACTTTTTAGGACAGGAAATCTTTCATGGTTTTAATAAATTTGTAACAATGATGATATTCTTAGGGGCCACTCCAATACAAACTTTCATTAGCACTTACACCGCCTCTCGCAAAGCACTGAGAATGTATGCATGATCATCATCAGTTCAGAATAAACAGTAAGAACTTTAAATCCTTTTTTCTGATGTTGTTTTAAAAAACAAAAACAAAAACAAAAAAAACCCAACAAAACCAAACAACAAAGTCAAAAGCTTTTCAGAAAAATGCAAACTAACATCTGAAGAACGACTGGGCTCATAGTCTGTCAGTGCTCCTTCATAATTTTGAGTTGTTTTTATTGATCCATACACTTCTTATGCACAACTTCATTACTGCTTTGATAATTACAAGATAATTAAATACAAGACAGAGCATGTATCATGCTGGGGAATCATTTAGTGAGTGAACTGTTGTGCTGAAAAGTGGAATTCTTTCTGTCACTCACGGCGTGGTGATACATCAGTAACAAACACAACAGGAGCTATTTTGGGGATGATCCAATGGCCTACCGGAGCCACAGAGGGCAGCAGCAAAACACAAGGTTTGGAATTAAATGGAAGTCCCACACACGGGCCTCCACACTTCACAAACGCATAGAACAAAAGCACGTTCACATACAGGTTCGCCTCAACTTCAGGGCAAGTACAGCACTTGCCATATAATATGTAAGAAAAAAGTCAATGTCTGAAAAATGTCAATGTAAGAAAAGAGAGGAAGACTGGTGGGTAGAGGGGGAGGTAACTCAGCAGCACCAGGAGCGAGGGCACCAAAGCTCTGTTCACAGCTTTGCCACTGGCTCGCTCTAACGCTGCAGTTATTTAGATTCCCCGTGCCTTGGCTCACCCATCAATACAATGGGTATAATACTTCATCCTGTTCTTAAGAGGCAATTACTGGTTGTAAAATACTCTGGGAACCTTGATTAAAACGCACTGCAGCTTTGTGATAAGTATTCCCTCTGAAAGAGCGCGCGAGCTGGGTTGTGACAGTGGGAAGTACTACCTGACAGCTCGAAAAGAAAAATAACCGGTCCAAATGAGAAGTATGTGCTTGACCTATGCACACCTGCAGGTGGATCCCTCCTGGAATATTTTCCTTTTTCTTTTTTCAGTTGCTATGTGTATATTGCAAAGAGAGGAGTAGTGAGAATAGATAATTACAAAGCTTTTGAAAAGCCCTGGCATTTTCACCAGAGGATCACAGTGGGCCATCTTCAAGAACTCTGATGCAGAAATACATGTAATTAAAAAATATAATTATTTGTAATGCTCCTCAAACCCTGTTTTCATTAAGGAGGGGAGGGGAAAAAAAAAAAAGACAAATCACTTTAAATATGAATGCTTTATGAATAAAGAAAATTTTTTAAATTGATGAGCATTCATTTTCCCATACAGTCACATAAAGTCTGAGTAGTTCACGTAAAACAATTATCAACGTTTTAAACCACATTTTCCCCTTGAAAATAAATAAATAAATAAGCACACCAAAATCTTTTTTGTTCATTAAGAGCCAGATCCAGCAGAAAACATCTGCAGACTTCTAGACCAAGCAAGCCCTGGAAGGCCATGGGTACTGGCTGCACCTCGTGCCAACCTCAAAAATTTGGCTGGTTCAGAAAGATTTAAACAAAACAAAAAAAGCCCTGCAGCTTTACATGTCTGGGAATTGTGGAACTGCGTTAGGTTTATGAATAAAGAATAGGGGTGAGAAAAAAAACAACTCCTTTTAAAAAGGAGATCCCTGTCTCTCCTGTCCTCCGCCATTCCAGGTGCTAGACAGGGGCTCCCTCCCTCCCCTGGGACACTACGGAGCTGGCAACTGTGGCTGTGGCCCCAATTGCGGAGTCCACCTGCACCCCCTGCTGCATAGGGGTTGGGGGGCCCCGAATCTAGCACTCACACCCCCCACACACCCCCAGCACATTCAATGGGTGCCTGAACATCCAGCTGCCAGCTGCACTCGTGGACGCACGGTAGCTGCCACTGGCAAACCCAAAGGAGCATCCCTGGGATGGGAGCCAGCCTGAGCCATCCAGAGGATGCTACAGGGCTACCGCGGAGGGGCTGGCACTGCTCGGGGTGAAGAGCCACCCCTGCGAAGGTGACCCGGGGACATGCTGGTCTCCCCTGGGCCAGCCGCCTCTCTAGCCCCACGGAAGGATCGGGCCCTACAAGCAGCTCCGAATTTCTGCCACGAGCTTGAACAGGCTCCAAAGTGCAGCTCAAGGGAAGAGCCTCAGCTACCGCGGGCACCCAGCAGCACGTATTTAGATTTCAAGCTACTCTGAATATGTGTATGCAAACACCATGCGGGAACTGGCAGCGTCGGCGTGGCTGCCTGCTGAAATAAAGGAAAAGTTTAGGAAGTAAGTTTAGGACGAGGGCCCGGTTACTGCAGCAGATGAAAATTAAAGAACCTGCTGCTAGGGTAGTTGCCATATTTTTAGACTTTTGATAGAAATAATAGCTTTTTCTGACTAGCCCTTCACTACACCCCCCTTTGGGAAAGCCAAGAAACCTCCCGCTGATTTAAGTCACATCTCATCTTCTGCCCCGCTCAGGGGACCAGCCCGTATTTCAGACCGACACCCAGCTCATCTTGTGCGGCTAGCCCCGCGTGGGGAAAAGGACTGAGCGGGTATTAAAAGACCGAGTAACAGTACACCCATGTGTCCTGCATAAAGCCATCCCCAAATTTTGGTTTCACAGCGTTCATTTTATAGACACCTCCTCAAGAGGAACAGCAGCTGCAGTATGCTGCCTTGGTTAGCAAGATGTGATACATGCAGAGATATGTACTTAGGAGAGCACAGAGGGACTCTGTGCGACGACCATGTAACTGCAGACACTTTGCAGGTGTGTATTTACAATACTATTTATATAGTGCCGAAAGTGGACTACATTAATATACCGCGTGCATGATTCACTGTCATTAGTCCTGCCTTCCAATAATGTGGACCCTAAGATAAATAATATCGCTAGAGCCTCTCCCATGCAATACACAGACTTGTTAGTTTAGTTATATATACAAAATTTCCAACTGCAATTAGAGATTTTTTTTTAAATTATAACAAGTTCTTGAAGTGAGACCTTTGTTTATGAGTTGAAATGAGACAGCTGACATAAAAAAAAAGCAAACCAAGAAGCCAAGAGGCTTATATTTAAAATGCTGAATAAGTTGGATATCTTAAATAAATAACACTAATCTGAACATGCACTAAAATAAATCATGTATTTTAACAACGCTAGATACAAATAATCGTCATATTTATCATTACAGCTTTATATACCTGTCGGATTACTGCTTTCAAAGCCTTAAGAAATGTACCAGTGTCTTTGACTTAAAACGCACTTTCTTTATGCTAAATCCGTGAAGGTGCTCTTGTGGGAAACGCTGCATTCTACATTAATTTTTTATTAAAAAAAAAAAAAGCTTACACAGCCTCAGAAAAAACAACCAAGTGGCAAAAATCCCAACTTTGTCCATTCATCCTTTGATTTTGTCTTTGCCATAATAAATTCTATGAAAATGTTGCCAGAAATAAAGCTAATCTTTACAAGGACTTTTTCATCTTTCTTTAAAACCAGGGAGTAAACAGCCTGCAGTTCTATCAACCCTGATGCACAGCACGCTATAAAGATGAGCTCTTTTCTACCCATTTTCTGCCCATATCTAACATTTAAGGGGAAAAAGAGAAAAGAAAAAAAACTTCCCTTGAAATCCTTAATTCTGGCTACATAACAGCTCAGTAAGACACCAAGATAATGCCTCACACATCGAAACAACAGCAGTAGTAACATATGTAAACTCAGAATTAAGGAGCCAGCATTTTCTATACAATTTTTAAAGTGTTTTAAAATGCCTCTGTCCATTCTACAGCATGGGCACTGAAAGCCGTAAATAACTGGATCAGTAAGTAAATTCACCATATAGCAGAAGAATGATTCTTGAGATAACTCAAGAAAGTAAAGTCTGGAGAGCTTGCTGCTAGTAGTTGATGGGATAACCCGACTCTAAAGTCAGAAAGAGCAAAATATCTCCTTTTCATTAAGGGGGGGGGGCTTTAAAAGCTACACAATTAGTTAGCTTTGCAGTGATTAATTCAACAACTGCAAAGCCAAAAACAACTTCAGGCACTTAACCATGAAACTGTCAGTTCTCTTTGCTTGACAATAAAGCATCCAAAAAGTAAACAACTTCTGTGATTTTTCTATATGCGTATTCCATCATGAGAAGATGATAACCAAAGCATTACCAGGCAAGCTCGGCAGAGGCTTTTTATACCTTATTGCCCGTAACACAGAGGTGAGAAGTGCCCCGATTCCACTCCTTTTCCTCACTGCCAGCTCTAAGAAGACAGTTCATACGGTCCCCTAAAACTTTACAGCAGGGATTGAAAATCTTTTCCCCAGGAAGCAAAGCGCTCATCCCAGTATGGCAGCTCTGAGGATGAGGGGACTAACCACATCCTCTCCATATCAAGGGAAAAGCAGGCAGCAGCTCTTGCTCAGACCAACTCTCCCAAGGAAGCAAATGGAAGCTCTGCCCCAGTAAGGAATGCAAAAGCATATACTTTATCATCTCTTTTAAACAAACTCCAAAACTGAATAACTATTGAACAAATCAAAAAAGGGCAGGAAGCCGAAGAACAAATTAAAAGCACAAATCAACGTATTTCTCTGACCTGCAAACATTTAATTCAGGCATATTCTTCTTTCAAACAAGATGCCTATGAGCATTTTAGTGGCTGCTCATAACCAAATGTGTCACTTGCAAAATTATAGTGTTTGGGGAGGGTACCAGGCAACCGAAAATGGCTTTTGCTAGAAGTATGTCACAAGCACATCTTTTAGTCACCTCAGAATTGCACACAACTTCGCTTCATTCCTTCGCACTAGCTACATGTGGATTGCTTCACAGAAATACAACTGCAGTAATCTGCTTGACAGTAAACAGTAATCAGTAAATACTATTTACTGAGAAGATACGTGCCCCTGCTATTCCCTCATCTTACCTATCCCCCATCTCTGCCTTCCACTCTCAATCCCCTCGCTCTCAGAAATTTTAGAGGAGGGAATAAATAAATACAGGTAGTGAAACAGTGAAATCCCATAGCTGGCAAGGTTTTCCTCCCTGAATGGACAAATTCTTAACTCCATGCAGCTCCAGACACTGAAGGATTAAATTCTAACCAGGGAAAACACAGGAAAATGGTAATAAATATCGCATGGTAATCCACGGGAACTTTGGTCCCAATGTGATTTTTCTATAGTATCCTACAATAAATGGCATTACAACATCCATAATCTCAGCTCATATATCAGAGCGCTCTCTCTGCTCTCCTTCTTGCCCTTCTTTCTTTCATGTAGTACATTTCCTAAGAAGAAGCACTTTTTCTGCAAAAGTACAGTCAATGCAGTCCCGTTCCTGACTGAAAGCAGCACAGTAGCTCAACGAAAACTGCCACGGACCATATCGTGCTGCACGGAGCTACAGCTGAGGCGTGAGCGCGGGGTTTGTGGCAGCATTACCCTGGTAAGGTCTCGTCTGAAACTCCTTCTGACAAGACAAAGGAAGTCACAGTTTTCTGGAGAGAAAATAAATAAATAAATTGTATTCATATGCAGTAAGAGCACTTCATGTCATAGTGGATTTTACAACATCCTAGTTCTCCTATTCAGGCATGTGTCTTTTGGGCAGTAAATTCTGAAAACCCAAGAAGGTAAAGCTTGCTTAACCATGAGTCTCCTTTCACCCAGTAAAATAAATTCCACAGCTGTTTTTTCTTTCTCCTGTGACTTTTTTAAGCTCCTTCCCATTGACAACTAGCCACTGACACGCTCTACTATTGAAACGAAAATCTTTAAAAATGCCAGCTTTTAAGATTCTTAATTTTGTTCCAGTCAGGTAAAATTTTTTGCATCAGAAAGTTCAGCAGATCTGCCAGGTCATCTTTGTTAGTGAAGATTTCCACATGCACAAATAAAAGTTGAGAAAAGACTTAAGACAGAAAAAAAAAAAAAAAAAAAGAGAGAGACAAAGCAAGCAAGCATGTATCTCGCCTGAGTGATGCCATATCATTTATAATCCTATCACAGGAAGAAGCCACCACACAAAAAAAAAAAAAAAAAAAAGAGAGAGACAAACCCATTGTAAATGTTCCTTAGATAATGCAGTACCACAGCAAATCTCTAAGGAAAGTTAAGCTGAGACTGCCATGAACACCAAATAAATTTGCACCACTGGGATGTTTAAGGTCCAATAAATCTTACTTTCCAATGGTTTTAAAACTCCAGAAAACAGTTTTTCAGCTCTAGACTCTGTATGTTGTAACAAAACTGTCTACCTAAAACCTACTGACTCAGATCTGCCATCTGTGAGAAATATTTTCAGAACGCACTCATGTTTGCTGAACTACCAAATTATGAAAACCTTCATTAAGAAAAAAACAAACCACAAACACACACATATACATACATTAAAACCAACCGAACAACTTAACTCTCTTTTTCTGTTTGCATGATAATGCTCAAGAAAGTTGGTTAAAATTGCCCCTATTTCCAATTCAAATTCTTATTTATATATTTGAACTATCTCACATTGCAGTCAACATGAAACCAACAACTAATTGCAAAAAACTAAAATGCAAAGCACTAAAATCCATCACAGTTCAGACATGATATGCTGAGCAACAGCAGAAGAGCCAAGGGTTAACGTCAACCGAAGAAATCACACCATTGTACGATTTATCTGATACTGTGAAAAATACTAACAATTGCTGAAAACAAAATCAGATGGCACAGACAAGCATTTTATTTACATTGCTGCAACTTTTTGCAGGTTCGTTACATCAGAAGCACATTCCGTGGATGACGGAAGCCACCGCTTCCCCTGGCCTGTCAAAAACACCCCGATGCCCATGCATGGCGTACGATTTTATGAGGGCATTACAGCCTGCTTCCATGGATATACCTGTAACACTGGAGTTTCTGTCACTCCACTGTTAATTCTACAAGCCTTTCAGAGAACAGCTGGTAAGGAACAAGAAGAAAGCATGGCCGTGAAGCCAGTGAGTAGCAGCAAGGCTGAGAAGCAGGTGCACGCCTAAATGTACTGTTTATTTTCATTCCCCCTTGGGAAGCGAAGTGATTTCAAACCAAAAGCATTGCTTTTAAAGGTGGCCAGACCAAAGGGCAGCCTCGTGCAGCGAGATGCCGCTTGACTATCTGAGTGGGGCTGCAAAATGCAAGATGGAGCCTTACAAAATGTCGTGACTGTGTCTTCAGCCCAGGGAAACCGCTTCAAAGTAGCAAACTGTAAGAAAGCCTAACATGAATTCCCCCAGAACCACAGTTCCCTCTCAGTAAGCTGCAACATAATTGGGAATTTTCCCAATGAGGATCAGATCTTACTCTAGATGAAGCTAGCAATTGTTTTGTCCCTTGCAAGTACAGGGGGAGATCAGGGCCATAATCAGAGAGGTTTAATCAATCTTTGGTCGTATCTAAGTTTCTGCCAGGTTGCCAGGCAAAGCTGCTTAGATTCACAAAAATCATTCGCCTGAAAATCAAAACAGCCCAAATATTAAAAAAAAAAAAACACCACACAAACAAACAAACAAAAAAAATCAAGTTACGCTAACTCTGTTTTCTCGCTAGCAAACTTCATGTCATAAACAACTGAAGGGCAATGATGCAAAATGGATTCTTGCCTAGATTTGTAAACTTTTCCAAGAGTTGTAATATCCTGCATTTGATGACATCATGAAACTAACCACAAGTAAAAGTTGGTTTTCAATTTGTTCTACTTTTCCCTCATTAGTCTCTGTGTCAGAAATAGAATAAGAACCCTCATTAAGTCACATTAAATTCTTTAAACTCATTAAGGGCTCAGAGAAAGAACAATACAAACACTGGTGTTTTTGTAAAAAAATTATGCAACACAGATGGACTTCCATTTCCATGTATTTTTAGACTGTATGTATGTGCGTATAGCAGCCAGAGAGAGACCGATATGCATGAGGGAGAAACGGAGAGGCAGCGTAACAGAGACAACAAGGCAGAGCATACCTTACATATGACAGAATGATACCTAGATAAAAGTGGATTATGCATGATCACTTCAGACCTGATATAGACGAAGCGCTTAATGCTTTGTATCCTGAACTGTGGCAGAGCTGGAGCCTGAGCCATACCCCACATTTCTTTTCAACTAACAATTCCTCAGGACTTTTTCTGGTGAGAAGACAACCTTGAGGGCTACACAGCCAGCAGCAGTCAAGTGGCAATCGAACTTTTTGTCCATGGACTACTTTGATTGCTGCTGCTGTAGCCCAACATACTCTCTGACTGTAGTTGAAGTTACATCTACTAGTCATGCTTGTGGACTTACATGTAAGATACAGGTGTGTGCAGAATTTCAACAGTCTTGGAGAGTATCTCTCGGTGTGCAAAGGGTAGGTATTTGTTAGAAGATTTACTGTAGCTGAATGACTCAGATATATGTTGTTCATCACTTCTGATCTTACCCCCCATAAGACTGAAAATATGAGCTCAATGCCACGAAACTATTTACATGCCTACAGTATGCTCAAACTATTACAGGATTAATTTAATCCTTTGTGTGTGTGTGTGTGTGTGTGAGAGAGAGAGAGAGAGAGATGTAACATGCAAACAGGAGTTTAGTTCTAAAGAAAACTCCAGATCTGAAGAACACTAATCAGATGGCATAAATTTCAGATGCCTGTAGCATGCAACAGAAAGAAAAGAGTATATACAGTGGACGGAAGACTTGAGTTAACCGTTTCTTCCGTTTCCACCACTGTGACAGCTGAAATGAGATGTGAGATTGTTACTGACAGGCCCCAGACCTGAGCATCCCGAGCTGGGCGCCAGGGTGGCATGGGCAGGCAGCCTCTGCTTGCAAGATCTCCTCTCTCATTTCTCTAGCAGATTCAGATACTGTTTACCTGCAAGGCACAATGTAAGGCTAATCTATTTTCACAAGCTTTTGCCTCAGGTATTTGGGGCAAGGTTTACTTTATTAATTGTGTGTGTGCGTGCGTGTCCATATCTATGTGCGCAGGAGGAGAAAGCTCGGCAACGATCGGCATGTATTGCATTTTTGGTTTATACTCTGTAACTGCAGCTGGCAAACATCTGATAGGTGTATTAAATCTACCTAAAATGAGAACATTAAATAGAAAAGCAAACTATGTTCAGATTAGGAAGCTGAAATTGGAAGTATCTTTCTTTCATGAACCAACGTTTCATCTGCATAGTAAGTTCGGGATGGTGTTCCACATAACTCACAGCATTTGCTGAAAGAGCAGCATGTGAGAAAGTTAAGAAGAATCATACTTTGGAAGCACTGAAAACCTTCTACCCCCAAAGAAAATTGCTTTATCCTAACTCATTTAACTTCCATTAAACATTAAACCACATCTGCACACAGGAATTTTAGGCGATACTTAACTTCAGTATCTACTTCAAACTTTTTTTTAGATCAGTTGAGAATTCATTTTTGAAAATAATCCCAGTAAAGTCACTGGGATATCCAAAAGTAGTCTGCAAGGTATCTTGTCTAGGCAGAGCAGGCTATTTTTTTTTCTTTTTTTTTTTTTTTTTTAATTACTAGCAAAAATTCCCCCTTGCTTTTTTGTGAACGACCAAGCTGTATGTTTAATTTTTTAAGTTTCAGTACGTATTTCAGACTTGCAGACTTTGCAAAGTAGGTCAGGAATACCCAAAGGATACACGTTTGAAGGATACAGATAGCAGAACACACCATTTACGGCTTTGTATATACACATACATACACATTCTATATAATATAGGTAGATAGAGTCAATGATTTAAACACATTACATCTATACTCTGTGTTTCAAGAACATTCAGATATTTACACTGTTAGATCACCACTCATTTTAGACCTATACTAGTGCCAGCTGCCAAAAAAAGGTACACAAATCAAAATATGTTACCTTTGTTCAAACAATACTGCTGTTCATTATATAATAGAAACTGTCATGCTTAATCTTCCAGGAACCAAGAACTGGTACATTCTTGGATCAGAGGTGGCTTGAAATGGTTTGAGGCAAAACTGAAGCATAGTGTTTAAGTAAATCTTGCTGAGAAACATAAGCACATTGATGATTTTTAGCATCATCTTTTACAGACTCCTTTTTTCCCCCCGATATATTAGTAAACTAAAAATGCTGGCATATTTTCAAAATGCAGAGAGATGAACACATCAGTGCTTTTTCTGTAACATTTTTACAATATCAAATTATACATTCCCTTCTGCATTGTCAGCCTCGCTAAATGTAATGGGGGATCTGAAAAGGATGCTTGAGTACAGATGCCACGATGAAGTAAAATGTACCTATGAAAATTGCATGTTGACTTTGAGAATACCCCAAAACTATATTTTTCCCTGGGAATTATCCGTATCATCCAAGTACCCCAATGGTTATTGTGGGCACTAAGCTACAGGCTGCAATGTTCATTTCCCATTAGACATGAAAAAATTGCCAAAAGCAGCATTCTAAAATATATCTACAGCATGATCTCGAGAAATACACAGAAATGGCAGAAATGCCTTAAATTCTTCAGAGCTGGAACTTTTTAAACTCATATTTTAATCTGAAAAATACTCTAAATAAGTACATTTCACTTATTGAGGAAAATCTGTTTGACAGCATTACAACTCCAGCACTTCTTCAGATTTTTAAGACTACAAAGGACGTGTTTTACAATTTCACCTTTAACAACACAGATTATACAATATTCATCAGGCAGACACAATCTTACTTAGAGACAGACACAGACACACACAACTCTGCAGAGGCCAATCCTGCAGCCTTCACTGAAGTCAAAAGTCCCCCTGACGTCAATGAGTATTTTTCAAGAATGAGAATTGCAGGATCAGGCCCAAAAAGTGCTTATGAAGATGAGATGTTACTTCAACAGATTGAATGTTAGATTAAATATAAAGATTGAGGCAAGACAAGTCTGGGGTTTAAACCCTAGGGAGGATTGACATTTAAAGTGTTGCCACTGAATTATAGCTCTCCACATTGGGTGGGGTAACCTCCTACTGGGTGGAGTGTCTCCCCTAAAGGAAGGGAAAACTGGCACAAGCCAACTCGGTCTTTGAACGATTTCCCTACTTGCCAACTTATGAAGTCGTCCTGACGTCAACTTCGTCAAGAAAGTCTATTGCCCAACTCAGTCTTTTACCGTAGAAAGTCTGCTTGTGTTCAAAACCCCAGCAGACGCAGAAGAGAAATTAAGGAAATAAGCCAGAAAACTCTAAACAAAATAAAGAAATTAGGAAAGAAAAGAGTAGACTAGATTTTCTTACATACAGTTAATTTTAAAAAAATCCTTTTGTTGCGTTTTCTTGTTTCTAATATCAGCTTAATACAAATAGATACGGATCACTAGAGATTATTACTAAACATATTTTAAAATCTGGTTTAGCTTTAAAATATGGGGTGGAGAGCGCACATAAAGTGGCCGCTCTGCAAGATAGGATCTCTCCGGTCTTCTGCAAGGGGCAGTGAATATCCTTCCCGTCAGCGTCACTAACAGGTGTAAAACACTCACACTAAGAAAATAATATTCAGTGAACTGCCACCAAAGGTATGTTTAACATACTATTACTCTCTAAATCAAAATTAATTGTTTCTCCAAAAGAAGGCTTTGGGTGCTGGGTGGGAGAGAAGGGGCAGGGGGGCTGGGGGGTAGGGGTGGTAAGGGTGTCAAACCAAAAAAAGAAAATGGATAAAGCATCTCAAAATGCCCATGGGGAAAAAAAAAAAATAAAAATCAGAAAACAGTTTAAGTTACCGTAACCTGAAATGCACCAGCCATCACAAAGAGCAATTGGAGAAATCCAGCAGAGCTCAGCAGGAAAGATTTTTAATAACAGATTGAAAAACAAGAATAAAAATAACTGCATCAACAGGGCCTTTCTTCCTCAGGCCACAAGCCCGTTTTTACTTGAATTTTAAAAAAAATGGCAGTTTGGCCACTAAAACCAATCCAGAACATTATTAAAAGTTAAAAGCTACCAATTACTTCTGTCTGTTCTTTTAAAGCAAAGTTTGGCATTACGTCAGTTGGTTTAAAGAAAACAAGAAAGAGAGAGAGAAAGAAGGAGAGAAAGTTTCCTGCTTGTATAAATTAAACCACCAGGGAAGGTGTCTAGCCACTTGTAAAGCATTTATTACAGGTTTTTAAAGGGCTAGTAACATTTTAAAAATTAAATATTTTAAAATAAATTTAAGAGAGAGAGAAAAAAAAAAGTCAATCTGAGCCTGGAAAGAAAGCAGACTTACAAGAAATTAGACATGCATGAACCACAGTTAAGAAAGTAAAAATTACTATTAGCACTAAACCTCGCAATGCAATATAATTCTCTTTTCAAGGCAGAAATAATCCTATTGTAGCTGCTGTACTCGCATGCATCCCCCACGAGCACGGAAAAGTTCCACTGAACTTTACGGGATGGAACCAACTGGGCTCCATAGGAACATCCTACGGAAGCGCTGCTCGTGGCAGCTATGCAATTTAGTGAAGAATTTTCTCTCTGTAGCTTTTCGAAATCTACGTACAGAGACCTGCAGCAGGAGTAAGAGTCCTTAGTTAATGCAGCAAGACCATAATAAAAAAAAAAAAAAAATCACCGATAGAAAGATTAGCAATTTCTATTAAGTGTTAGATGTATTTTCCACTGGTGGTGTTATTATTAAATTTTAGAGAATCGCTTTAAATGTACTAGAAAAGAAGAAACTGATAGCACAGAACATGAATAAAACATAGATGGCTATTCAGCAAAGTTTCTTACATGCAGCTACGCCAGTTCACCTAAATCACAGTCTTCTAAACCCGTAACACCAAATCAGAGACTCCTCTGACTCCAGACGACACGTCAAGTGGAATGGCGTTCAGCTGCGCAATGCTTTTGGGGTGTGACAAAATGTCCACTGGGGACTTAAATCAAGACAGTGGTAGTTATTCTCCCATTGCTCTGTGTTTCATTTGAGCCTTGGTCTGCATGACAAGAAGTCAGAATAACATGCCACCACTTCTCTCCCAGCCGTGCTCCTCTGCCCCAGCAGCGTTTCTTATGTTCTGGGCACGTATACAACTGGCTAAGGAGCTGCGTTCTGGAAGGCCCTTTATTGATTAGGTGCAAAACAACAGCAAGAAGGGAATAATAAGCATAACCCGAAAAATGTAGTTGCATGTCTTGCCCTTGTAAACATTTACTATTTAATGGTGTAATTGTACTTTAATCCTTCACATCATCTGATATAACTCATTATGTGTTTTTCTTTTAATTAGCAAACACACAATCCAAAAAAAACAAAGCCCAGAAAGTTTGCACGTACCATAAAAAACCTGAAGTGAAAATAGTCCTAAAGTAATCAAATGTTCTCTCTTTGGATGCAGGCTTATCTTTTTAATGTCAGAAGACAGCTTCATTGGTACAGGGTAGGAAAAAGAATTCCCTAATTCATGACAGTACCAGGAAGAAAAGTTCTTCTCCAGAAGGACTGGAAAGGGCACTTTTATTTATCTTCTGGACAGACAAAAATAGTAGAACCTAGACCAGATACGCTGTAATTAATGTATCCAAAGGTCAACAGGCAATGGTATTTATACAATAGATGGGTGCAGACTACGCTGGTTATAGTATTAATCACCGGTATTTGAAAATAGCATTGTTTTCTTACTAGGTAAGAACTTCACAGAGAGTTTCAGAAACAAAAAAGAAACTTTTATTTTTCTTTTTCATACCTGCCTCCTATTCTTTTTAACTCATGGGGTGTAATATTTGGGACAAAAACGCCTGAGTTTACACTCGCCTAGGACTGCCAAAACCAGACCCAGACTACCTCACTAGTTGTGTGGAGGAAACTAAATTAAGCAAGGGCAAACACCAACTGGAAAGTTGTCAGTTTACTGAATGAATGGCTTCATTTTACCCACCAGTTAGCATATCTTAATCAGAATATATTTCTGTTCAAGGCCGATACTTTTACTACCAGGTGGCAGTTTGTTTTAACTGAAACTGTATTAAAAATGTAATTTATTTCCACTTTACTTTCACCTAACAAAAAGGGTTGTCAGATTCCCAGCCTGTCATGTTCAAAAATATTTAACCATAAACCTTCTCACAATGTTATATTTGGTGTTACCCACAAACCTTTATTAAAGCGATACTGCCAGTGTGGCTGCAGTTAAGATCTGAGAATGTTTCTATTAAGATTATTACATTAAAATATTGTCAAGAGTTTGTAAGAGACATAAATATTCATACACATATGCTCCCCCCCCAACTTGAAGGAAAGTTCCACATAAAAAGAAAAATGTAAATACATACTCAAAGTTGCCTGTTTGTAATTAAAATTTTGGTTTTTTCCTAAATGTCTTTGCTAATTTTTTAACTCTTTCACACTGTAATGTAAAATAGTTTTGTTTCAAAGCAACTGCCTGATAAAATGCTAAAAGAGGTAATTCGCATGAACAGAAAGTAATTAGTCATTGTTTGCACAATGCTTTGAAAATACAAAACCCTATGTGTCAACTAGCATTAAAATATAATATGATTGAAATACAGAGATTTAACAAGCAACCACTGCATCTCAGACACCCAAGTCCACACACAGGAATTAGCACTACACTGTTATTAATGCACAATCACGATATGTGAATAATAATATTCTTCACACGCAGCCAGAGCATGCATGGTAATAGTGTGTACGATGAAAGTTTACTACAAACGACAGACAACGAACGACAGAAAAATAATCCTGCTAGGGATCCATCAAATAACACTGAATTTACTTGATCACCGATAAAAACGTAAGACAACCTGCAAAGTTACCATATAAATTATGATAAAAATGCATTAAAAATATGAGAGGATAACCTGACTACATCATAAGTGTTTGATGCCCGAAGAAGTCTCAGATCTCTGAAGCTGTCATTTACATTTTTTTTTTCCTTTATTAACATTACTATGGAATAAAGAAAAAAAATGAAGCCATACTCTCACAGGCAAAGATTGCCCAGTGTTACTTAAGAGTCTGTTTTAGAGGATCACAGGCAAAACATGTAAACTTAAAAGCTGATGCAACTTTGCCCTTTACTTACTTTGTTGTGACTACGTATATGCAAAGTTCCAAACAGGGAAAAGTTATTATATGTAACAAAATAAAAAAAAAAGCGATAATCAGACAGAACAGGGTGGATTATAAACTGCATACTCTTCTCGTATCTAATCTCTCTTGGTTTTAAAAAGGTGAAACAGACTTCTGTTGTCAAAAACAGTCTGAGGATTAATTTGTACATAGGCACTGATGCACTACTGAACGCCAGCGTTATTGATACAATGTGGCAAACCTCAAAGCAGGTATACATTTTTCAAGGAGGAAAAAAGACTTTCCCCCCCCCCCAACGAAAGGTTCGACTTGTTTGGTTTGACCACGTTATTAACCAACTTTCATTCTGTGGTTAAAAAAGAAAAGAAAAAAAAAAATCTTTCAAAGTGTTGATATCATTTCCAGACAGTCTTGTCAGCATCACAATTTACAGGAAATAGTTGATGTTCTCAAACAAACCCTGTATTTACTCATAGACCCAGAGTACTAAAAAAAAAAAAAAAAAAAAAAAATCCTCACTCTTTTGGAGGACTTGTTTTAAATGTCACTCTGGTGGAATATCTGAGAGGGCTGTCTAACCTAACACACATATTGTGAACATGAGGCAAACACAAACTGCACTTCAGAAGACTACTGTAACTTTTATTCTCATTTTGTCCACGTCAGGAACTGGCTCTTACCACTACTTTCCTTTGCTGCCCCTTGCATTTTTAAGTCTGGCAGTCTCCTCTACATGTTCAACTTTTCCTAAAACCAACAGGAAAGTAACATGATGCCACCAACATCCATAGGATTCAGTTGCGTAGTTGAAGAAGACTGTGCGAATGGCAAAGAAGTTTGATGGTTCCTTGCGAGACCTACTGAACTCGATTAAATAAAACCTGAAGCGTTATTAAATTATTGTTTGTTTCAATCAACATTCAAAACGCGCTGCTTGCTGTAAAAGCAACGAAGGCAGCATGGTCCATATAACAGCTTACGCTCTTTTCCCTAGAAAATATTTTCCCCTCGGAGGGGCTTTGTCGCCTTGGTTCCCCAAGGGTGCCGAGGTGGCCCTGGCTCCAGCCCTGCCAGGCAAGGTACTGGCACCGGCGGAGGAAGGAGTGATGGAGGGGAGACGTCTCTCCACTTCAACTCGTCACTTGTCCCCACTGCTCAGTCAGTGCACTTGAGAAGTTTGCCATTTGCAGATAGAAAACACAACCGATTGTAGGGGAGGGAAGGGAAAGAAAAAAAAAAAAAAAAGATAAAGAAGGCTAGCGGGCCCCACTAGAAACCGCGTAGGAGTGCCGGGATGTCTGAGCGCCTTGATTTGCAGCAGGGAGGCAGATAAACAAAGCCCCCGAAATGTCAAGCCCCCTCGGGGAGCCGCTGCCGTCCCAGGGCAGCGCGGCGGCGGGCAGCACCCCCGGCCCGACCCTGCCCGGC
>JAVJGI010000040.1:20527264-20585628 GCA_035590275.1 Ibycter americanus | reverse complement strand
CGGCAGTAGCCGCCTCCCCCGGGAGAGCCGGGCTGTGCGCGGGGCAGCGCGGGGAAACGCGCGTTTAGCGTCACGCCCCTCCCCCCCGGCCCGCTCCGTGTGCGGTGTCGGGGCAGCGGGACGGGCAGCGCCAGGTCTGGGGGGGAACGTCCCCCGTTACTGCCCGCGCTGGCACCCGCCGCCAGGCAGTCCCGGGCTGCTGCGCCGCGAAGAGCCTTGCAACTTCTCCTGCCTGTGCAGAACCTTTTCCATTCAAAATACTCCGGTTCCTCCCGTGCTACGAATTGCCAGAAGCCTGTACGTTAACGTAAAAACGCTCTCTAAGGAGAAGCAGTACATAAAAGGTTCATGTGAAAGGGTTTTAAAATCCCAAATATAGTAGGCGTTAAAAACTATGTAAACATTTGTTGGGCATTTGGACACAATTTTTCTGCACTTAGGTGACTTTATATGGCATGTTTTTCCTCCCATGCAAGTCGTTTTAAACTGATTTCACATTAAGATAGACGCGCTCCGGGTGCCTGCAACTACTAACACATTATTCGAGGGAGAAGCTGCAAAAGAGTTAAATTATTACAGCGTGAGAGATGAAGCTGCTTCCCCCAAAATGTTTGAAATGACATAACTTTTTCCTTGCGATTTTATTTTCAAATACATGGTGCAGTGTAAAGTGTAAAATCTTCAGAGATACACGCTGACGCAAATGAAACCCCACTCTAAAACGTATGGCGTTCGCAGCCCTCTCTCCAAACTTGCACATTCTTCATATATGTTTAGTATAATCCACTAGCAGATTTGTACAGTAATTGCTCATGTAAATCACCCGGTAACACATTTCCCCCTTAAGTAGGATTGTCTGATAAAGCGCTTTATGAATAGAAAAGCAATAATTCACATACAAGAGGTGAACTTGTCATGTTGAAAATGGAAGGTAAAATATAGTTGCACGATGAGGCACACGGTAGGATCCCCAAGACAGGGAGAGGAGAACTGACAGATTATGTGTGGGACTCCCTCTATACCCATCAGCAGAAAATCTGTTCAGAGGAGCAGAGATGTTATATATTGAATGCAAAGGAAAGCAGTATCAGAATTTAAAGTTTGTTACAAAGTCTGCCTCGGTGCTTTGGTACTGGGGCCACGCTCGGTAGCACCTCACTAATATGCGCACGGAGAACCTTTCCTGGCTCTGTAAACCTTTACTTTTTCTCGAGCTGCAAATGCCATGGCTGAATCACAGTCAAGGGGAGTAACCGCTTTCACAAATCTTAGTTAACACAGAATTCCGAAAAACAAGTATTTTTGTCCCGTTTGCACCAATTCGAACGTGTTCTCTGCAATTTAGATTTTGTTAATGTTACTGTCGGCCCCAAGTGACTGTTCGCTTGGCAGTTGTCTTGTATACGAAGGGTTAAAATCAGCAGGTATTTTGTCTGATGACTTGGCTAAGCATCTTACAAGCAGGGCTTGAGTGGAAAATATTTAAACAAGGGTTATTCCCCTTTGCTTCTCTTCTCTAGTGAAGCTTATTAATGTCTTTTTATTTTAAACCAGGAAATGATGCCCCCCACACCTTAAATCCCAGCCAGTTCGTATGTGTGGCTGCAGCTTTCCCAGATTTTGTTCACATTATGACAGGCAGACCATGAGGAAGATCAATAACAATGAAAGTGCAGGTTTCAACACATGCAAACCTCGATAACAAGCACACCTTTTATCACCTGTAGAACAATATTAGAGAGATGTATTTTTAAAGGACATAAACCCCTTTGTGCAAGGGCTTTTAAAATGAAACCGCAAAAGCCGGTCATAAGCAAAGATGAGGACAAAATATGTCTTCATAGTTTCAAGTACACAACTCTAATGAAATACTGTATCTCTCAGAAAAAGTTTGTTACCATATCTTTACAAAAAAATGCTTGCATGATACATTCTGCATTTCGAGTTAAAATAAAGCAGATCAAGAAGACGTCAATATCAATCTGTTTATATTCACCACAAAAGAACTGTAGAGAACTTAATAAAGGGAAAAATATTTTCATAAACTTTTTTCAGGCAAATTATTTATTTATGAAATAATTTACAAAGAAAATTTTTACCTCATGGCTTAGATACATTGCATATGCTTATGATTGACACAATATGTTCAGGCTCAAAGGCCCATATAGCCTTTTTCTTTTTTTCCTTCTTTTTTTTTTTTTTTTTTTTTTTTTAATCCTAGCAGGAATATTTCAAAACAACCAACTAATTCATGAAGTCATACAGTAATTGTTTGACAGTTGTTTCTAATATAGAAAAATAAGTTATGTATATTGTTTTCATTCAAATATTTGTTGATTTGTTGTTAGAATCCTTTGACATTGACATGCCACAAATTGCATTAGGAGAAATATTGGAGATTTATTTTCATTTATTATCTTCTGCTGTCAAGCATTCGCAAAACCGCTTAAAGCAAGTTTTATTTCACTTTATTCAAAACTCATAGTCTGCATGATAGTAGGTTGTTGTTGAAATAACAAGTCCAGCTTTCTGCAATAGGTAAGAGCTGAGGAAACGAAGGAAAAGCAGCGAAGTGAGAAGATGCAGAGAAAGTGCTGCTTTCACTGAGAGGCATGAACAAAGTAACTTCTAAGTAATCCTCCATTTTTTTTTTTACACTCGGGCACATTCTCCATTGAGGGAGAATACAGAGGCCAGTCACAGTTGCTTCTCGAAGGAAAACAGTATAACAGTCATTGTTTATCAAGATGACATAACATGCCATTTATGCCTTTATTGTTTAATGCAGTTTCTCTTGTAGTTTACTCAGCGTAGATACAAAGAGGGATTAACAGTTAAGCATAAGCATACTTGTTTTACAATTTTAGCCTTTTAGTGCATAACTTACTTAAAGTACTAGAGCCTATAATCACAATGATTTTACCTGATGGAACATGCATTTCAGAAATATAATCCAACTGTTTACCCTAACACGTCATAAATTGCAATTCTTTACAAAAACCTCAGAGATTGACATCCATTGCTCTTAAATGCCTGCTGCTTTAGCACACATCATCAAGAAAGTATTTCTGTATTATTCTCCCTCCAGTTGGTAGTATATCATATGAATTCTAAAGACCATTTTCTTATACTGTCTTCAATAACGAGCATTTTGAGGAGCATTTAGTTATGTGTCTGAGGCACTCCAGTGTGAGTTCCTTGGGAATATAAACACGGCAACTCGCAGGATTTCTGCAGACCTACTTCTTTTCCTTGCACAACTTTTGTCACATGAAATCATCGGGAAACTTTTGTTCCCTTTCTTACACCCTGCACAGAGTCAAGTTTCTAAACTTCGAGTTGTGCGCCAAAGGCAAAAAAAACCTGCCACTGATTTTTCAAAGAAACAGGACCGGGGACCCTAACTATGTGGTTGAAACTTCTCCGAAAAGAGATTATGCGTTGTGATAGACAGGGCAGCGCTGAGAACAGCCAATGACACAGCATGCAACAGAAGAGCTAATACCATGGCATCATCCCAGATTCAACAGATGTTTTCTAGGGGGATTGGATATCTGGTAATGGGAAATGGAACCTTTCTCTTCTATGTCACTGATTTCAACACAGGCCAGTAGTGATGGAAAGTCGATAATATCTGATGCTTGTTTGGTAGCTTTCTCCACTGTGTGAAAGAGAAATGTCCTCCCGCCCGTAGTGCGCCACGGCTGGCTGGGACTTCCCAGTGCCCTGGTGGCACAGCCGGCAAAAGGGCCTTCCACAGGAATGCCTGCGGTCTGCCGGGCAGGGATGAGGAGCACCGGCCGGGCATAGACTGCTTCTGCTAATGGCATGTCTGCAGATAGTTAAATAACTCTGGCAGCCGCAGAAGATAATTTATCACTTTACACTATCGTAAAATCTACTAGAAAATTAAAAATGCTAAAACACCAGACTCCCTGAAATCATTTACATGCAGGAATCCACATAATTGTATAGATTTTGATCTCAAAAATGCTATGAAAAAGGCATTCATCCAAAGCTCTGAAAAACCTCACATGCACATACACATACATATGGAGTAATATATAATGATTGTCTCCCAACAAATACCAATAAAAGAGGTGGCAGCGTTTCTTCCCACATTTCAACCGCAAGTTCAGCAAATCAAAACAACCTGAGCCCCTTGTCCTGTCATCACCCCCTGCCAGACAGAGCCACTGCCTCTCTCCCTGCCTCTGTTCCATATTCATCTTCCCTCCAGCATTTCTAGCATTTCTGGGAAGGTTAATCTGGATCAGTTCAAAGTGCATTGAAGTGAATGGAAAACCAAAGCTATAAATGAGTTTTAGTAATCTTTACGTTAGGTCCTACATGCAAGTATTTTTCAGTCTTATTCCCAGTGTTTGTTGCTATGAAATTGCGGTGTTCTGGACATAACAATATTAAAACTCACCACAATATCTTCTAATATAAAGCAACAATTCTGTACAATTGAGGTGTTTGACTTAAAAGGAGTTTCCTTTCATTTGATTTCCTGTAAATAGTTTTTTTCTTGTCGATTTATGACTTCTCACTGTGTTCAAGTCTTTATTTTAATGTGACAGACTACAAGCAACATGTTTTTATTGCAGAAAAGATATTTACATAGATACAGATGCGAGGTCTCAGATTAGGTTTAGGAAAAGGAAATATCTTTCAAATACATATTTCACTTTGCAAAAAAGTGCACTTTCCATTCCAATATGAACATCAAATGCGTACTCACAGTATGTGGCCCAGGAGATGCAGTAATAGCTGTTGGGAACCTCAGACACACAGTGCATCGGTAAAATTACCAAGATGCTGTCAATATTTCCAATTACAAGTGGAGGGAAAGTCGTACAATGAAGGTAAACATGGCAATGTAACACATGGTCTTTAGTGGTCTCCATCAGTCTCCTATGAAGGTCTTTCAAGAACACGCACAAGGACACACAAATAACTACATTCAACCAAACTAATATATCTAATTTTCAAAGCATGCAATGCTTGGTGTAAGGAAGGACTTGACCTTAATCTGGCCTTACCCTCTGTATCATGAACCAGTCCATCTTGCAAAGATGGGATCTGAAGAACCACTGAGTGCCAGGAGCAATAACTGATAGGCAGAAATTTGCCTTGCATCAGCTCCTGAACTTAGATGGGGGTGGGGGGGTGGGGCGGAGGGGGAAGGGTTTAGAGCAAAGGGAAGAAAGTTCAGCGTGTTCACAGAATCAAAGAATCACAGAATGGCTGAGGCTGGAAGGGGACCCTTGGAGGTCATCTTGTCCAATCCTCCTGCCCAAACAGAGCCACCGACAGCCAGTTGCCCACGACCCAGTTCCTCCATTTGGAGACTTCATAGTTCTCCAGTAGTCTACGTGACTGCTATAACTTGTTCCCAAGCTGAGACAACTTGAAGGAGCTTGTCACTCACTAATCTGAGTGAGAAGTGCACCCTGACCCACTTTCTGTCTGACCTCTGCATAAGAATAAATGCGCATCCACAACTCTGAAATTTAAATATGATACCTCTTCTAATGCTTAGTCTTTGGAAACAGGTAACCTAACAAGAATGCCACCTTGGTTAACACTAAGGCTTGTTGACACCAAGATTAATATATACCCCGTCCTTTAGTTGTGAAATGGCAATGCCACTCTCTTTGTTGAAAAACATGAAACAACTGTAGGCATTCTTTAAACTTACTCAAGAGCTTGCTTAATTTTCCTCAGTGGTTATCAGTATTGAAAGAAGATTTCTTTGGAAATAGTCATTCCTTTAGAGAAGAGCACATCAACCTACACAAGTGGCAGCAGCCTTAGGTCACTTGGTTCTGCCCTCTTGCTTAGAAACCTCTTCTCTGTTCATACCTCTCACTCTTCAGCAGCTGGATCACATGTCCATACACAAGGTTTTACTGAGCACAGTGTGAATCAGGCAAAAATAATGCTGATGGATCAGTGTTCATTTACACTTGGGATCTTGATGTGGTGAAGTGCAGATCATGACCCAGAAAACATGTGTGTCCTTGTCTGCTTCAATGCCTGGACAAACTGATCCCACAGAGGGCAAAAAAATAGTCTTTACTACTTCAATTTTATTTTTTTTCCCTCCTTCCTGACTCCACTGCTTTTAGTTCCTTTCATTGCTCACATAAAACAGACAGTTACCTTATGACATACTAAAATATTTATGTGTTAGACTTCTTATTTAACAATGGCCAGGAATACCCTTAATAGGCTGATGAAAAACCTGGATAGTTTTGTCAGTTTTGCTGTATATATTTTTTCCCACTCAGTGTATGCTTAAACGGAACAAAAAACCTAAATCAAAACAAAAAAACAACTCAAACCAAGTAACTCACCCCTGACCAATCCCCTCCTCCTTAGTTCTTTAGCATTGCAAAATACACTGATATTATTGACATTAACATACACATTGAACTAAGGATCATTAGCTGTTTTTAAAGAAAGGAAACAAAGCTATGTACTACATTATGACTAATATATGAAAGAGTCACACAGTGACTTGTAAATAGAACGTTTGTGATTAATAGCTTTATATTTGTGGAAAGAGGCATCTTTTTGAATGACTGGTGTGTAGGATATGGGCAGAAAATAATGGGACTATTTAGGAATCAAAGCAGTAAAAACAAATACAGAGAATTTGAAAGATATATCTAAGAAAGGGCTATGTGACCTTCATGAGTGCTTAGTCACAGAGGCCAGAATGGCTTGCACATAGGAAGCATCCCTGGAGGTAATTGTACTGGTGCCCTATTTCTCCTTGTCAGGAGCTAGAGACAGTCCAACTCGCAATCCAGAGGTGCAGTGAGCAAGCCACACACTGTGATGCAAATTCAGATGAGTAAATTCAGTGCACTGAAAAATGAACTCCTTTTTCTTTTATGAACGCAGGTGATGCAACACACAGAGTGAATCCAGACCAGTGATGGCGTGCATGTTCTCAAGAGCAGGCACGGAGAAGAGAGTAACACCTGTGAAAGTCTTGAAAAAACCACACTTTTTGGCATTTTGCATGTCACTTTCTGATTTGACTTTCACAGGCCTAGCTGAGGATGTGAATCAAAAGAAGGGACCCAAGAATAAAAATGGAAGTGCCCACCTTGAAATAAGCTACCAAGGGTACACCTAGGCTGCGGGTTATGACAAGCAGCCCAATGAGGCTGTCAGGCAGAGAGAAGTAAACAAAAGGATGCATCAGAGAAAGTAGTACCTCTCCTAACAGCAAACTTCAAGTATCGTTCCTACTCTTGAAGAGATGCATTTTAACACGATCTCTGTAAGGATGAAGTCCTTTTTTCCCTTCCTCCCTAATGCCATTATTGGAGATATGCAAGCATTAGAAGAAAAAAAGGCTACTTGGGAAGGGCTCATGCATAGCAAATTTGTTTTCCCCCTTCCCCATCAACTGTAATTAGACCATTCAGACAAAGCTGGTTTTCCCAGTAGGACTGGCTGAAAACGCACTTCATTTACATGGCCTAATTGGGCTTTTTTGGCCAAGGTTGTTCTATACACCGACACTAGGACTAGGTACTTAACATTGAAAAGTACGTTATTGTGGTATTGAAGTTAAGGATTTCATTACTTTGAAGTTAGAAAATTCAGAATGAAGGTGTCTCCTTTAACATTTGTGCTTCAGTAGTGTGTATCTGCATAAGAATAATATTGGTAATTATATTGGGCCCAAACAGTTAAGAGTCTGCAAATTAAATAGGCAGTCATTTTATTTTCTTCTTTCTCTATGAGAGAAATAAAAAAGAATCTGGATTTATGTGCTGTTACATGAAATGTTGGCTATACAGTCCTGTGGCCCTCAGAAATCAGTGTTTTGAGCAGATCAGCCAATTTGTGAAGATCTCCTGCAGAAGCAATTTAGGAAAAAAATCAGCTGCTTCTATATTGTGCTATTTGCATTATGTAAGAGTTGGTTATTTTTATCTTTTATTATTTTGTTTGTAAGTATCTTGTCTCACTCAGCAAGACACACAGTTCATGAATATGTATCTTGTAACCTTTTCTAAGCCAAGTGCACTGGTTTAGTTTCAGGGCCTTCCATATTAAACATGTCCTCTACAATCAGGGAGGTTTTGCACAGTCATCAGTGCAAACTCAAGCCATGTCTAGAAAGAAAATTTACATAAATATTTCGCCAGACCTTAGTGTAGACAAGGTTCCTGCAGTTGAACCTGTTTTTCAGCATATTTAATTGCCACAGTAATTAGAACATGAGGGCTCAAATCCACAAAGATATTTGGGTGCCTAATTCTCATTAATTTCAATTGAGAGATGGCACTTACATCTCTTTATGGACGTAGAAGACACAGAAACCTCAAGAATCTTATCTGTTCTAAAACTCCCAGACAAATATTGCTATCAGCTGCTTCAGAGCAGTAGGAATTTTATTTTAATTCCTGATGAAGCTACATATAAGCACAGGAAATTATGTGAGAGCAATGGAGGCTGCATTTGTCTCTCACCTCCTTTCCACCCATCCAGCCCTTTCATACTGCAGGAAGTTCCCAGATCACGGGGTGCTTTAAGAAGCTCCAAAAGAAGATCTTCTCTGATGACCACTGGAAAATGAAGCTGGCAGATTATGATCTTTCATGGTTTGATGAAAAGAACCCTGAGGTTAGTGGGAAGAACATGGCTCTATACCCCTATCTAATCCTCAGATGTAAAGAGAAATCATCATCACACCTCGAGACACAAGCCCCTGCGGCTGAAGTTTATGGACCTGCATGTGATTGTCCAAGCCTCGGCTGATGCCCACAGGCCGGCTCCGCCATGCTGTCCTTCTCCTCCCGGCCACGCATCCGTATCCCTTTGCTTGTGCTGTGCCAAAATCCAGGTAACTGCACTGTACACCATAAAAGGGATCTGATCTGATCCGGCAGAAAATTACCTTTTAAATGTATTTTATTAATTTCCAGTTCAAAAAATACAGTATCAGGGATGGGGAGTAGGGCAGGACCTCCTTTTTAGGGATTTTGTCATGAAACAACAGCCAGCCTCCGGAGGCATGTCTCCAGAGCCACCTGTGCGGGCGATGGAGAGAGCGGTTACGACCATCAGCTGCCCTTTGAAGGAGTTTCTCTCACTTCATCCCTAACTACTGAAGCAGCCCAGCCTCTTAGTTTTTAAGTTACCAGGGATGTTATTTATGCGATACGAATACACACCCAGAGCTACATGATTAATCACAATCTCCCCACCTTTCTGCTTTAAAACCTCAGTCTAAGCTTTGCCTTGATATGCCGTGTAACTGTAATGATACTTGAAAAATAAATGTTAGAAATAGGGAAAGTATATCTCAGAAAGATAAAGCTTAAAGCCAGAAGAAACCATTACAAGCTCTGGTTTGCCTCTCTGCATAATTCTGGCCACAGAACGCTCAATACTGGCTGTGCCAGGGCTATAACTGCAGTGCAAAGATAGTATATCTTTCTAAAGATGTCTGTTTTGATTTAAAGACTTCCAATGATGAAGGATTCACTGCACCCCTAGGTAAGTTGTTCCAGTGTTTAATTACTGTTGCTCTTAAAAATGTCCATAACCTGATTTAGTATAATTTCAACTTCCAGTTCTACTTTTTTTTATTTTATTTTACTTTATTTTATTTTACTGATGTGTTTTATCCAAATGGAACCCTCTGTTCCATGTATGGACTTACAGACCATACTTTCATAATGAATTACCCTTCCTTCCCACAAAGCAAGCAGATGAAGTTTACTTCATGTCTTATCCTGGATGATTTCAGTTGATTTTTGAGTCTTTCATCATTCATTTAAATACTTTTTGAAGTAGACACTACAACCGGTCAAAGATTAGAGTTATTCTGTTAGCTTTCAAACTTTTGTGTATCTATACTTCATAAGTATTTGAGGTTCACATATCACATAATCATAGAATCATAAAATCACGTAATATATAACATAATCATGAATAATCATATGACTAATATAAACATAAAATATGTATCCAAGCAACTGCCCAGGGATTATTTTTTTTAATGCAGACGTATTTGCCGATCAACAATTAATGTTTCAAAATCACTTCTCACTCTTTGTAGTGATTGGTGCTTTGAGGTTTTCTTTGGGGGTTTTTGTTGGTTTTGTTTTTTTGGTTGTTTTTTTTTGGGGGGGGGCACTAAGAAGCTCTTCGTGATTTGTTTGCTTGGATTTATGTGTCAAAATTGGAAGCAAATATTTCAGGACTTTGAAAAGTACTGAAATAAGCATAGCATACTTCATCCTCAGACTTCTCATGGCAAAAGTCACTCTAGTCTAATTTACTAGAGGTCCTAAAATAAAGGATTTCCTTTCTAATGGTAAGAAATAATCAGTCATTAGTTGCAGTTTCTGTTGTAAGCCTGGGCAGCAATGTCACTAAGTAGTACAGAGTCACTTTTTCATACTGGCTATTATTACTTGGGCTTTAACAAGAAGATCCTAGGAAGGATTCTGCCTGCTGAGACACCAACTTATAATCTTTCAAATGAAGCCAAGCTAATAACTATTCCCAGGGCAAGTCAAATCTACAGGCACTAACTAGGTTAGTGGCTATTACACTCTGCATTTAATCTTGAATACGATAGAAAGGCAGGTGGGAGTGGGACTGAGGGGAGTATTTGAACAGCAAAAGAAACTGTTCCTCTAAGACGATAACAAGCTTGTGACAACATCTTGAACATCTTCGTTTGCATTCAAGCCAAAGCGAGTTGAAGTAATTTGCCCCTCTGAAGGAGCCAAAGGTGAAGTTTGCACAACTTCTCTCACCATGAGAGCTTCTAAGACAGGACACCTGCGTGAAGCAGGCTCACAGTGGGAAATCTAAGCGAGGTAGAACCGAGAAGCCAGCCCGTGCACCCCTTTGCTGCAGCAAGCGCAGGTCTGCAGCTGCCTGGGGCACTCCTAGGGCGCTGCGTGTGGCGTTGCGGGGCAGTACCTGCTTGATGCAGACAGGACACTCCTCTCACACAGGGATGTGAGGGGCTTCACAGACTGAGCACCAGTTTGTGCACCAGTGGCAGCAGATTGCCACTCCTTCCTCTGCTGGTGGCCAGTGCTCACAGCGCACCCCCTCCGCTGGAGGTCCAACAAAGGTGACCAAGGTGCCAGGAGGATAGCTTCCCAGCAATCCCTGTGGCTCACAGACCAGCTCCTCGTAGGCTTCCGGCACCTGACTGCCAACAGAAATGTGCCACAGCATGAAACTTCAGCTGTGGGTGGCACAAAACCCACAAGCACGTTGTTGTGCCACTAGGTTTCATCCCAGGCCTCTGCCATCTCTACAGCTGTTGCTAACCAGTCGGTCTTAGACCTATGCTCAACAAAAGGGGCTTGGGTGGTGCTGACTGAATGCACGTTTCTAGTTCTTCGTGGTTTTCCAGAGAGTATAGTAGTTACTTTTGCTCCAACTTGAAGGTGCTGGAGATCGAAGGTATTTGGCACCTCAGTCCTTATTGAGGACAAGGTTCCTGGGATGGCTGGGCATTCAGGAGCGGTGGGTGTCTGCCATGGAGCACACCACCCCAAAAGGCATGTGTGTACGCAGATGATGGAGGGGGATTGCAAACGCAAAGAACAAAATGGACAGCACTTCCAGTGAACAAATACAGATGCCTGATCAGTGAAAATGGTGCCACGCTGGCACAGTGGCACATTCAGTGGTGCATTCGTTTCCATGCTTTTCTGTTTGTGTGTGTTTGTCTGGTCAAATATCTTAAGAAACTTTAAAAAATTGAATTGTTTAAATGTCAAATATAAAATGTGACTTATTTTTAACAATGTGAGTGTTTCAACCAGCTCTTTGACATTAAAAAAGCAAAAAGCATATTTTGTCTTGCAACCTGCTTAAAGCAAAACAAAAAGCTAAGTTACAACTCCTCACAAACAATGAAGGCAATAAATACAGTAAATTACTGTTTTATGCGAGACAATATACTAATGTTAACTGAAGCAATGGAATTAGAAAACAAACTCCCTCTGGGAACAATTCTCACACCCCTGTTTTAGAAGGAAGCAGAATTTACTCGTAAATAATTTAATGCATTTACTCCTGCTAGACTGGACTGACAGGTCTTCCATATACTGAAGCTTTGCTTCTCTGACAATTGCAAACTTTTTGAACTGAGAAAGTCGTCATCTAAAAAGGTCTGCACAGTCACTGTAGGACTGTCTAGGAACATATAGGTATCTGTGCTAGATAACGTGCTATTACTGAATTTTGCTGTCATGCAGGTCACCATTTAATAATAGTAACATTCCTTCAGTCCTACATCTGAGTCTGTAAATAATCTCCCATTTGAAGTCATATAACAATCCCTTAGCAACTGTAACAGTTGCTTACATGGACAAGTGATACAAAGGAAAAGACACATTATTATCTGGGTTCTTTTAATGCATTTTAGCAACTAGAAGAAAAAAGGAGGCAGAGCAGCTGAGTCTGTAAGCACAGTGTGATAACCTCCGCTGCACAGAAGTAACAAAGAACCAGAAGAACAGAAACAAGAGCTGCGTAAACTGTGTTCCCTGTTACCTGCCTCAGAAAGCTGCCTCATGAAATACTGGACTTTGCTCTCATATTTGTTTAGGCTTCCTCTTCATCTCTAATTTCCATGCCACATTTTTACCCACTTTATCTGCGGTGTTGATATATCTTGTCTTAACTCACAGAAATAGGTTGGATTCAGAGTTTGTCAAACCTGTTTTCAGCACTTAGAGTACAGAGCTATCGTAATCAATGACTTCTTCTAACCCCCTTCATTTTGACTTAACCTTTCTCTAGTAACCACTCAAATGGATCTTCATATGCATGCTGTGCACCATCTAGCCCTGACTGCAAGCTTCACTGTGGCTTTCCTTCTCACGGATGACTCTCAGGCATCAGGGCTACCCACAGATTTCCTATGACCCGAGTAGAAGAGAACTTGGAAACTGGTCGCTTGACACAGAGATGAACAGTAGGAATTTTGGCACTGATTTTTCCCAGAGATTATTATTCAGTTGCTTATTCCCTGAATGGTCAGAGCCAATCTTGGAGACCATAGGCACGGACCTGTCAGCATTTCAGAGCCTCTCTAATCTAATTTGTCGCTGTGCAAGACTGCTATGTAGACTGGTCACTAAGTAGCTGCGAGCCTTGCTCCAGCCACAGAGATGAGACCATTAGGAGCGTTGTGAAATAGCTGAGTAACCGTAGCATGGGGGGAGGCCAGCATTCCCGACAGAGCTCTGACACTTACCCTTCCTGTGGAGCTCCCCAAACCACTCCCACCGGTGCAGGAGTTACCACTCTCCCTTTGCTACTCACTGCAACCCAGCGAGCTGGAGGAAGATCTGATGCTGCTGCCGTTGCCGCTCTAACCCTCCCACGAATTCCAGCAGGGAAAGACAGTGAAAATTATCTGGGAATGAGCTGAATCAGCTTCTTTTGTGTCGGCGCCTTGGCCGCACCCGCTGTGTGGCCAGTTCCACCCAGCACTCATCAGCTTCTGAGCAGGAATTGGGGAAAGCTTCTGTGTTTGTGGGCTTCCCCCCGTGCTGGGAGTGAAAGGGCTAAATTTAGGTCTCTGCTTTGGGTTCCTCATAGGCAAAGATTGGATCTCACCACCTCCATGGGATCGTGGCATGAGTTTGTAAAGGCCTTCACAAGAGGTACAGCTGTGAGGTGCCGGTTCTGCTCTGTTCAGTTTGCAGGAAACTGGCCAGTGGCTGTGAGCGTGTGAGGGCCCCGACTTGCACATTCCTTGGTCAGTGGTCATGTGCCACAACCTTCTGAAAACTGGGAGAAAAGCATAAACCTCAGCACAGTCCATCTTGGGATCTGCCTCTGCAAAGAAAAACAGCAGCCCAGCATCTGGTGGCCCCCACCTTTCACACTTATGAATTAGTGGTGCTTGAACATGCTCCAGGACCATTTTACAACCACAATCCTAAAAGATCTGGGGCACACACACATGAGTCTAATCACAGCATCTTAAAACTTTTTTTTTTTTTTAAGTATGAAGAGCAAAGGGCTGATAAATTGCTTTTGGACACTCATCTTAAGTGTGTGACGCCAGCTCAGCAGCTATCACCATTTTCAAATTGCAATATCTTTATCTCTGGTGCCCCACCCCAACAGGATTTGCACACAGTCTTTCAGAGGGGAGGAATAGATATCTGCACTCAGGAGAGCTCAGGGTAGTAAGGGCCATGCAGCATCCAACGTCAAAGAAAACAGCAATAGCATGTTGAATAACTGGTTTGTTGTGTATGCTTCACATAGCTTAATTTAAGTGGATCATCACCCTCGTATTGTATTCTTGTTTCCTAGAAATGTCCTGGAATGGACACATTTATGGTGTACTGCTGATATGAACGTTCCTACATTTGTCAAATACAGTCAGCTGCTGCCACTAATGTTTTAGCTTGTGTCTTGTTTAACCGAATAGTCAAACTTGAGCTGGATAGCAAATTGTTTACTCCAATTTTTGTAATTTTAAATCTTCTAGGGCTTTTTTGGTGCGATCTAGAAGATACAAGGACTTGCTACAGAGACAAGAATGAGACACTGCGAGATCTTTCATCTCACAAAAAGAAATAGCTGATTAGGGTTTCACAGAGGAGCACTGTAATGTGCCTGTCTGATATATGTGGCCCTGTGTTAAAGGGACTTTTGAAAGGGTTCCTGCTGCTGTTTACTGGGTATCAAATTATGTATATGTGCTTATTAAGAGAATAACATATGAGTTTGTCTATAATCATCGTAGCTAATGTTATTATACCTCAAAGAGTAAACGTAAACATTTCTCAATACATTTTCAATGTGTTTACTTTGTTTATGTGAATGTATTTCCTGTATAATTACGAGCATTTTAGTCCTAGGAGTACATATGGGCTTAAATTTACAGATAAGTTTAGTTTCATAGGTTTTACTGAACTACTGGAAGTTCAGCCAGTACATTTTTTTCATATGTGGGAAAGAAAAACATTTTAAATGTGAAAAAGCAATCATGCAACTACAAGAGGTAGTAATCAGGGCTTGAAACTCAGAAACTCTAGAGGCACAAACGAAAAATTAAAAAAAGACTTGACTTGATTTCAAACTTTTAGCTCTAACTGGCCTCCTAAGGACCGGGAAAGTCCTTCTGATATATGCCTGAATCATGCTTATATTATGGTGTTTTAATTATTACATCTCAGAGTTGTCACAAGAATACAAATACTCTCTACTGCAACTTTCTGGAGTCAGAGGCACAAAAGCAGAAATCACCTATAAATGTTAAACCTGGAAATATTCAGATTTGTGCATCCAGGGTAAAAAATTCTTAGAATTTAAGAACAGCATTAAGTAAGTGATTATCTAATATACAATGGCAACATGGGCTTAAGTATTTTTTCTGATTTAATTCTTGCTTCATCTCCAACAGCTGTGGTTTAGTAAAGCGTCCAACCCTGATAAAAGTAATTCCTGTGATAGAAGCTATACCACAACACTTGGCACTTTGTTCTAATGTTAAAAACGTGTTCCATATTTCTTATGGAATTTGTTTAGCCTTTCCTTCCAGCCATTAGATTGTGTTATGTCTGCTAGACTGAAAAACCCTTTATTATCAAATTTTGTTTCCATCTGTATATATATATTTCTACCAAATCAGGCCCTTTATGTCCTTCTATATATCTTAATATCTTGGGAACTCTGAGCTCTTCTTCTCTCCACTAAAACACGAGCAGCAGAACTGGATGTAGTAATTCCAGTGCAGTGGTAATTTAACCTTGGCAAATGAAGATTTCCAAAATGGCTTTTTGACTACAACATCCCTGTCCCAACTCATATTAAGCTGACTATCCAACTCAACCATCTAAGACTTTTTCAGACCATGACCTCAATTCTTTATGGATTACTTTCCTTGTTCTTGTGTTCACAACATTGTATTTTCCCATCCTGAAATATTTTGGTTCACCACAACTAGCTCAGTAGGTCATTCTGTACCAATGGCCTGTCTTCTGTGTTATTTATCTTCCTTCCAATCTTTGCACATCTAAAACGTGTAACTTTTATATCCCACCCAAGAATTTGCTAAAAGCGTTATAATCAGCAGCCCGAGATAACTGATGGATTCAAAGATTCAGTAAAATCAGAGTTGCCTGATCTGTTAGTACAGTATTAGCTTTATTTTAGTCTTCTCTTTTCCCCCCCCAGTGTTCCCTAGCCAACTCTGTAAAAGTGATTATATACATGTTGTTTGGACTGGCTGATTTTAAAACGTCTAATTCTAGCAGCTCTGTTTATCATTCTTCCTCACTTTTAAAGCAGAAAGTATTCCATTAATAGATAATCCTATCACATATTTTTCCTTCAGCCATAAACCATATGCACTTATTTAGCACTTGTACTCTTTCTTCATTGGTCAAATTGTGTTAGTAATCAACACTTGCATTTTGATTCCATTTGCCATCGATACTCCTAATACATTGGGTTTTTTACCTTTTAACTGCGCTGACCCATTTTCTTCCTGCGTTCTTTTGCTCTCCACCTCAGATTTGTATACTTCCTAGCCAACTCATTTATTGTCACTGTTATCGTTTTTCTGTTTCTTTGTATAGGCAGATAGACAGCTTTAGACACATACATGCTGGAAAAAAATTGAGGAGTATTTTATGTTATTATAATCTTTACAGAAGATTAAATTTCCCTTTAAGCCAGACTGTTTTTCTAATCTTCTAGACTTCCTTTTCAACTTGGAGAGTGGTGGAGCCACTAGTAGATTCAGCCAGTAGAACTGCTTCTGCAATAGTAGATCAACTTCTGCTTCTTCTGAAATATTATTTGTATTCTTCTGTTTACTTCTATCCCCACCCCACCTTCACGCACAGAGGATTGTTTTCCATGTAGAAATACACATGGCAGCAGGGAGACACATAGGGAAGTACTAATGAAACAGAGGTATGATACAGAACATATAATTAGATGTGGATTTCTAGTGTAGTATGGCAGCAAAAGAGTGTAACTGACGGAAGTATCAACTATGCAAGGAGACGTATAGTGTAAAATTATTTCCCTATAGCTCTGGTCTGACCATGGACAAATTATTATATTCAGTATTGGGCACCTCCTTAGTAATTTAGAAGGAATTCAGAGAAGAGTGACAAAAGTGATTATGTACTGATCAAATAAGACTGAGGCTATGGACACGTGAAAAGAGCTCAAGGCTTGAGCCTGGAGCAAGCTGTACCATTGCATCTCCATACAAAGAAGCTAAGCATGATTATATGTATACAAGACAATCTAAATGCATAACTCTGGACTATATATCTACAGAGAGTTACATTTAAAAATTTATGTTAAAAGAATGTTCAGGTTGCAAAATCAAGCATTCAAGTGGTAGGAAATGCCTGCGCAATTTTAATTCAGTCCCTTTGTGAATATTCATGATGATACAGCCTGTAGCTGTATGATCCACCAACAATGTATTTTTCCATACTGACATCCTGACTTACATTGACCTCCTCTTGTCTGATCCCTGTTTTGGTCTTCTTGCCACAGCTCCTGCCTCCCCTGTCTCTTATCCTCTCCCCATCCTCTGCTTGGGACTTCTTCTCTTTGCCCATAAACCTTGCTCCTTAGGCACCTCTTTTTGCTCATACCTCTTCCTTCTAGTCTTCTCTTAGCACTTTCCACCTTCCTCATCTCTCTACATTAGTCAGACCATTCTTGTTTACCGCCTACAAACATCTTAGCAAAAGGCATAATGAGAACACAGAAAAGCCCAATTTCCTGCTCTCATGCACGATATTCAGGCCCAGAAAGGCATGAACAGCTGGAATAAAAAATTATAAAGACTTTTTCTACCCTTTCAGCCCTCTTAAAGTAAGCTCAGTCACTCAAGGGAAGGCACAGTTGTGTCAGAGCTCTGCTGTTGTTGAGCTTGCTGAAGGTAGAAATTCTGAAGGATGTAATCAGCAAAACAAGGGTCTGTTGAATGTGTTAAGCAGTGGATATTTTTTCCCCTGGAACTGCATACTTTGACAGGGATGTCATGGGATGGCAAAAAGCATAGGCCTAGTGCTAAGGGTCATCCTCCTCAGAAACCAAAAGTCAAGTGTGTGCTGTGTGCTGCAAGGCATGTGTCTGTTACAGCTTCTCAGGAGAAAGGAATGTATCTTTTTCTCTCTTGTGGTAGATTTTCTCCCGTTAATCCCAGTCTCAAAGAAGGCTGACTTGTGCTGTTCAATACTCTCCAAAGAAATAAGCTCAAGACGTTCATGTAGAGAGTAAGAATTCTGTCCAAATAATCAAAGTTCATCTTAGCAGCATGAAGCAAGGCATTACAACAAGAAGTGATTGGCAGCCATAACCGTAGATGGGTCTAACAGCCCTACCTATACCACTGAGAGAAAAACTGGCGACACAGTGGCTTAGGGGAAAACATAACACCCTACAAATATCTGGCAGGTAAAATGGAAAGGATGGACAGAAATTATTTAGGATTCCCTGAGTAGAAGTTATAGCATGAAACAGTGCTATGAAATAAGCTCATATGGGAACTAACACCAACCCTTTAAATTTTTTTCTGAGCAAAAATATGAAGTGTAGCACAGGGAGTCATCTTGCACTGAGGAGGAGCTGGGCTGGATGATCTATTAGAACTTCTCATCTCTTTCTTCTGTAATTAATGGTGGAAGATTTAACAGTGACCAAAAAGAAAAAGAAAAAAAAAAAAGACAGAAGTTCCCTCACACTGTCCATCCAGTCCCTCTCTGTCTCATTAGGTGGAAACTCTGCTCTCCTGTATCAGAAGAGAGAATGTATCAAGAAGATGAAGAACCATCTTCAGCCGATAAAAGAATTGCAGACCCTAATGGTGTAGCTGGCAGCAAAAGGCAGCCAGCTTCTTCCTGTAACTAAGAAAGGAACATTTAATGGAAATTCACATATGATAAGATTAAAAAAAAAGTCAAGACAATACCTTTACTTCTGTGTAATTTATGCAGTCACTTGAGAAGAAGAAGAAAAAAAAAAAAAGGCATCCAACTGTATTTTAATGGCTGCATTAGAAATGGACAGGATTATAGTTTACAGCTTTTATACTGCTTCTACACCTTGCAGAGAAATATATTATATAAATTTTCAGTTATAATTTAAGGATTTAACTTCTAATCAAATATTCTAGGTGAAAGAACGCTTAGTTCTCCACACCTACATTCTTTTGGATGGGTGAGGACAGCATGAAAAGTATCTCCTAAAAATTAATAACTTGCAGTCTGCTCAATTTTTCCATCTCACTCTTTCCTCCCTCCCCAGTTCTCTAAGAGACCCTTATTCTATGACGTTAAATAGCCTTAGAGTGAAACAACTTACACATTCTTAAAGGCTTTTTTTTCCCTGATAGCAGGTTCTTCAGTACCAGCTGCTTCAGGTGGAGATTAATTCCTTTTGGGGATTAAATACATTTCTAAATAATACCTGATGTAACTCTTACAAAAGACTATACTCAACCATATGTGGCCAGCCTTCCTGATCTGATAAGGTACATGATAAAACTTCTTACGACCCAGAGCCACAAAACATTTAAAGCCTCTGTCAGAGACCTGGTGGATGGGGAGATTCTGAGAGCAGTTTATGGGTGAGAGATGGCAACTGCTTCCCAAGTGGCCCAGGACTGGAGTAACTGGGTCCAATGTGGGTCCAAAGGCAGTTTACTGGTGTTGGTCACAGCTCACTCCCTCCCACAGAGGGGACTCAGGTCACTGAGGAGGCCTCATGGTGGTAAAGCCACTATGAAGAAAAGCCAGAAAGTCCCTCCATGGAGTCATACTCGGATGTGTGGAAACTGTGGTGTGAGGTGCTGATCTCTCTCTGGTGACCAGCGATAGGGCACGAGGAAATGGAATGAAGTTGCATCAGGGAAAGTTCAGATTGGACGTTGGGAAAAGGTTCTTCACGGAGAGGGTGGTTGGTCACTGGAGCAGGCTCCCCAGGGAAGTGGTCACGGCACCAAGTCTGTCAGAGTTCAAGGAGTGCCTGAATGACTCTCTTAGTCATATGGTTTAGTTTTAGGTAGTCATGCAAGGAACAGGGAGTTGAACTCGATCCTTATGGGTCCCTTCCAACTTGAGATATTATATAATTCTATGATTCTATGTATGTGCATTGGGCATTACAGGTTGGGTAGCCATCTACAAGACAATAATAGTAATCTACTGTCACAGAAGAATAGGAGTTGTATTTACAAATGTTATTGTTTGAGATGTTTAAAACTGCCACAGACAAAAATAGCGATTATGAATTAATAAATAATCTTGTCCTGACTTAGAGATGGGCAGAATAGCTCTAGGCTTTCACAGACTTTTTTTCCCACTTCCCAGCAACTTTCAGCCTCAGTAGTCGTGGGACCTAGTGGCATTTCTCACTTTTGTTCATACAACATACCACTTTGAACTGACCTGTGTATCACCAGTGGCAAATGTGGCATAGAATTGCTCCTGTCTGAGTTCAGATCACGTCCAGATTTACTGCTGAACAAATGAACCGTTGAGAATTTTGGCTTGAAAGTCTTTATTGTCTCAAATTCCATGTTATTCTGTTTTATCTAACATATAAGCTTTCCTTTCTGTATTATTTAAATATGCAGCTATACATGATAAAGCTTTTCAATGCATATTTTACTTGTAACTGCTTCCCTGTTTGCCAGAAGTATTTCCTAAATCCACCTTCTTCCACAAAGTCTGTCATCTCTGATCTGTATAAAAAGTGCACATCATGTTAATTCAGATTTATTAAAAAAACACCAAACCTGCTCAGCTCTGAGATTAACACATATTCAGATCACCATATGCATAGTCTGTATTTAAGGTCTGTCTGTCACATAAGTTGCATATTCAGAAACTGTGTGTTCCTGTTATCTTCTACATTGAGCTAAATAAATGTGATCCTAAAATAATTATAGTTGCAAAAGTCTGAATCCTGATGCTCACACAGTATCCCCACTATGGCAGAAACGAAGGATATAAAAGCTGTTTTGAAAGAATAAAGTAGAAAATTGTCTAGAAAATTATACTTTTATATTTGCTTCCTCTGGAAATGAAGGAGACATAAGTGAAAATCAACAGGGCAGTTCCAGGGAAAGAATTGTTTCTCTTTGTGGAAGGAGCAGGTTTGTCTCATGTATGAGGAGGAGAAAGCTTGTGGCTCCCTATTCCACTGACTCTTTCTACTGCAGGTGGCTGGTATTGCCCATCCCCATCCCCATTCCTGCTCCTCTGCAGGGCCTGGAGTGGCTGATGGTGGCCAACAACTGCTGGGTGCTTTTGCTGTCCATATGCGTTGATAAAATACTGTCAGTGTGCAGAGACGGGACCAAGGTGCTTTTGCAGGGGCAAATACCCTGAAAATGGTTATAGGCAAGGGAGGTGGGAATGGATGGAGAGCTGGTGTGTTTCTGGTTCCAGTCACTGCTACTGTGGGAGTAAACACTGAAACTCCTAGCAGCCCCCCCCACTTCTTAAAAGTCATCCCAGCTGAAACTGAGTCTTTCCAAGGTGTTGTGATTGGCACCAGGATCTGAAGAGGTGGACACAAAACTGGTCAGGGTTCTGCTCTTGGCTGTTTGGGGCAGGATTTCTCAGTACGTGGCCATATAACAGTAGCCGTATGAGTACACAAGGGAGAAAAGTAGACCTGCTCCATAGTGTGATCTTTTTACATCAACAGATAAATCATAATACAAAGACAGCAAGCCCCAAAGGTCTTTTATTCAGGTGTTGTAAGTTTAAAAAAAAAAAAAAAAAGAAAGTAATTTATCTCAGGTAGACTCTGTTTAAAGAAAATGTTCTTGGAAGACAACTCAGCAAGCATATTTAACATTAATGGGATTGGGAAGAATAATTTATGTACATTAGAAAAAAGGAAGCCCAAAAAATCATAAGAACTGAACACAAGCCAATTCAAAATTATTTAGGATGTTGTACAAGTTACAACAGTACATTCCGTGACTTGTAGCCTAATATCAAATATCATGAGGAGTCTTCACAAAATTAAAGACCAGACACTGCTCAGCATGTTAGATCTATGATGAATATGAATCAGTTCCACTCTCTCTTCAGCTCTGACCACCATTCCCATGCCAACTGACTGAAGTTAAACTATACAAATTAAATGCAAAATGAGAATGCAGTCAATAGTATGCATTCGAAAACATGTAACTTCAGAAATGAGCACGAGAGTGCTTCTCTTCCCCATCTCAGTCCCTCACCTATTCCTACTTCGCCATGTGTCATTTCACATTGCGTCTTTTCTCAGGCCACAAGACAGTACTTATACTTTATTTATCTGTCAGAAATAGGCACATTCAGAGCCTAAAATTCACAATAAGGCTAAATTTGGATTCCAGTCCCATTGCAAAATGCCACCTTCCTCAATAAATAGATAAATAGTGTACTTGGCAATAAAACAGCTTCTTAATTTTTTTTTTTCTTCCCTTGGAGAAAGTTGCTGTTTCAAGGTACATTAGGGTATTAGACTCTGGTCTTAGAATAATAAATAAAAAAATGCTGAAACTGACAAAGTTCAAACTGACACATTTATAACAGTGAGAGTAATCATCCTGTGAATCAGATTACCAAGGGATGTGGTAAATTTTCCATAATTAAACATCTTTAAGTCAAGACTGGATATCTTAAGAGGAATATTCCAACGCTATTATAATTCCTTAAGCCTAATGCAGGAATAAACTGGATAGAGCTGTATGGTCTAACCTATGCAAGAAAGCAGGTACCATAGTGATTTTATGTGAACTTAAGATCTATGAAAAATACTAGAAATGGTAAAAATAATAATGTTACAGCTATTTAAGTAGTTAAAATTAGACACCAGAGACCATTTAAGCACTTGGTTTTCAAGGATAGTAAAAGTCAAGTAGATTTTGATGGACTCTGTGGACAGCATCCTACAGCAAACAGAAATCAGATAAGGGAGTTATTCTACATCAACCTCTAAAAATAAAAAACAAAAAAGAAAATGAATTAAACAAAACTGATGAATGCAGGGGATTTTCAAGCTCCAAATGCTGAGAAAGCATTTGTGAGCAAAGAAAGAAAAATCATCTTCAGTTTCAGGAAAGTAGTGGGGATCCTTTTTTTACTACACTGTAGTTTTTCTTCGGGGATTGTAATTCACTAGAAAATCCACTTGGCACTTTTTTCATCACTGCTGTTTATAAAATGATGTTTTCTTAATGAAGATGATCTACTATGAGATGCAGGCAGGAAAAGTTTTAGAACAAACTGTTTTACTGAAGGTAAAGTAGGAAGTATCAGTCCATGGAGATCCAGATGGGAGGCTTTGGGGGAGAAATTTCAAAGGCAGTCATTGTTGGCCCATTGTTGTTCTCTCTGAAACTAGTGGGAATACTGAGTGCTTTTTTTGAAATAATGTACTTTAATGGAAGCAAAGCTAGGCCAGGGAGAACTGTTTATGGTAATTAAACCTTTTGTGTCAACTACCCAAAAACTTTTCAAGTTTAATGGTGCAGTAGTAGACGACTATCATAATTCCCAAAGCTTTTCTTTGTGATAATTATTTGTCCTGGTTTCAGCTGCCTGCCGGGTTAAACCATGGCATTATTATAAATGCCTACCCTTCCCTTCAATGAGGAGGAATTTTCTTCCTCCGTAGCTCATATGTTCACTTTGAATCAGGGAACATAACCCTAGCCAGATAGTCGAAAGAAGCATAGGGCATCAGATCCCCCATTCATTTAGTATCACAGAAAATATTTTAAATCAAAACCACTGAAGTGAGCACTTTAATATACAATTTCACATCTCCTAGTACTCTTTTCACAATCCTTTAAAATTTCAGAAAGAGGCATTATTATTTGAACCCTCTCAGAAATTAATTTCCATTGTGATACATGCTATTTAATCACTTAACCGATGTCGACCTACCATAACGCTCTGCCTCATAGCTACAGCCAAGTGAAACATCCCTCAGACATGGCTGTTTGGGCTGGGCAAAGCACCAGGGCTCACATGCCATGTGCTGCTTTAGGTATCCGAGCTCGCTAGAGGATCCCTGCACTGCATCGCTTTGTACATCTCTAGTCTTCTTACAATTCCATTGCACTGAAAAAACATGCACTAGGAGGAAAGTACTGTTCTTATTCTCTTTTTACAAGTAGAGAGAGATGATAATAATTTGCAGAAGTGCTCATAACTATTATTATTTATTATTTGCACTGTGATAGCATCTATGAACAGAGTCTGTGGCAAAGCTGGAAACAGAATCTAGCTCTTGCGAGCACCAGTCAAGTGCCAAAACCACAAGTCCTTCCTTCCTCCCACACTGCATGTATTTGTAAAGAATTATGCTTTTTTTTCAATTTTGTAACTGCTACAGCACTGTTAACCCCCCATCCCTCACAATATTCTGGTCTGTATTTGGTTTAGGAAATTACAGTTTTTAAGATATTTTCATTATACACTTTTTTCTCTCTAGATCAATTTAATGCTTTCTCCTTTGCAGAAGCCATGAATGAAGGAAAAGGGATTACCACATTGCACTTGTACATTCTCAGCAATTACTCATATGCACTTATTCACACATTCATATGCACATAGTCACAAAACTCAGCTTGTAGAAAACATTGATTTCCAGGATACTCGCACAGTCTGCGACTGATCAAACACAGAAACCATTTAACCTCTCTCAGACACTACAAATACAAGTAAGAGGAAGTGAGGAAAAAAAAAAAAAGGAACTAGTAAAGTTTCAAACAATGGTGTCAAAGAAAAAAGCCTGTATACAGTTTTTCACCACCACCACCACAACAAAATGTGTGTCTTTTCATTTCCATTCCTGTAGAAAGCATAGATTGTTGTGGATTCTGCTTGCAGAATTCACAGTGGGGGAAAAAGGGCAGGAAAAGGGTTAAGTGAGCCAGGATAGGAGGAGCCCTTCAGAGTCTGTTAAAAGATGTAAATAACTTTTGTGCTGAATATGGCTCTGATTAAACAAAGCCATTATTATTAGCTTTTTAAAACTGTAAGACTGAAAAATATGGAGCAACTTGCCAAGTAACAATGCCGTGTCACTTGTTTCCTATTCTTCTCACTTTCATCCTAGTTTTACCCTCTTCACTGCCCATGTTATTCTCATTCTTAACTTTGGGCCCAATACTGGTTAACCCAGTAGAGCCCAGATCCATGACTTAGCTTCCAGAGGCTACTGCAACATGAAGAGCATGTAACTAGTAATAATAATAGTCTCCAGACACTTACCACTGGGCATGGTGCTTATTATCATGAGTAGTCTCCCTGAAGTCAATGACACCGCTTTCTTCCAGGAGTAGTTACAGTGCAGTTAATGGCACTCTTCATAGTGTAAACACCACACCCTATGAAAGTGTTTTAAATATCAGGACTTTATAAGCTATTCTGGCCAGGTAATCTGTCTTTATTTGTCCTGTTGAGCATCCCACGTGATTATGACATGATGTATTACAAATTAGAAATGCAATACCTTCAGCTGTAGGGTTTTTTCACTTTTATAGTTGTTTCAGTCTTTATAGAAACATGGCAGCTATGTTAGAGCTAGGACTTTAAATGCCTTTTTCTCTAACTTATCTACATGCCCCTAAACCTTATGGGCATTTTCCAATCAGTCTGAAATCCAGACAACCATAATAGGACTACTGGATACAGTTAGTGCTTCAAACATAGGGCTATTTTAGTCAGAATTTCTAAAGATCTAGCCATATTTGGCCTCAAGGGAAAAAAAAAAAAGATGTTGTCATTCAGTAAAAGAAGAGAAACTCTCAGCAGTTTTTTTTCATGCACATAGATCTGAAATCACGCTGGAGCTACAATTATGCCCTAAGTGACCTCAGTCACTCAGTATTTTTCTCAATCAGTATGTGGTTCCCCATTTTTTTTCCATGAAGAAAAGAGTAGAGTTTCAGCAGAGTTGAGTTTTTGGCAAAGCAGCATGTTTGTTTGGGAAGAACTATCTTGTACAGATATGAGTGATTTCCATTCAGGTTGGGTAGCCAAAAAAGATTCATGAAAAAGCCAGCAGCATTGTCCTTCCTTCAGCCAATTTAAGTGAAAACTGAACTACCCTGTACGCTGGGAGAGAATTGCTTAGAGGTAGGAGAGCAGGACGTGGCATAGCATCAGCCAGATGGGAGAGCCACTAGCATGGGTCTTCTGATTAAAGAAGTTGAAATCCCAGAGGGCTGGAGCACACTGTGTGCATGTGTGAAGCTGAAAGTGCTTCAACCTATGTGTATATAACAGAGTGCAACAGACATTTAGGAATATCTTTTTAGGTGCTTAAATATTCCAAAACAGTGTAACGAGAGGAAAAGCAAAATGGATAGAGAGGAAGGTAAAATGGTGAGGGGAGGTAAAATTGTGTGGAGTGTGGGCCAGAGTGCCCAGAGGACAAGGCAAATACAGTAAATTATTCAGGTGACTAAAGCTATCTCTATGTGGTAAAGCTCAAAAGAAAAATTGCACAAAATGGTCATGCACTCCTGATGGGAAGATCTCCCTTTCATTAAAAAACAGCAAAAAGTAACTCAGCCCAAGTAGATCCAGTGAGAAAAACAAAGCAAAACAGAAAAAAACCTTTGCTAAACATGATTTAGGTTTGCTTAGAGCTATTCTGTGCCCTTTCTGAGGATCAGGTGTAGTGAACTGTAAGTTTCTGAAAAGCAGGGAATGCATGGGTAGATCTCTAGGTTTAAATTTCTGAAATCTGGGGAATTCAGGTTTTAATTTACCTCCATCTGCCCTATGCTCAAACACTTAGTCAGCTCCATTGAAAGAGCATAACACCAATATTTTTTTTTTAATGTTATTTACAGTGCCTTCATCCTTCTGCAGATGACTCAGTCTAACTTTTCTTTCACTTGCCAGTCTGCAAACCCACAGACCACACACATCTCCCATCTAGCTGCTGACGGTCTCAGTACCCTACCACTAACGTAATATACCCGGCAGTGCAGAAATGAGGTATATAGGCTCTTCCCAGGTGCATCGGTATCTTTTTCCTTTGATCATGAAAGCACGAGTCACTCACAGGGATTCACATACACACCCAGGGAGACACAACCGCTCCCCTGTCATCTCTTACCACAGTCACCCTCATGCCGCGCTGCTCCATGGTATCCTTCTATCCCTGCACTGCTCCGTAGTATCCTTCTATCCCTTCGCATACAGCTCACCAAAAGCCCCTGGGGAATCCCCAGCAGCTGTATGCAACTTCCAGAGGGCACAATTAGCCTGCAGGGCCATGTAATTTAACTCTTTGCTTTCCAGTTTTCCAAAAGCTGTGTTTTGCTGTGTCCTGGTTGTGGAGTGTCACAAAAGGCATTTTTCTTAATTCATAAAGCACTGTTTGTCTCCCGGCAAGTATATGAAATACTCTAGGGAATGACTTTACAGTGGGTATATTCATCAGCACGTTTCAAGTCATCACTGCGGAGCACGTGCAGAAAGCAAAACTTTACATTCATAATTGTGAGTATTTACCCCATGAGACTGATTTTAAGTGCTGTGATAATTTGATTACTGTGTATTTTCAATGGAAAGAGTTGCAGTAACTTGGTGCTTCTTATAAAAGTACTTCTAGTGTGTATACAAATGAAGCAGCTATTCAGAGTTGGAGTGGTAAATACGTGCAAGAGAAAGCAACTACCTCTTTTCAGGTGTAAGCGGCAAATAGAACAATAGGCAAAATTAACCAAAGTAAACAGGAATTAAATACTCGTTGTGAAGAACTAGGACTCATATTTTGTCACAGAAAAATGCATAGATCTGTCATGTAACACAACCAGCATTTTTAATGACTCTTCACGGAGCTGTAATGGCATATCTTGCACGAGGTACTTGAAGACCAATTAATAATTAGGATGAAAGGGCCAAGAATCCATGCCGTCTTACTGCCCTGAGGCTTTGAGTTCAGCAAAGAAACACAAACCTCGCCAGTAAACTTATCATCCAGGGCTTTGCAGCTGGCAGTCTGTGGAAAGCTTGATTTAAAAGCTAAGTCTCAAGGTGTGCTCTCAAGCTCCCAGTGTGTTCGAAATAGGACCAGTTTCAGGTTTAGACCTGCTGTCAGCAGGCAAAGGACTGGGCCTGCTCCTGAGGATGCCCAGGAGCTTCACTTGGCACATTTAAGTGTTAAAGAACATAAAAGTTAGGAGGCATGTCTAGCCTTTGGGCCAGCTGGAATACACACTTGTCTCAGCAGCACATTACCTCCACAACCCACATAGGCACTGTTTCCAAATCAGTAAAACAATAAATTCCTTTCAATCTCTTGTGGCAACACTTCCTGAGCCATTTTCTGAGCAAAGTAGACTGGATGGTGCATTTAATACTTGCTTCATGACAAACCACTGTCCCTTTTTAAGGTGGCAGGTAAGTGTATGTACGAGGTTCCTGTTATGCCAGAAAGCAGATCCTGAATTAAAGTGATTTTTGGGAGTGGTGGGCAGTGGAAGGCCGCTGTGCAGCAAGGCAGCATCTTTCTGGCAGCCTCGCAGCTGATTCGTACTGAAGGTAATACACGGCTCAGCTGTGCAATACAAATGGAAAGCCATGAGCACCCAAAGCAAACAAACTCCCAAACTCTGTGAGTTCTCAGCTTTTTTTTTTTCCTATGAGTCCATTTTTTGCTTGATTTTTTCCCCCTTTTTTTTCTTCTTTTTTTCTTTTTATTCTTTTTTTCTTTGCTGGAAGAGACAGGCAATTTGGAAACAGAAGTTTATCTCTGATGTTAATACCAGGCACTTAGATACTGTCATGAAAGTACAGCTATTTGAATTCACAAATGCATGCTTACATGCAGTAAAGAGAAAGCAAATACATACATACAACTTGAACTACACTTAATGTAGTATACACTTAAATTCTGAGAGAAAATGCAGTAATAAATCCCATGGTAGTTATTTTTCTAAGCTCATGACTTTTCTTGTAATTGTTAGGCCCACATAAAATGTTTGAACTAGACCTCTAAATGTGGAAAAATGCAGCCTAATCTGGTGGAAAAGGACAGTTGACAGCGGGGAGATTGCATTTGCATACTAGCAAATGATTCTCTTTTCCAGGCTGTTCTGTATTTCTGGACAGAATGCCAAAAGTTATAGGTATAAATGATAGTTTAAACAAAGCTCAGTTTAAATTCAGATGCTAATTGTGCAGCTAGACCATGTATCAATGCACATCCACAGGGGCACAGGCAGCGGGTTCTTTCCAGTCCCTGCATTTGAACTTGGTGGAAAAATCCATCCTTGCTTAAAGGTTACCTTAAGGAGACACTAATCTCTGTGACTACATAATTAAGACTTTTTGTGTATCTCTAATAACATCATATGTGTCTTTATTTTCAGCATTAAAAGGAAAGTATTACAGAGCCCTGACCACAGAAAGCTTTTTTATGAATATGACCCTTTGTCCCAGGTAAGTATTGCATCAGGGAGTACAGTGGCATCCTTATTGCTTAATTTTAGAAGGAAAAAAGGTTTTAAATTTCACAGCAAGAGAAAATATTAATGTCTTTAGGGGGAATAGTTTCTGAAAATAGTTGCTAGTGGAAAGAACAGAAGCACCCAGGGACAGTATCTAACATCCCAGGTGGATTTTTAGTTGAGGATTTTAATTTTTCATACCAACATACCTGTTCCCATAACAAACAGATATGTTTTCTTAAAAAAAGTGTGTCATTACTGCTATTACAGTTTTTCCAGCTTAAAAAACAATAAGGAAACGACTTACCTGGCATTTCATTAATTTATGCAAGATGTTTGTACAGTAAAAAGTAATGATTGGAATACATCCCTTTTCTAAAGCCAGATGAATACTTTAAAACATTGATATAAAACCTAACACTGAGTAAATATAACACATGTATGGTGGAAGACAATAGAATGTAAGTATTAATAGAAACCAGTTCCCAGTTGCAACCATTTTCCAAGGGAATATAGTTAGAAGTTAAGCATTTGATATTCTATGCTTATGCCAAACTTGCCTCACAGCAGATATTTTCCCACATAGAAACTCTAGCAGTGCCACCTTGGGATCTCTGGGGATCATATTCCCCGCTTCAAAACATTTTGGGGTTTTGCACACAAAAAAAAAAAAAAAAGAAAAGAAAAAAAGAAAGAAAGAAAGAAAAAGAAAATAATTGACTGTCTTACTGGATTGAACCTCAAAGGCTTCTTTGACGCAAGTGTTATTTTGACCACGTGAACGTGGTTTCCATTTTTAAAAAAACTAGATTAAAACATGCATGAACAAACTGTCCATTGAACTTTAATGTTTCTTTGTTGCTTTGATGGTTAGCAGATTTCTGCTTCATAGATTGCCTCCTCCCCATACATTCTAAAAGTGAAATGATACATTGTAATTTGAATGATAATTTTGTTTTGATGATTTAATTGATAACAGACAGAGGAATAAAATCCCTGTTTTTCTCGGCCATGAAGATGATATAGCTACATTTCTTAGTAAACATCTGTATATAATTAAGGGATGTTGCACTAAAACTGTTTCTTCCTTACCTTTACCCTAGGGTTTTCTTCAGGCTCAGTAGGATAATCCCAGTTTGGGAAAGGAGATGTTGCTTTTTGTCATTCAAGGGTTCTTTATCTTTACTTCTAGTGATTTAGGTGCCAACTAAAAGTTATCTGCCCACACTGTTTTTAATGACGTCAAGACCAATCATAGCACACCCCCTTTTTGTTATCTTTCCAAGAATCTCATCAGTTCATCTTAAAAAAGAAACATTAATAGCTGTATTTTAGTGCACACAGCGTTTGACCTAATGTGTGTATATATTTTTGCAACTCCAGTGTTGGGTGGAAGATAGCAAAAATATTCTGTAGGACAGCTTCTAATCCAATTGTTTTATTGTGCAGTAATACCCTATTTTTTAAGAGTTGCACGTCTTTGTATAGACATGTAAATCAAAAGCAGACCAAGGACTGTTCAAACCTGCTCTGCCTATGTTGCACACAGGGAGTTATTCATTCAGTTTATCAGCCATAAAAATAATTGCACTACCTCAAATCTGACTGACATCTTTTATCATTTTTAACACTAAAAAGTCCAGGTTAAAAAGAACGCTACAATAGCAACACCTGATTAGTAGTGAATTGCTTCTGTACAATTACAGTGTTTGCAGAATAAAACAGTTGAAAGAGTTACAACTTTATATTAAATGATATAATTAGGACTTTTTCTCCTTTTCTCCCCTATAATGCCTTAGTAGTATCCTAAGTAGCCTGTTATTCCCGCTCCTGCAAAAATGGCCAGATGACTGCTATTGCCCAAAATTCCAAATATCCTTTTAAAAAAAAAATAAAATAAAATTTGAAAATAAAACAAGACAAATTTTCATCAATACTTGGATTTCCGTTTCACATGCAGCTGTAATGACTACTAATTTTTAGGGAAGAAACAAGCAAATGTTTACAGGAATGTACAAAGACAATGTGTGTGCGTGCAGAATTCCTTCTAATCTGGATCTCCTTTCTTCACCAGCAAAAGAGCAGTTACAAGTGAAATACAATCTACTGTCAGTAGACTTGCAAAAATAACTTTAAAAAAAAATTAGATGTCACAGTAAAATAGACTATTTGATTTGATTTGTGAGAATGTAATTTGAAAATATTGACCTTTGACATCAGTGATGCTGCTTCAGAAGTTTTTAAAGCATTTTCCCAGTATCTAAAAGCCAGGATAAATCTTGTGAAACTTCCTGAGTATGTTGTTCTTCTTTGCCATTATTATACATAATAGATCTTGATACTTGCATTGACTCACATGAAAATCTCAAGGTTCTTGATCATCTGCTAGCTTGTCAGAAGGAATACTTCCAAAGTTCCTCAGTAGTGATGGACTCCAAGAGGCTATCTGTGTTAGCTGTTTGATGGCCATTCCAGGAGTCAAACCCATCATCGAGACTAGACAGTGATCTTGTAAGCATGGGCTCAGACATGCTGGAGGGTACCCTCAAGAGCACGTGGGACCCTGCATGTCCAAGCACGCCAGGTAGATTAATTCCCTACCAAGTATGCCCAGATAAATAGCCTACAGGTTGATTGAGAAGCCGTCTGTCTGAGAGGCAGCCAAAGGGAGAGGATCTAAACAGCAGCGTAGCGCGCCTCTGCTCAGGGTGCTCCAGAGACTGCTCTGCCTGAGCGATTTTACCATACTGTAAGTTTTATATGAACTACTATGTCACAGCTATCAGATTTCGCTTTAGTTTTTTTTATTTCATGTGGAAAATACATTAGAAGAGAGGAGTACATGAGGTTTGTGAGAGAACAGTCTACTCGTCAATCCTTATCTTAGGTTTGCCTGTCTGGATTCCACATACGTGACCATGGGTCAATAGCATTGACCATCTCAGCTCAGGAAAGGGTCTCAAAAGTGAAGCAGGAAGGAGTTACATCAATAACCACCACTTAACAGTCTTGTTCCCTCAGGCCAACTACATGATTACTGACAGACCTATTTGCACAGTGCCTGTCAGCATCCATACCTGGCCTATGAATAAATAGGGAACTTCAGTTTCTAGCACTGACAGTCCCTCATTCCTTGAGAAGCTCATTTATTTTTCACCTCATCGAACTAAAGAAAATGAACAAAATATAAACAAGTCAAGGTCTGAGGGTATCAAGAGGGCGGACTTCTATTGCAATATGAAGAAAACACTGCAGAAGTAGATGAGCTTTGAATAGTGCGATAGACAAAACTCTTCTTTAGTCCAATTTACCTTGTTCCTGTTGCTACTGTTATCAATCTAAATTAAGAGAAATATGACAAGATGAAAAAGGAAACTTTATAAACAAGGACTTCAACTTAAAAAAGACACGCTCTCCTTCAGTGAGTGCACATTTAGTTCAGTATTTCTCTTGGCAAAGTTTAGGCATGTCTCTAGTTAACAAATGTATTCTGCTGTCAGCCCCTCTCAAGAATTATATTTGATGCTGGATGCCAAATAACTTCTTTAACTATTAATAAATAACTCACAGGTATCTTAGATAGTGCGCACTTGAGGAATTATGATAATACTTTCTATGCTGGAGACAAGGGAAATTCCACCCCCCGAAATTTCCACTTTTGCTGACAGGTTCTCTGAGCTCTGCTTTCAGAACAGGTTCATTCTCATGAAGACAGCTGTCTAATCTCATGGAAAATCTGATCACCAACTATCTGCTTCTTGCTGATGTTGCTGAGAAAATGCCTGTTGACTCCAGAATGGGAGAGAATATGGATCCATCAATTTTGGACTCCTGTCTAGCTGCTTGTATTTCATTAGCTTCATGGTAATGAGTCTTTGCAATTTGAAGAGAACAGAACAGTCACTACCATGTGAACCAAATTACACTATATATTACATGCTACCTAGCTAACAATAAAATATTTTATAGGTAAAAAAGAGTATTAAGTGACACCATGATTTTTCATGTGGCTTGCAGAGAAGAAAGGATCTCTAAGGGAATACTTAGATAAATTATACCCCAAATCTCAAGGTGTGTCAGTTACTTGGAACATTATTTTTAGTGGAATTAAATTTTTATCATGTTTATTTGAATCTATTTCAAGCTTGTCCCTTGTAAGAGCTGCTTTGTTAATGCCACAGAGACTGAAATGGCAGTTATCTCAATCATTTCTTCTAACACTGAAGTAATTTAACACTATCAGGTGATAGTAGGTAGCCCCTTCTCACATGCCGTTTACTTCCTACACTTAGTTAGTCGAATGGAAAAAATGTGGGGTAAATTTCATCCAAATTGAAAGTTTGGAAAGAGAATCTTTTAAAAACAAAAATCCCAAGAAAGCAGCAGTTTTTAAGGTGTTTTGATTTCAGAAAAAAATAGATAATAAAATTCTGATGCTTCTTGACCACCAAATTCACTGTTACATTAAAATTAGTACCTCACAGGGGAAGAGAGGAACACGCAAGGAGAGTTGATAGAAGGAAACCCCTGAAAATTCAGACAACGCTTTTGTCTCACTTTTGATTTGAAGATCTGATGACTAGAAACCTTCTTCTCATTTCAAGCATTATTTTATGTTTTTCTTACGGTTAAAATATTTATTTTTCCTTGTGGATTTTCTCCTAAGAGATTTTAGACAGCAGTGTCTCAGCTTGCCGTTTTGGTTCTCCAGGCCTATGGGAATTTCAGCCCTCAGCTCCGGAGAGTGCTTTAGCCAGGAAGGGGTGACGTTCTGGATGCATGTGCCTTTCTCTTTCCTGTGTAACAGCTTGACAACCTTGCCCCTGAGAATTGTCTACTGGAGTCTATTTCATCAGTCTTCTGAAAAGGGTGATCAAATAAGCAGACTATTACGCACTCCACCTTCTTCTCTTCTTCTGACTGTCATATAATGTTAGACAATACCTTTATATTTTTTTAAAGCTTTTCCCTCTGCAGTTTGTATTCCACTGATGATGGTTATTCTACCATGTTTCTATGACTCAAGATAACATCTAATTTTACATCCTTTCTGAAGAGATCAAATATTTTTTTATCTCAGAGCTTTGTTTTGTTGTACAACGGTTGCAGCTGGTTTTGACAGCCATGTCCAATTCCATAGGTGCATTAGGCACCACTCTCACCTGGTGCTGGTCTCATTGCTTCCCTCTTCCTTTCCTGCTCCCCTCTACCATTATTACTTGCCATATACTTGCCTCTTCTTAAAGATTGTCTTTAAGACAATCAAACAGATTGTCTGATTGTTGAGTGTCTGGAGTAAGGCTGAGTTGGAGCTGTTGATTGAGGTTTTCTTGTACTCCTAGGTTAGGGAGATTTAGCAGAAAAATTACTGATGTATTTTCATTTTCTGCTGGAACAACTACAGGGAATCTTCCATGTCACAGCCTGATTGGATGTTCATACTTAAAGTTATTCAACAATCAATCAATAAAATTAAATGAGAAGTTTTCTGTTTTGTCTACCCTGGTCACTAATGAGAGAGCAGAGTCCAAGGGACATTTGCTTATCTCCTCAGTGCTGGATGTAGCAAAGATCAACTTCATGAGAGATGTTGGCAGCTGCAGAGTTTTTCCTCTCTTCTCTTCCCATTTAGACAGGTCTGCATCTACCCATATTTGCATTGTGTCTGTTCTTTAGAAAGGTGTTTATCTAGTTCACTGTTGGGAGTACAGGGGAAACTGCTTTTTGTATCTCATAATGAGATGTAAAATCAGTTTTGATTCTAACTACCCCTGTGATCCATATTGGTTCATTAAGTGTCAAGTCACAAATGTACTGAGAATCAAGAAATGAGAGATTTGTAGATGGGAGGATAGAGTTACTGGTTCAGTTTTGTCCATGAGAAATGACCAAAACTCTTTTAAGGCGTTTCTAGAGGTGCCTGGCAACATTAACATAGACATGTCTGCCAAAAAGAAGTTTTTTTACAAAACAAAACTTGATGTCTCACATACAGGACACTCAGAAAAGTTGTAAAATGACTGAAACTCAAAGGTGTCAGTGAGGACTGCCAGCTGATCCACCCACTTGGGAGTTAATTTGTCAATTGTGCAGTAATTAGTAAAGCTTTGCTTTTGTACTGTTTAAATTTTTGTGTATTTTGAGTCTTAAATATATTGTAACTAAGGAAAAACTGCCCATCTGTTCTGTTAAACCCTATTTGTTTTGGTTTGGGTGTTTTTATCCTGCCTACAGTAGAAAACAGATAATTTACAGAACTCAAACACTAGTGGCAGTCGGGTTTGTAATCAGCCCTTCTGTACCCAGTGCTTTTCCTAAGGAACTCAAGCCTAAGGCTATGTAAAGAAAAAGAATGGCAAATATATAAATAACAACAAAATTCACAGTTTTAAAAGAGCAGTATTCTAAAAGGACTTACTGGTGCCCAAGAGGGCAGAAACATGACCAATGGTCAAATGCCACGGAACGGCATGGAATGGCAGGACACCCTGCATCCTGCCCAGCACTGTTTCCTGGACCACCACCTTCTTCCTTGTGCAAGACAGGGCAGTCAGTGCTGGTTGGATTAGTGTTGAATCCTACAGGTTTGTGCTCCAAGCCTTCTCTACCTGCCACAGTAGGGGCTAAATTGTGTAAGCAGATAGCTAATGGCTGCTAAGGGAGCCATGATGTCATGTTTGAGAGGGTTGCAGGGAGTTGCACAGGACTGTCGGTGAACGCAGATATGCTGAGAAAAAGGCACACCAGACAAAGACAGACCCAGAGCAAATGAGGAAGGGGAAATTAACAGTGATTCAAAATTGCTAAAATAGTAGGTTTCTTTCTAAAGCTGCACTCAGCCAGCTCTTGATGATGTCGACTCTACTGAATGCTTCACTGCTGATAAGGTTATATATTACTTGCGGTTTTATTGTTGTCAGATCTGGCATCGTTCTGCATCAAACTCAGTTTGTGATGTTTTTGCTGACTGCTTTTGGCACTTGCATAGGTTATGATCCTGCATTGCATGTAGGTGCTAGACATCTGGAGTCTGGTTACTTAAGGCAGCTTTATTTTCCTGAGGTACTTTTTCCAATCTGAAAGGCATGAAATAATGAAGTGGATTATACCATAGTGGGAGAAAAGTTATCTCACTCACCAGATGCCATGGGAAAGTCAGATGTGCTGAATACCCTTGATTTTGTTGAGCTCTTGGAACATACAGAGCTGGGGAAGGATGTTCTGAGAACAGTGGGGAGTATGCAGAAAGCAGAGTATTACTGCAAAAATATTACTGTTAATGATAATAATTATATATCATGAAGAGAAGCTTAATGATGGGGTTAGACACTTCTTTGATGAGATCGTTTTCAGTTAAAGGAAGATGCATACACTCCAATTTCATTGGAAGTAGCAGGAATGGAGAGCATGAACACCTTGCTCAGTGCTCTCTGTTTCCAGGTAACGCCCATAATCTTCGCCTCTTACCTATCCCTAGAAACATGCTTTAGCTGTCGCCTGTTTTCATGGGACATCTTCTTTGTCCAGTGCTGTTAAGTCTCTTGCTGCTGCTTCTCCACAAAAGATGTGTAAGTATCTTTTAGATTATATATTCCCTGAACAAGCTTGCATCCACTCAAGGGCCTTGGGTGGTATAGTTCACAACTGGTCGCTTAATATGTCATTCAATAGCATGAACAAAATTTAGCTACTGAAGACAGGAGCCTGAACAAGCCTATGTGATTGCCCAGCCTCCAGCCTAACATTCTGATTTTATGTGCTGCACAATATGATAACAATTCCCATTATTCATATATGACTTCACCTATTCCTGACTGGATGGCCTTCCAAATGTTATCAGGAGAATAAAAAAAAACTTAATACCCTCATTCCAAGCCATCTGTTTCTGAATAGGTTTGGGTTTAGCCAGATTTCCGAAAGATATAGCTCTTTGATGAAGATTGATTAGCTTCACCAGATTCCATATAACTTGCCCCCTTGGAGAAATAACTCTTCCCTGCTTAGACAATCCATGACAGAGTGAGCTCTAGGGTAACTAGCTACCTAACACTAAGTTTTATGATAATTGCTGCTTGTAGGGAGGTATTTGCCTTGTTGGAGTAAATCATAGTAGAATGAGAGAAATACAGAAAATACCAATGAGCTTGTTCCAGCTATTCACTGCCAATATTGCTACTTGTCTAGATCGCATCAGTCCAAGTGAGGAGGATGCCACCCTTGACTTCAAAGGCTAGTTCATGGGATAATGGGTATTACCTTCAAGAAACAAGATAAATGTCTTTTTATCTGAACTTCACTTTTTCTTACATTGTATGACTAAGCAAGCCACTGGCAGTATCAAATATTTTTCTACTGGGGTTTAAACACTATTGAATTGTTATAGTTCAATGTATATGGTAGTTATTTCACAATATTTTCAATTAGTTTTATTCCTGTTTTAAAAATATTGAACTTTTCATAAGCCAGCAAAGACAGACACTAAAATATTCTCTGCCAAGACTTCTTCAGCTTTCTGCTGGTTTTCCCTTAGTTATTTCACTTTCCTCCAGACTCCAGCATAGATTCACAGTTAGCATTATCTAGCAGTCTGCCCCGAAAGAATATCCTCTGGCATTAAATCTTCTATGCTTTTCTCCTAGACTTCCCTGGAAGAGTCTAACCTTCCAAGAGAAATTTTAACCACTATAGCCTGAATTGCAAGTGTATTCCAGGGATGCAGGTTATAGAGTAATTCATCAAAAAGTCTGTCCTAAGTAATAAATAATGGAAGATTATTAGAAGGTATGATGTCAGCTACTTATCTTTTGTGTTTACAGTGAGTGACAAAAAAAGAAGAAAGGTTGTCAGACTGGGGAAGTACTGCAAATAATGTGGTGATTTGGTGACATCCTCTACTTCAATATGATTTTAATATAAAAAATATCTCTTTAAAGGTAAGCTTCTTGATTTTAATTTTAAGAAAACTAAATTAACTGAACGGTAACAACAAAAAAAATCCCATAATATTGCTTATTTTCATACATATAACCTTGCAGTTATGAATCTATCATATGATGGAGAAGGTTTCTGGACTCCCAGAAAATATTATAGTTGGGAGTAAGCTGCTATACTATTCATTAAGTTCTGGTCATGCATCTAAGTTATCATCTGAGGAACAGCATGTGTGAAAGAAAAGGACCAGAAGAATTGTCTCAGTAGTTGCACACTGAGTTGCATCTGCTAAAAAATACTTGATTTGGATCAGAATGTCCTGGGGGAAGGTCTGCTTGCTGAAAGATCATTGCACAGTATATACAAGAAATATGTAAAAGCAAGTTGAATTAGTACAATCTTAGAGAGAGCTGGAAAAACTCCTGATTAAAATATTTTCCATCAGAAAATGTGAGTTTGTCAAAATGTGTTACCTTTGACAAATATCTGCTCCTACATGGATTTTGATTGGGAACCTTTCAGACAGCTAAATTTCTTGATAGCTCGCTCCTCAAATCCTTACCAGCTTGCCTGGAAGACTGCTTGGCAGGAGCATTGTTTCTGGGTTTTGTTAGTTTACAGGTTAATTGGTCTCTTGACTTTCTAAGCCATGAGAACTGAACCACAAGTAAGTACCAGGGAGGTTCTCAACTCCTGACTCCTGTCTCCAGCATGTTGTGGAAGACTCAGGGAGATTTGGAGAGCCATCTCCAAACCCATTTAGCCGGACTCCAAGAATCCACCAGGGATAGATGGGGTTTAGACTCCTGGCTTTGTAGCAAAGAGATCAGAAAAATATAGGGTGTGTAAGTAAATTCCCTTAGTTTTGAACTGAATTCAGGCGTCAAGAATTAAGATCTACCTTTTATTCTGCAAGTACCCATCTATTTATTTTTTTTTTCAGTTTCAGACTCTTCTCTTTCCAACCCACAAACCCCCAGCCAGCCCATTCTCTCTGTTTCTTAGACCCATGCTGGTATCTTCTAGCAGATATAAAGGAGTAGCTTTGGGTGTGCATAGCCAAGACTTTGGGTTAGTTAGAAACTGAGAAATGTCAGTGTGGAAGGAAGCAGCAAGACAGCTAGGAGAGACTTGTAAGGAACTGCTGATGTCCTGATGCTGATACCTCAGCATCTCAGGTTTACATGTATGCATACTTATTGTCTATATGGACTCAAAGAAAAGGTTAATGCAGGAAACCTTTAAAGAAAAAGCTGCTGAATGCAATGGCTGTGGCTCTAGCTGGTTTTCTTGTTGCACCACTCAGAAGGGCAGAGGATGTTGCTTTCTGGTTCTGGTTCTGATGCTGAAGATATTTCTGAGGGCTGCTCCACTTTTTGTCTTTTATCGGGTCAGTTATTCTTCTTGTAAACAGGAAAATTAGCATGATCACCTGTACTCATATGTCTGGTTGGAAGCCTCTATGGTTTAATGGTTGTAAAAATCAACTAGGTTTTGAGTGCTTTCAATCAGATGCTAGGTTCTTCTCATATGATGTTGGGTATTGGATGACGAACAACATTAACAATAATCACAAATATAACTTCTAAATTACAAATTACTTATGAAATTCAACTGCAAAACATTAATTCCTCTTTTGCTCTGTCTTCAGTTACAGAAAAGATGAAAATAGCAGGTTTTTCAGACTTAAGCATAAGAAGAAACAGGCAACAGGCCATATTGTTGACCTGCTGTTAAACTCTCTGTATCATGAGAGTCCTGAAGTCCTGCATTCTATGATGACCGAAAGAAAAGCTACAGAATCAGATTCAGCTGAAATTTCTTTGTCTTGAGCCACCAGCATCCTAATAGACTTTTCTAACATGGACCATCTATAAATAACTTTCACAAAAGTTGATTAGATCAAAAATTCTCTTGTGCCATGTATCTTCAAAATTGCTTTCTTCTGGATTGTATTCTACTATGCAAATGGAAAAGAGCATCTGGCCAGATAGAAAAAGTAGAATGACAGTAATCAAATATAATTAAAGATTTATATGTAGGCCAATACATTGAGTAATTACTGAAGGTTTCACTTCAAATATCTTACTAGCATTTCTTTCTCATTTGTACCCTTTTTGTAATATTGTAATATTCATGGATTATGACAGTTCTTAAGGTGTAGTCAAAGTTAACTTAAGTGGCATAATTTCATGGGAGAGGCAGAGATGATCAATTAATTTCCTATGAAATAATTTTCCATTCAAATGTTTTTTCTACGAAACTGAACAGTTTGGCAGGATTATGTTAATATTGAAAAAAATTCTGATAAAAATATAATGTTCTTTGAATAACACTGGGAAAAATAATTTAAGTTTTGTGTTTGGTGGTGGGGTTTTTTGTTTTTGTTTTTAAATAAAAGTAATGTAAATGTATATGAATTAGAAATTGCTTATTGTTTTCCAGGTGTGTCAAATTCAAATGTGTCAATATCTTGTTTAAAAAAATAACATATTTTTGCTGCTAAATGTGCACCTTTTGCTCCCGACTTTCTCTGTTTCTATAGAATAGAAATTTTATTTACCAGTTAGATGTTTCCAGCTCTGAGCTCTCATTGATCTGGCTGAGAAGTAAAGATACTCAGTGCGTCACAGGTATAATCATGCTATTTCTGAACTCAAGGTTTTAATATTAACTTTATCCTTCAAATCTAAAAGAAAAAAAATGGTACAAAAGCTGATTATGGCAATAATGCAAGTTATATAGAGGGATAAGTATCAGAGAGAGTGACATTGCTTGCCTGTAACTGCTGATGGTTTCTGAACTTAGAAAAGACTGATTGCTTCTCCAAAGAACTCGCGTTTTAAGAACAGAGATGGGAATTTTAAAAGCTAATTTTTTGTTAGAGTTAAAATAGACTGTTATTGATGTATTAATGTTTTAGGCTAGGTTTTTCAGCTTGAAGGTTGTGGCTACAGGGAATTAATATGAATTTCCTGGGAATCTCTGGCAAAAGATAAGTGTTTCTGTATAGAGAGCTTCTTCCTAATCAATAACCACTCATGAACAGACCATCCACCTAAGATTTTTACCTCTGTCTTGATTATGAAAGTAACCAGCATTGCCAGCACTCCAGCCTCCCTTGACAGTGACTACTCATTCCCACCCTGTGCTCTCCTGCTGCTTCAGGCTGAGCACTTGTTTGGGGGAAAGTGATGAAAATTTTATTTCACTCCACCTTGGTTTTATTTTAACCTGACCCATTCCATGATCTTCTTCACAGTGTGGGTGTACAAGTTCCTGAGTTGGTCCATTTTTAGGTGAAAGAGTTGGTGACAATATATAGCTTCAGTTCTTGGGTGATAATTTCCACTGCAATCCTACAGATCAGGTGTTCTCTCTCCCAGTATGATTCTCAAGACCAGGCTGGACTCATGTTGCAGCTGCAGGTTTAAAGCTGGAAGAAACCACTGTGTATGTCTTTAGCCTGACTTTTGTAGTTGAATCAGTGTTTAATAGTCATACTTTAGTATAGCGTATACTATACTTTCTTTAGGGAAGGGGAGGAGCAGATGGAATGGAAACTAGGAATAGACAAGTTAACCCACTACATGTGTACAGCTATGTCTATAAATGTATATACACTGTAGCTTTTTTGTCCACTAACTTTTGAACTTTTCATCTAAAGAAAGAGAACTCTCGTTCTTTCAGTATTGCCCCACTTTCCAATCTTTTAATTGTTCCTATAGATCTCTTTAGAACCCTTTCCAATTTATAAATACCTCTTTTAAATTATGAGTACAGGCTTGGACAAGTTTCAAGCTGCAATAATGCCTGATACCTCAGTAATATAGTAATAAAAGAAAGGAAATACTTTCCCTTGTTATAATTAATAATTTTATTAATTATGACAGGGTCACTGTCACAGCAAGAATTGGGCTCTTCTGCTCTGGGCTCTGTACTGTCACCAAAAGGAGGATGCTCCTGTAGCCTATGTCCTTTATGCTGAAATGAATGTCTTAATATTTGACAGTATGAAACCCCATTTTTTTTCATTTGTACCCAATTTATTAAGCCAGTGAACTTATGTGGTATCATTGTCTCACCTCCTCTGTGATTCCAGGTTTATGTCATTTCTGTTCAGCACAGTGAAGTGTTATTTGTTTGCTATAAAGCACCTCTGACTATATTTTAACTTCTCTGGATATTCATGTCATATTTGTCCTTCTGCTTTCAGTATCAATTACCTACTCATCCCCTTTTCCCCATTTTACTTCTTAAATGTATTGATCAGTTCAGGTACATATCCATACACACAGACATACAAAAATTGTATACATGGATATTTTTAAGAACAGCTTTAATTTCCTTTCTAAGCCAAGTTGGCTTTTTACCAGAACAGTTATCCTTTATTGATTGTGGCTTTTGGACATCTAGTAAAATATTCTTAAACAGTTCCTAATTATTCATGTTTTCCTGTTTAAATTCTTTCTCCCAATAGATTTGACTTTATTTGTTCTCAGCTTGGGAAAATTGACTCCTTTAAAGCTCCAAGTAATTCAGTAGCTGCCATAAAAATTCTGAAACAAAGCCCAAGGAGAGATCCTGACCTCCCCTTGCTTCATTTCCAGCAAGAATATGAAAGGGGGATGATATGCAGTCTTGATTAAAATTAAGTGTCTGAGAGAGAAAAAATAATTTTTAGAGCTCACAGTAGATTTTCATGGTCAAGGAGCTTGACAAGCATTGAAAATCACTGTTGTTTGTAACGTCAGGTATCTCATGAGCAGTACTACTGAAATGGAAAGTGCTGGTATCTTGGAGGAGTGGACTCTGGAATGATTACCTGTGATGGTTCTGCACAGGTAGTGTGAACTCCCCAGCTTTTAATCCATTCATTAGTACACCTTATTATTACTGAAAAATACCTATATTATTATTACCAGGACAAAGGTGTAAGTTTGATTGTAACTATTCTGCATTGTGGTTCAAAGGAAGGATACTGTCCTTCAGTTTTAAAACCAGAAAGCAAAGCTATTGTTTTTAGAGAAACAGGTCCTTTAGTTTCATTTTCACCTACACAATCTTAAAAACTCTAAGCACCAGCTGTGTTAGGTCATGAAATAAAAGGGTTCCTTAAGATTTGGACTGCAGACTTGTTCTGAGAAGAACCATGCTTCACTTTCTCAGTCTGGTATGTCAGTGTTGTGTTGGATACAGGCCTTCTGAAAAGAAACCATCAAATATGCACTTTAGAGAAAAAAAAATAGCTAATGATGGGAACAAAAATAGGAAGTACAATCTAATATGTCTGCATAAAAGCAAAGTTGCTTCTCACTCTTTCATCCCCTGTTAAGTAATCATTCAAAGAACTGAAAGTTTTCTCTGAAAACAATAGCTTTTGAAGATTTAGATTACTGTTAACTGGCAGTTTTAACTGGAAGTCTAAGGACATCAAAATATGCTATTTCTATAGGCATTTTTATAGACATAACGTGATGTTTGGTCGGGCAGTTTCTATTTTAAAGAATTCTTCAGATAATTTCAAGACACGGCTGTGAACCATGGTAAGAATGAGAAAGGTCATGCTACCACAGCCAGGTCTTCATAACTCAAAACACTTCTTTTGAGTACTTCAGCTGGTGAGACCATTGTGTAGAGGGGTCAGCTGATATCCTATTTGACTTTCAAAGAAAGTCTGTGTTCGTTAATGTTTACTACAAGTGATAAGAGTAAAACTTGCATTCCAGATCACATGAAAGCTTTTGCTCAGTGTAAAACAAACTCTTCTAGTTTTGTTTGTTTGAGGTTTGTTAGTGTTTTCATTTATTTTTGTTTGTGGTTTTTTTGTTGTTGTTGTTTTGTTTTAATTTTAGTTATAAAATATGAAGCAGAAATTAATTTCTGTTTAGACCAACTCTTTTATTCAGCTGAACAGTCAGACACAAAAAAACGTTATTCAGGGTGTCCTAAAAAGTTGTTCCCTCAGCTCTTCCTTGAACTCTTGGCGATTGTCTTTATTTTGTAGATAATTTCTAATCTTCCGTACATCAGAATATCAAGGGTCAGCTTGAGCTTGAGAATTCTTTTCCTCATGTTGTAAAATTTCATTTGGAAAAGCCAAATGAAACTGCAACAATACCCTATGGAATTATTGATGATGAAGGGAAAAATAAAATTTGATTTCCTTACATCTGCTTATTATAACTTTTCTAAAAATTATATTAGTGGATCAATGTTGAATTTTCATTTCTGTTCAGACAGTGGGATCTGCATGTATACTTTACATCTTTTTTCCCCTCTTAACCATTGTTTTACTGTCTCCATCCTGCCTGTGCCTGCTGGAAAACAAGATTTTTGCAAGAAAATTTTGCCAAATACTCCATAGTCATCTGTTGTAAACTAGTCTTTAGTTAGCTCTGAGCACAGACAAAGTTACATCATGAAAGTCCTGCTTGTACCCAGATGTCACTATAACATGAATTGCTTCAGGATGGAGACCAAGTTGAGTGATCTTTCCACGTTGCAGGTGAAATGGACATGTTTTACAGCAACACAATGAGACAAGTCTTTTGGAGCTGTTCTGAAGTCTCCGTTCCATCTCATTCAATTTTCAGCTGCCTCCACTTGTTTAGCCTCTTATCAGTTTACATATATCGCAAGGATAAGACACTCCTTTAGCCAAGTTAATTATACTGTCTTCATCCCATGCAATCATGAGCAGGCCTGGTTATTTTAATCATCTTCACGCCTACTTTCCTATACACACGTTGCTTCCACGGTAGCCATTCTAAAATGTGTGAGCTGGACCCTTGCCTAGAAGTAAGCCGATCCCTGCATTACCCTGAAATGTTCTCATTGCATTTGCTTCTAATTGGGTAATGTGCTGCACTGTTTTTATATGACATTTCGTTCCTTGCTATCAAACATTCCATGCTTTTTTCATGACATGATTTATAAGACTTCCTTGTCACCTACAGTCCTGCCAATTCTCCCAGAGATTCATCTCTAGATTGTTCTGTTTCTTCCAGAGTCTCACCCTTGTACTGCCGCTAATTGAATATTTGCATACCCTGTTCCTTCCGTCTGGAACTCCCAACCCTTTTAACTTACTGAATGTCCCTTGCCAAACATTTTTAAAAGTCAGGCCGAAACTTTCCACTTTGAATAGTGCTTTTTGTGTTCATATGTAATCCCTTTCAAAACGTTCGGAGCCCAGAAATGTTTCCATGTTCAAGTGATCAGAAGTAAGAGATAATAGTGGGGTTTCAGGCCAAATCAGATATATACTGATCTGTGAAAGTGTCATTTCCTTGTAGAATTATACAGCAGTGACAATTGCACAATGGTTAAGTCACATGTGCTGACAAAAAATCACATGTCCTCCTAATAAAAACAAAACCAGGAGGTCCTTCATGTTCCTGAGTGAGTAGGGGCCTGTTACATTTACATGTACAAAAATGGATCTTAAGCAGCAATGTGTTGGGTAGCTTAAGTTGTTGGAAACTGGACGTCTGCATTTAGCAGCAGTGTTCAGTTCTGTAACATCAAGCAGTAAGTAAGAATTAAATATTTTTGTTCATGTAAATGCTGCATGATTGACAAGTTAACAGACAACCCTTCTAATAAGACCAAGGATGCTGTCTGATCTAGTCCCATCCCTCTCTTTCACCCTGTATCCAGCCCCTTCTGTTCCCCTCTAAGTCTTCCCGTATCTTGCCAGTGTTACTTGTGTGCAATTCAGATTTTAGGTCTTGTCAACCTACCAGTTGTGTGCCAAGATATATAAATGACATTATCAATTTAACTGCTGAAGCTTCTATTAACATATCAGTGAAATCTCCAAGATAGATACCAATTTAAAAAGATGATCAGTGTAATACATGCCTGTCAAATTATGAAAGTAAGCCATGCCAGTATGTTTTTACACCATATTAATACTTCTATACCAGCCTTACTGCTAACATGACCTTCTAGTTTAGTATTTACTAGAGTTGCACTGGAGAAATATTGAACTTCTGACAGATTTAAAGAGTAAGCAAATTACTTTCATTTTGAGTACGATAAACAAACTAGTGGGGATGTTATCCAATGATTCTCCTTTGCCTTCAGAATATGCTGTATCCTGCAACTCCTTCAGCTGTTCTGACTTTGAGTATTTTCTGACCAAAATCTTAAAAAGGCAAGGGTTATGTCTGTTTGATATTAGAGTTATTGATATAAAAATAATGTGGGGTTTTTTTCTATGGGTGGACACAACCTTCAGACTCCAATAGCTACAAAGTTTCACACAACATTCAATTAATTTTGATATCATTAAACCAGCAGTGATGATTCCCTTCCTATGTCTTACTAGAATCATTCAGAATTTATATTAATGTCAGGAATATCCAGACTTCTCAATAGGGTCCAGTAGAAACATTTTTTAGAAGTTGATTAGCTACCGTAATTATTCTCTCACAGGAACCTCTTCTCTGCAGGATGAATACTGAGAGCAAATGCCATATATTTACCCTTTCCCTGGCTTTTACCACCTTGTGAAGTGCCCGTTACTGGCCACTCTCCATAGCAAAGTAGCTGAAGATGGGTCTTATAAGAGGTCCAAGAATGGCCAAGGTTCCTGTATGATGGAGGTAGTGTTTTAGATCAGTGCTCTCCAAAAACATTAACCAGGGACTTAAGAAAGTGAAGAAGTTAAAGGTGAAATTTCTAACAGTACAAGTGTGTGTACAAAGCAGAAGGATTTTGTAAATAATTGGTATCAATATATTGTTATGAATAGGAATTACTAATGCAGAGTGTTTTTCAGCATTGAAAGAAAGACTTTGCTGAAATGCAATAGCATATTAAAAGTTTAGCAAGAGATTAGCTGTGCAACAAGGACAGAGATTGCCTTCTAATTATCTAGAGATTTCCTTGTTGATAAATGTCCCTTCATAAGCATCACAGAGGAGAAAAAAAACATTGAACAAGTTATGTTCAAGGGTCTGAATTAGCTGTCACACTGGCATATGTCAGAGGTAACACTAATAAGTAGCTGGAGTTACACCAACATTAACAGAAAGTTGCTCCCTAACACAAAATCTAAATAAATAGAAAGGGATTTTAGATGCACTGACTTATTGAGAATACCTTATTGAAGAGATACAACAGTGAGTGGCAATGTCTGCTGCTACTGAAACTGTGGTTTACTTTACAGCTTTGTCTCTTTCAGAAGTTTATTTCACCTCCTGAAGCTTCTTCCTTTGATTTTTCATTGTACATGAGGAGAGGTTTGTGTCCTCCATCATTTCTCAAGAGGGAGATGTGCCTTGAAACCTCTCAGAAATACAGCCACCTGCCAGTCCTGCAGGCAAGCACCAGTGCAGCAGCAGCTGGCTGCATACTCTCTCAAGGAATGAGAGAAACAAAAGTCAGCTTTGTATCTTGGTGTTGAAGTCAGAGTCAGGAAAATAGGATGTAAATGGTGTAGACATGCAAATACTGAAGTGATTTTTTTTTCTTTTAGAAGGCAGATAATACAGACCGTACATGCACATTTATTACCCTGCTTGCCCTGTTGATTGTGTATCTTGTATGATTTTGGAAGGGTGAAGTAGGTCATAGGTTATAGTTCTGTTCTTAGCACCAGATTTGAGAAAATAAAGCTTTAAATAAACCGGTGCAAGTTCAGACTAGTACAATTTATTCCAATGTGTTCTGTTTAGCCTTTCCGGTACGTGGCGGTGCACAGCACACATTCCTGTGTGGAATGAACTGTTGTGACTGCAGAGGAGCTCAGGGCCATAGTTACGGTTCAGAAGCAGAGCATCTGCTAGGAACTGCTGTGTCAATCTGATTTAATATTGTACATGTATTCTGGAGCTTTCCTTTCATACACAGAAAACATTTTCAGGAGGGGAATAACCTACAACATATAATAGAATGAAAAGTTTCATTTTGCAGCTTTAAAACACAAAACTCTTCATTGGAAACCTTAGTGAGTTTCCAGCTGGGTCACAGGTTTTGTGGCTGGCACACAAATGGAGTGCCCAATGTTGGATTATCTAATCCTGAGGTTCCAAATAAATGCAGGAAATAATTACAACTTGTCTCTACTCACAAGAGATACTGAGCACACACAACACACGTTTCTGTTGTAGTTGCTTACATCAGATTTCATTCTGGTCCCCTGTTTAAGCTTTTACATGGTTTTAAATGCTTGCTGCAAAGTCAGATCTTTGAGAAAGACATATGACTGGCAGAGAATAAATATTTTACATGGAATAATTACTTATTGCCTGAAGTCTTTGGCATGTTATCCAGCAGGAAAAAAAAACATTTTAATAAATGCCAACCACACCTACAAAAGATAAGTACCATCACAAATCATACTCACTTATTCCAAGATTATCATTTGATAACCATTCCAAATTGCTGTTGAGATAATAGCACTTCTTTTGATGTTACTGGCAAAGTGCAGGTAAAAATATTTCTGTGTTTGGCTTTCACCATTAGTGCAAAGATTTTACAAAACCTAACAACAAAACAAGAGCCAAAGCATAAGACGAAGAATACTTTCTCATAGTAGAGTAAATTAGATACACTTCAGTATACTTTGGAAACAATTGCCACCTACCAGAAATAGGCTATCAAGTGAAAAGTGTATAAACATGCAACTTATTTACTGGGTCAACTTTGGAAACATCTGGTACAATCTATTTAGTTTAAGTCTAGTTTTCTTAGAGGAGTTTGGAGTTTGGAAAAATACTTGCAGCAAATAGAACAGGTTCTCCCAACAGTAAAAGAAGCCCAGTCACTTTTGTTGGAAAAGATACAAACCGGCTGTATTTTTGTAACAGATTTCTCTCCCTGACACCTCAGGTCCACTTCCGTTCAAAGGCTGCCTTTATAACATCCCAGAAAACTTTAATCAATGTCAGGTTTACACCAGCGCAGGGCAGAATCTCTGGTTTATCAGTTTAAAACAATGGAATCCTTTATGCAGGGAGGTTGTGACTCACTGCCTTGTTTGTCCTAGCTAATGAGAACTAACAGCGCTCTCTGTAATGGATGTGCCGTGGATATTACTGTGGGAACGTGCCTTCAGGAAGAGATCCAACTATCTTCAACTGTGTAGTCAAAGATGATTGTTATTAAAATAATTTTGGAAACTCGTGTACAAGATGTACTTGAATCGCACTGTGAATAAGTTAACGATTGTTCTAACTTATCATAGCTGTTCCGCACATATGTTCAACATGCAGCTTGTTGGCATTTTAATGCTGTGTATGTGTGTGGGGAGAGGGGTGTGAGCAGACCTAGTCTGCTGACTCATCTTGATAGATGGATTGGGTTTTATCATCACTGAATCAGAGAAACACAGAGTGATTCCCCAAGATGAAACAGCGTGAGGGAAAAGACTGAACATCCTGCATCAGACCTTACAGTAAATCGGACCAAGGAAAGGCTCGATTCAGGTGATTGAAAGCTTGCTCAGGTTTTCTGCCAGGGTCTGTTACACCATAAATGCAAATCCAACAAAGGAGGAGATGGAAATCTATTAAAGACCCTTGAATGCATGTTTGCTGTGCGGGAAACTGGCAGGGACAACTCATCTCCTGGTATTCAGTGACTGTTTCCGAGAAGTAAGCTGCTGTTTAGAAAGCATGGCTCTTCCCAGATTTGATAGAGAAGGTATCTTCTCCTTGCAGGGACACAGCTGTAGAGAAACTTCCCTTCTGGTGGAGTCTGGAACATCTGCAAGCCCTAAAAGTTAGAGATAAAGATCTCTGTGACTGGGGAAATAGGTGGATAGGAAAAGAATGAGTCAATTTTCAGAGCGAGAGGAGTTGGAAATCTTTCTTTCTTCCTCCTCTGTGGAGGATTCTGGCTGTCTGATAAAGGTCTCAGAGAAGACTTGAGGACTAGTTTTGAGCAATGGTCTATCAGATAAAGGATGGGAGGAGAGAACTTGTGACTTTCTGTTTGCCTCCGAAGCAGGCTGAGATCCACAGCAGAGCATGTCAACTCAACCATTTTCTGCAGAAGTACATCGTGCTCAGCAAACCAGCTGGGAAAAGAACAGCTTGGTAAGGATCCTGAACACTGCAGAGTTGTAAATGAAACTACACAGCAACAACATCAACAGATATTTGGACACTACCATCACCGTAATAATTTCTAATACATTTCTTTTTAAGAAAGGCTGTGATCCTGATAGTGTGGCTTACTCTTTCATCCAAAGCAAATAACCACTCGGGTACAGAAGCATCCTGTACTTGTGATGAAGTGAAGACAACCATTTCATATTATTCTGCATGATGAAATTTGGCTGTAAAATGTCAGGACTGTGAAGTATTTAACAGAAAAAATAATTATCAAATAAAGCTAAAAAGTTAGCAAATCTGCTTTTCCGTTATTCAGAATGCTGTTTGTCCCAGTCATGCACATTGTATGATGTTTGTCATGCATGCACTATAAATTTTGCATCTATGTCAAAACACTAGTTTATATCTTATCAGCCACTGTGGCTGGCGAAGGCCAGATGTGAAACTTACCCCTCACGTAAATGCTTAGCATGAGAAAAATTTTTAAATGTATTAAAAGCTTCCTTTAAATCTCAGGTGAGGACTGCTACATTGAAATGCAACTGTCACGAAACTTGTCAGGGGCTCTTATTGCAGAAATTAGCAGATATAAATGATCAGAGACTTAGTGAAGTACTGACATACAAATGTTCCGGATAGTGTTATAGACTATTTGGAAAATGCCATTTCCACAAAAATGCAATATAAAGAAAGAGAAGAGTCACCGAAATCCTCAGTGGAAAATTTCAAATTTGCAACTAGAACATAAATGTTTGGATTCTGAAAATCAGCTGAAGCACTAGCGGAGGTCTTCGCATTTCCATTCTTCTCGTCTGACTTGACTCTTAAGCAGGACATCTCCTCTGATAAACCATGAACTTGTTTTTCCAACAAAACCATCAACATTTTCCATTAAAAAAATGCAAAAACACCAAAGGGCACTTTAATTGTAATCTATAAATTATAAATTCCCATTACTGAGAACTGAATGGGTGTTAGATACTTATTAGACCTTTCAGCTGACATGCAGAATGGGAACATAGTGGAGAAATAGGGATGTTTGCAGTATCTTTCCACTGCGCTCCTCCACTACAGGGCAGTCTGTACAGTCCAGCAGTAACATCCACTTTGTTACTTAGACTGCATTAAAACTCAGGTGCTAAGACCATTTGGTTTCTTCAATCTACTGGGCATAACACAGACATAATCAGTCCTGAGTTTGTGCTCAACTTTGTCGAAATTGTGCACTAGATATATGTGCAACACTTTCACAAACTATTTTTTCTTCAGTATTGTTATAACCTGGAAAGTAGATATTCAAAAATAGAAAATCACATGTAGCTATAATTAGCAGGATTATGAATAGTAAGTAAATTGCTAAAACTTTCAGAAAATCTTACAGATAGTGTAGTTCAGATTTTTCATCTGATGTGGGAGTGAATTAGAGAAGATTCCTTAAAAATTGTCCACAGCCTAAATGAGATCACCATCATTAAATATCTGTCTTGCATCACTATTCATTATCTCAAATGTTCCTTATTTGCCCCAGCAGAGACCCAGAAAGCCTCTTCTTTGAACTGGACTTGGCGTGCTGCACTGAAAGAAACTTGCCTAGCTGAAGAAGGACAACTAGGAAAGCCTTGGGAATGGGGCTGAGGGGGGTCACCTTGCTGGGGCTGCCTTCGCATTATGGAACGGTCAATAAACCAGGTAACTTATGGAACAAGAAGAACATGTGTTGACACACATGTTTGGGGGCCTTGTACAGGATGAAGGTGCAATCAGCCGTTAAGCATTTATAACTAGTATTAATGAGCCATTCAAAGGAGAGGAAACCCTGCATTCCTGTTCTACTCCCTTGTGCTGATTATCCTGTGAAACCTCAATGGATTTGGACTAGGAATATTTGCTTGTTAACCTTACATTTATCACAGGCATGACACAGGTAGTCCTAATACCAATGGCAATTTGCCCCATCGGGGCCCGACACTGCACAACTTGGCAGCTGCTTTTGCAGGTACTGTGAGCAGTTCTGCCTGTACTCCCAAATCGCACTGGGCTAAATAATTGTGTTAGTGGGTAGCTTAGTCCAAGACTCGACTAGTAAGTCAATGGACAGTGTCTATTAGGTGTGTTTAACACCGTGCTGACCAGAGCCACACACACACACACACACACAAAGCTCCTAGTCAGCTGGAAATGCCGGTAGAATAAGCTCATTGCTTTCTGGAAGAGACTGTATAGACACTGTGTTTACCACCCTCCCTTTCCCCTTCATAAATAACGTATTATCCTGCTTGGAAATGTAAGGCATACTGAGACACACACCTTCTATACCCACGTGGGCTAAGGAGAGCAAAAGTTTTGACATGCTTCTGGGAAGTGTGCTGTTGAACATTTGGAGGCTAAATAAGAAACTCGTTTTGTCCCTTTTGGAAAGTGTTTCTTTTCATATTTCAAAATCTAATGTTCTAGATCCATAGGAACATGTAGTGCTTGCATGGAGCCAGAGATGTTTGGCTCTTAGACATGGAACAAGCCATATAACCAAAACTGTGTTTCGCATACTTGTTGTCTAATGAAAGTTTAGCATTAAAGGAATCTAAAAATTAAATGTTCCTACATAATTTAAACAAATTTTTGTGTTCCACTGAGAATGTCATGTTATATTTTACCTGAGTAAACACTAGATATTTGCCCAAATATCGCTGGGCAAGGATGCCATTAAGAAATGTTTTGTATTTCTGTTCATGGTTCAGTTTGCCTTTCCCAATGGTGGTTTTTCTGGTGATAAAATACCTAATTGTTGTCACCTTCTGACACCACACCTCCACAATACTCTTCCTGCTCTGTTTGGTAGCAAGAAGGCATCCAGATGAACTGACAGCCTGAGACTGTTTTCTGCTACACTAGAAGATTCTGCGCAGTTATTTGCAGTGCTTCTAGATTCATTTCATAGTGCTAACACAGCTATGAATTTGATATGAAATTATATTTAAATTAAAATCATTCTCTTCCAGCTCAGCTCTCTTTGTAGGAAGTACCTGAGCCTCTTGATTCAATCGCCTTGGTAAGTCAGATTGCCTAGAGCTCATGATCAAACTGCTTTAATTCCCTTTTTTAAAGGTCATGTAAACATGTGTGCTTAGTGAATTAGATGCAAATTCAATTCCCTATTCACAAAGCTTCCTAGTTAAGTTCCCTACCTATTCCTCACATGCAAGCCTGCATCTGACAGCAGAATATTGACTTTTAAGCTGTGGTCAAAGACATAATCAAACAAAGAAAACAACTGCCCCCCTGCATTGTAGAGAATATTGATAGAGGGAAATAGAGGGACATTTTTTTTCCAAATGGCACCCATTGTATAGGTTAACTAACATTTTAACATGGCTGTTCCCTTATTTTATTTGGTTTTATACACTGCATTTTCATAGGGGTAGTATGTGCTGAAGAGAAAACGGATAGAGATCTAGGTACTAATGCCTGGATTTTATTGAAGCTGTTACTGTTATTAAGCCCTGACTGAGGGTGCTTCGTAACAAGAAGTTGTGCCAAAAATGGAAATACAGAATATCAGTTTTAAATTCATCTCCATCAAAGACTTAATAACAGAGCAAAATTTTTTGGTCCTTCTGGTATTCAGGTTCACTTAAAAATAACAGCTTCAGTTCTGATTTTCCCAGTTTGCAAATAAAAATGTTACACTTACGATCTTGCTTTTAGATCTTTCTTTATAAGTAATGAGTAAATCTGTATATAATTCTTCTAACCCCTTATTACTAAGAACTGTTACCCTAGTTTACACCACAGGTATGTGCAGCACAGTACCCTACCTCTGATTGTAGCTGGTGATGGAAAGAAAATAAAAACCAGCACAAAATATGTGAGCTGTCCCCAGACATCTACTCCTCGTTTTCTGGAAAAGGTAGGTTTGAAATAATGCTGAACTCATTATTTAGAACTTGTCAGTTGTGCCAGACCCCACCTAAGGATGGTAAGTGCCAGAAAGTCACCAGGCTTGTGTAATAATTAGATTCTGCAGACAATGAAATCTCAACTTCTGTGTTTGCCTCTAGGTTTTCAGCCTCTAGGGTGCACATTTTTAAGAGTTTTCAAAGACCAGGAGGACAAAAGCATCTTCCGAGTACGTGAAAATCTCAGATGAAAACAAACAAACAAACAAACAAACAACAAAGCAACAAGTCACCCACACCTGTTGTCATGCTCAGTAAACCACCAGATACAAGAAAGGCTGTGGGATTGTCTAGGGCAGGCAATTCTTCAAAAGTACTTTGACGCTCACCACAGGCAGTAATTTTGCCAGACATATCACCATAAAGACAACCCTTGCTGTGGGAAGATCCACAGTTCGTATTAGACCTCAAGACTTCTCATATTGCAGGAAGTTACAGCACCGTTAGAAAGAAGGGAAATTCCTTGGTATGATACGATTTAGTTAGTGTCATGACAGGTCAGAACAATGAGGGAGGAGTAGACAGCAAAATACTTCTAGGGAAAGAGGCAGATAAAGAACTGGCATACATGCAGGTTCATCATCCTTTTCATTAAATCACTCCCCCAAGACTCCCCTGGTATGCTTACTAAAGATAACCCACCCAGCTACCTAATGGGCTCAGCACGCGATGAACTCTCATCTGCAAGCTCATGTACTTCTGTGCTCACCTGATGCTCTGGCCTCTTGCTGAGGGTTCCCCGCACTCCCAGCCTTAAGTCAGAACAAAACCTGAGTACCAGCCACATATCTGCCTTGAGGTCCCACTGGGCATGCCTTTCTTTCAGAAATAAATGAATGGCAATATTGGCCAGCAGATTTCTTAAAAAGTATAAAATTAACTAGCAACTAGAATAAAATATTAAAGGTAATGAAACCCAACAATTAGTCCATCTGAATAGTTAATATCTTCTGCTAAAACAAAATATTTCAAACCTTGAAGCCCTCACACCTCAGAAATGTAAAAGAATTATTCAAGAAGCTGTCTGGACCACTAGATTTAATTTTCTTTATTGAATCTTGGGAAAGAAAGGATATTTCAAAGAATTGCTGACTTGCCAAACTAATCATAGCATTTAAAGAAAATGGCCCAGGAAATGATAGATCAGTTATCCTGATACTAATCTTAGGGGGGGGGGGGGGACGAAAGCCAGACAAAGCAACAAGGATTACATGCTAAAAATAAAACTATATCATTCAACACACTTTCACAGAAAATAGTTCTTGTCAAATTATCTTCTTGAGTTTTTTTTTACAAGATTATAGGTCTGGTTGATAAAGGTAGCTGTGTTGTTACAGTGTAATTAAATTTCTCCAAGGCATTTGACATACAACACACGACATTGTGTTTTGAAATCCTGCATTATATCTAATTAATAGAGCACACATTACGTGATTTAAAAGCTACTGGACTGATAGCTCTCAAAATGTATGCATGAATGGAAAAGTATTAATTAGCTGTGCCATTACTAACAAGACACTGCAAGGCCCTTGGTCCTAAACCATTTAAAACCCTTCTTTGAAAACAATCTGAACCACAGATACAGTTTGCAGGGGAGAGAAAGTTGATGCTGTGAAGTTATCAGGAATTAGCTTACAGAGTGCACTGAATCACCTGGATAGGTGACTTAAATTCAGTGCAGGATTTTGGAACGCACTCAGATGTTGTGAGTGGGGAACAAAAGTGTGTTGCAGAGTGGAGCTACCAGCCTATGGCCCCAGGCAGAAGGACCTGTGTGTCTTTGGATGCATGAAGAACTCATCCCAAATGGATGCAGGGGAGAGACCTCACCTTTCACATTGGGCAAAGAGACATAAAGTTGTATGGGTGTGAAGGCGGTGCCAGCAAAAGCCCTGGAGAAGAAAGTGAAGAAGAATAGGGCTGAGGGGATTATTTGTAGCTTGTAGGAAGATATGAGGGGCCAGAGCAGCTCTGGGGAGAGGAGGTTAGAGAGGGAACAGCAAGACAGGGAGGTGGGCACTGCTGAAATGCAGCTCCTGGTGTCAGCCCACCCCTTCCATCACTCTCAAGCCCTTTCCCCCTCCTGGACGTGTCTGACCATGGCCACTCAGAGAAACCCAGCCCTCCCCCTTCCCATGGCCACCCTCCACTTACCACCCTGCAGCAGCTGGGACAGAGGAGAGGGCTGGCAGCCACCCAGGGGGCACAGCTGCCACCACTGGGGTATCTGCCTCTCCCTCCCTAAAGACTTTCTGGGGGAAACAAAAAATCTAGGTCCCATGGTGAGAGATTAACTGATAATGGTGGTTCTTTCTGGCTTAAGAGCCCAAGAATTACCCTGCACTATCTAGCTGGGCTTTCCTCCTTGGTTAAAGGTCTAGAGGGGTTAAAAAAAAAAAAAAAAAGCAGCTTATTTATAATCCTCAGCAAAACTCAAATGCCCCTGTAGGTCTGATAATCTTAGTCTGATTAATTTTGTGTTTCGTTTCCTGTTCAAATGGGATTTGGTGCTCACCAGGGAAAAAGGATTGGAATCAGTAAAAGCACATAGGAACATGTTGCAAATGGGTATGTAGCAATCCTGTTAATAGTTATTTGCCACAGCCAGTACGTCTGTGCTTAAGCTCTCCAAGGCAGTGAAAGTGATTATAGTATTGTATATCTACTTAGGCTAAGATTTTATATATTAGGAAGAATTACAGGCTGGAATATTCTTTTTAAATGTTTAAATATTTGTCCAGCATCTAATATTGAAAAAAAAACCCGCCCCAGAAGGCAGACCCAAAAGTCTTTACAGGAGTTTCAATTAGTGCATAGGCCAATTAGTTCATAGCTCCACGTTAAAGCAAATCCTCAGCTTGTTAGTTTTCAAAATCTGAACTTCAACATAATTTTATGAATAACCAGTACCTTTATAATGGGCCAAATTCAGCCAAAATCCTTCGTGCAAGGGGGCATAATGTTTGGATTTTAAAAATCCACGTGAGACCTGAATTTGTTGGTTAGAATCCAATACTAATTAAAATTAAACAGAATCCAACAGACCTTTGATAATTACATCAAAAGTTCACATTCATTTGATGTGGATTGTCTATATTTCATTGTTACTCTCTTAAAAGATTATTTATGTACAAAGAGTTAGAAAAGAGTATTAATATTTAAAAAGTGGAACTATAAGGGCAAACACTGATTCAGCATATGTTTTAATTTATTAAACATTCGCTTTATTCTGCTCAAAACCATCACTTGAGACATTATTTTTTGCATAAAGAGTGATCTACAAAGATTCTTAGTAAAATATATTTCTAGTGGAACAAGAAGTTTAGCTTGTTTACTGGGGACTGGATTCAACAATATTTGCTTAACAAGCTGGGCATTAAGGAACCACATCAGTCATAGTTTTATGCCAAATTTGCCATTGGTTTTCTAAGCAAAGCTCCTCCAGAGGAAAAAACCTGATTTCATAAAAGATCACACACACCAGCCCAAACAATCTGAGATGCTGTACTGAAAGTTGTCTGGAAATTCGGCATATTTTATGCAACTAAGTGCAAAGCGCTTTCCTCATGGCTGAGTACATGGAAAGCACGGCAGTATTATAAAAGGGAGAGATTACCAATGATGTCTAGACATGGAGAAACTGTGACATCAGTTAGGACACTCTGGTATTTACTTTTCCTTTCTAGAGAGAGATATACAGTATTTCATTATTTCAGTATGCAAGGCAGCAGCTCGGCAAAAATCCTCAGGTAGACTGCAGGCTGGGAAAACTTAGAAGAAAGAAGAAAGAATCTGAATGAAAATCATCTCTGCTAGAAAAATAAGAAGCAGAGTGCAGCTACTTCTCATTTCTACCATGCAGACAGTTTTGATCGCGTCTTAGAAGTATCCATATTAAAATCCAAACCAAAACAACAATAACAT
>JAVJGI010000040.1:20512209-20527253 GCA_035590275.1 Ibycter americanus | reverse complement strand
CAAACTTAAAACCCCACCAACATTGTGAATTCCAACATCCAGTCTTTAGGAAGCATTTAAATGGCAGTTGGCTGTGTAGCCTTATTGCAACCTCAGTGTACACAGCAAAGAGAATCTTTGTCTCAAACTTTCTCATTGTATATATAGGTAACAATTGAATTTTCACTTAATCTGGGGTTCAGAGTCCCATTCCTCCTTTCTTACATATTTAAGTCTATTACTATATTAATTTATTTTATTTATTTTTAATGGTACTCCTCAATATTTGCTTGTTGCACAGATGTGGACTATAATTGTTGTTCTGCTGCTTTGAAGTCTAAGGATGCCATTGAAAGACATCTATTGAAAGGCACAGACACCTTGTTTTTGCATAAAACATTATCTGTAAAGATTCCTAGTTTAATCTATTTCTAAAAAAAGTAATGTTTAGCTTGCTTGCTGATCGCTTAGCATTTAGAACAACTCAGTTCAGTGCATGGCTCCCATCAGTTTTGCTTGCAGTTACATGTGCTAAGCCCACATGCAAAAGGAGAATCCCAAACCGAGTTAAGGAATAAGGACTGCAAAATTACTGACTGACCATCCTAGCAAAGTCTGATATATGCAACCAAGCAACACAGAAAAGCTCTGGATATTTTCTGCGTTGCAATCTGTTGCCTACTCAAGCTAACCCAGCTGCATGAAGCAGTCTGGCTATAGCTTCAGCTAGCCCTGAGGTTAACTCAGAAGAGTGAATTACTTTCTGCTGCTGCAGAATTGTTCCTGGTACCTGAACTGCTCAGTTATCTCTACATTATACACTTTAATGTAAACATACCCACAGTGTCAAAGACTAGCAGAACCTGTCTTCTTGGGCAACCATCTTTTTTTTTTTTAATCCCACAGTGTTTTTGTTTTGATCACGCACCTTGAACTTCTGCAACAAGTGGGGGAAGAAGCCTGTGAAACTTTGTTTACAATACAACTCCATTCATTATACCATCCTGACTGAGGGCCAAACTCAGACCATCCTGTGTTATGAGTGAGGTAAGGACACTGGTGGGGGAAAAAATATTGAATGTATACAGGTAATTAAAGCCTGCATCACAATGCTTACACAAAGGGCTGGTGGAGGCAAGAATTCAGGCTAAAGTTTTTTTAATGTGTTATCTTCAAATGTAATACCTTGGGGGGGTGGGGGGGTGGCGGTGGTTGTGTTGTCTGTGTCTATATAAACAAAGGAAAAGCCAGAAATGCCAAAGTATGGTCAGTACTGAACTCCACAGGGTGGCAAGAGGCAAGCAGGAAAGTTTGTTTCCTTGATGTGTGATTACCAGGAGCCACGGCAGATTTCAGCGGGAGAAACCTATCAGAGAAGTCCTCTTAGCTGCAGATTACAAGACCTCTAAGGAGCTCTCTAGGAGTAAAGAAGGGATATTTAAAGGAGATCACTTCCAAGATCTGAAAAAATTCTTGGCACAAGCAAAAGGCAACTCTTCAGAGGTTTACAACTAGTTTGATAAGATTTTCAGAAGGATATCATTAAGCACCCTCTTCAGCACTGAAGCTAAGCTTTCTCAGCCAGCAGGTTCTTGAGCCAAGCTTTGAATGTGCCAGACCTTAATGGAGTAGCTGGTAGTTTACACTTTAATAATCAGCAAAACAATATAGCCTCTTAATCATAGTCCCAAAGATGGCTGAAGTTTTCCAGGAAAAAAACTTCATGTGCATGCCAGACATCTGAAATGAAAAACTCCACCCTAAAAGCTACAAAGCTAGCCGAAAGCCAGTAGCTCGTAATTAGAATGGTTGTCATCCAACACAGCAAAATAATCTTAATAGAAAGCCAGTTCAGTGAAACTATTTTTTTTTTTTTTTTAGTGTAAGGCAACAGTTTTGACAATACACTCACGAAAATTTCTCATCTTAGAACAGTAACTAACCAATATACATCTGTGAGAGAAAAAGAAAAAAAGAAGTTAAATCCCTCCTCTTAGAGTGGGAAGTAGATACGCAAGTCTGACATTTTCATTGGGTAGGTTTTGCACTGATGGATTCACAATTATATTTTGAAATCTACATTTCACCTCAGTGTATAAAATATTATTTAAATTTCAATTTTCAAAAATCAGGAAGATCATTACCTGTCTTGTTAAACTGGGAAGTATTTAAAAACTAACTGCCAACAATTCTGTTCATGCAAGTTTATGTACCCCATTTATTTGTTGCTAAGTAAAAAAAGAGGACTGATGACAACAGCATAGGTGGAAAATACAGTTCTCAATAAAATAGGAATGAGGGCAGGTGTTAATGTCTCCCCTAAATATGTATATTTACCTTTAATATTAACATGATTTCCATGCGTGCATGATAAAAAGATCAACATTAGAATTCTAAGGGTTAAATCTTGACATGGCTTCCCTTCTTACACTCACAAATAACTGTGGCCACAATTTCATAGAGTATGTTATTTGATAACACACAGACATTTAACTATCAGATTAACAGGTACATTAATGTATGTAGATGTTGACATATCCACATTTGCACCCATAATTACTTGCAGATGTGGACTATGGGCACAAAAATGGCCATATTTTAAATGTTACTCCTCCAGTCTACAGCATATTTTTATTCTAAAGTAATTTTGGCATGAGATTTTTAAAATACTCGGATATGGCCCCAACTCAGGCAGATGCTTTTTGAAACTTCACCTTGAAAGCACACTTGAAGTTGTCTCTTTTTGAATGTGCACAAGAATTCCATCTGCCTTTTCAAATTAACACGTCTCAGCCTTTGACTTTTTAGCTACAGGAAAGTTATTTTGAGATGCTTCTTCCTGCACTTAGAGGTTTTTCTCTCTTACTTTGCCCCCCTTGGAGCTCTTCAGCTCTTCTGCCTAATCACGCAGTGTTCTTCATGGTGCTCTGGTGACATGCAAAGCAAGATCAAGCAAACAAAAGCTGTTTGGGTACATCATCATATTTCTTATAAGTCAGTGAGAAAAAATAGAGAAGTTGCTCATTTATTTCACTACGCTAAGAAACCCAAGAATCAGGAGAGAAGCAGGAAGTTAAAAATCCTCCAAATTCTGTCCTGGAAATTAGGGTCAAAGAGAAGGTCCATGGCAGAGCAGAAAAGACAACAGACTAGTAATGGTGATGCTGCTTACGACTGCTGCAATGCTTTCACAATGGTGCTGAACCATAATAAACACCAAGACATTGGTGATTTTATGGCTCCATGCAGTGGTAAAGAGACATTCTCCAATTATAGATACATCTGATTCATTCACAGAATGGTAGTTCATTCAATCTCTAACAGATCTCTGATTCTTAGAGTCAGTATAATTATCTCTGTTTAAGAGATAAGATGCCTAAAAGCCTTCATCATGCCTCTAAAAATATGCCAGCTTTCACTCTGGTGCTCCCTTTACTAGAAACATCACCAGAAATCTCAGGAGTCCCTTGTGAAAACCTACAGTGGCTGTCTGTGGCCACCAGGTAAGGTGATTTCTATTTACAGCTGTAAAGCCTCAGACGACAGAGGAAGGAAACAAATTTTCAATGATAACTCCTAAATGACTGTCTAGCCTAATTTCTGTCCTGCATCCTTTCATCCCTATGCTTACCTTATGACGACAAAACCAAAGGTATTTGGTCTGCACCTAATCAGCCATGAAATGATAGACCCTAACAGAGCCACTTGGGCCACTGGTAAACTCAGGAAGTTGGTTTCCTAAAGCTGCTACCAGAATTGGATGCAATACAACAGATGACACCAAAGGACACTGGTGTCATTATTCATCTCCCTCTTTCCCATCATCACCACACCGAAATGGCTAAGAGCCTGATTTCTTTCTGTACTATAAAGACAGGGGCAATTTTGGCAACAAATTAATATGGAATCATGATATGAGGAATTCTGGCATGGTGCCAATGCTTATTATGAAAGACATAGCTTCAGGTCATAAGACGTGCTTCTGTTGTGCAGGCTGGCAAGGTCATAGGGGTGCTACAGAAGAAACACACCAAGGAATTAATCTCCAGTTTTTACCTGCCAATCAAAGTTACAATAGTGTCCTCGAACAGCAGGTGAGTTTCCTTGATGCAATACCTCTGTTAGGGTCAGAATCAAAATTAGAAACTTTTCTGAAGGACAGTGGTCTAAGAAGGTACTAAAACCCAGCAGACCCTGGAACTGGCCTAACACTCACTAAAACCTTTTCTCCTTTGCACAGCTGGCAGACGACATTCTTTATGGCCCATTCAGTCCAATAAATAGAAATAAGAGAGACACAAAAATACTAAAAAAGAAAACCTAAATGCTTTAGTACTGAGGGGAAAGATAAAAGGAAGAGAAAACAGTGCAAATGTCAGATGTTAGTCATATTGCTTACCACACCGTTGAAGCTGTTGAGATATTATGGTGATTAGTGTGGTAAAAGAATCTATATAGGTAGGTATATACCCACACAAGGGTAGACTTGTCAGTGGAATTTTGGTGTTTCTACATTCAGCCTTCTCAACACGCAATGCATTTTCATCTTCCACCATTGCAATTAGTTATTTCATTGGTATGTTATAAAGCTAATGAATCCTTACAGATTATTTTGTGTTCCCCAGAGAAAGGGAAGATTTTCAGCTGTACCCATTAGAGATGAAACCAAATGTTACAGAGATAACAATATCAAAGAGCAGCACTTCCAAGTAGAATATAGATATTCAAGGAGACTCAGTCTTCAGGGGAAAAAAAAATTAAAAAGGAAAGTTGGAGCTCTAAATGCAGGTTGTAGGAAGTCAAAGAGATAAAGGAGAATAGTAATTAATAGTAACTTGTTTGGGTCAGGATCATTTTGTGGAAGGATGGTAAAATACATCTGCTAGAATCAGAAAATAATGTAAAATCAGAACCTAGTTGAAAATACTTTCTATTAGACTCATTGTATGAGTTACGTTTTTGTATAAAAGGTGGTTATAGAAAAGGAACTTGAATCAAGCAAATAGGAACTGATTCTATTTAAGATAAAATGATAAAGCAGATATTCAACTAAGCATTTACAATTCAAAAGGACAAGCTTTTATGAACTAATGGAACTGTTTAATAAAGTCTGTTAAAATGAGAATCCCAAGGGATTTGGTTGTGGAACAAGCCTGGAATCTCAAAGTCAAAAGTATTGAATCTTACAGAACATTTTACCTCAAACTACAGAAAATTTTGAAAGAACTCTCAAATGACCTATAAGAACAACCAGTCCAAGAAGGCTGTTAGGAATAAATAAGAGAGACCTAAGAAAAAGATTTAGCAGAAAAAACCCTCTATGAATCAAGAAATTAAAGATGGAACTTAAAATTGTCAAAATAGAATCTAAGTTTGGCCTTGAAGAAGCTATTGAACCATAGGGTACTTCCTTTTTGAGCCATATAAATTGAAACAAAAAGGTACAAGGAAAGATGAAGTAGGGCAGCTTTGCAGTAAGGATAAAACAGAGATTAAAGATAATCTAGGTGTGGCCAAAAAATGAAACAAACTTTGCCTCGGGTTTCAAAAAGGACAATTACATTGAAATGGGAGGAAAAGCAGAATGTTTAATGGCAGCTTTCATTTCCACACCCTTGTTATCTCAACTGCGGTGGAAACAGAAGTCATGAGGCTTAATGCACTCAAGTCAGGGGGATTAGGTGGTCTCCTTTGCAGGATTTATAAGAAGTATTTTTAAACACACCTTTCAAGTCAAACACCAAATGCTGTGCCTACGGTTAAGAAGAGAAAGTAATCAGGTATCTGTAAGCCTGTAACTCTGTACATTGCTTTAGGACAGATTTTGAAGGATAAAATATTTAAAGACAATTTAATAGGATGTAAAACAACAGGGATTTAATAAAATGTGGATCATCCTAGACAGATTTTCTAGACAAAGGAAGTGCACTCAAATTCATATATCAAGACTTCAGGAAATGTTGCCAACTAAGAAGCTTGTCTTTTAAAATCAAAGAAAGAAATGAGGAATCTGCGAAGTGAGCATGAAAGTATCAGGCAGTATTGGTAGAGGAGCTGGAGATGAGTTACTGGTAGAGTTCTTCAAGGCTCATTATTGAGACAGGTGATGATTAATAGTCTAAAGTCTGTTTTTTACTCAGGAAACAAGGGAGTGAAATACCAATTTGCTTATACCTCTCTCAAATTTGTGCTTTTATCGGTAGAGGACCACTAGGATATCATATAAAAGAGCTTTATGTTCTTGAGGAGTAACAGGATAGGAGCTCATAACAGAAAGCTCTGCTACAAGGTGGGAGCTCATCGGCTGAAAAAGAAGCAGAAGGACCTTAGTGGAGTAGCCAATTGCAGAATTGAGTTGCCAGTAGGATGAAGACTCCTGCAGTCCATGGTTATATTAGATTTTTTTCTAGAAGAGCTTGGGCACTGTATCAGGTCTTGCAATACTTTCAAACTTCTTGTACATGTTCAAGAACTACGAATTAAAACTTAAACAGCTGCAGAGAAGAGGAACTAAAAGGTCAAGCTAGTGGGACACATGCATTATGGACACTGAAAGAGCACTGCCAAGACAACAAAAATAAGACTGAATGGTGGTGCACTTTCTATCTGTAAATACAGACAGGTTAAACATCAGGAAGTACTAGATTATTAAGGCTAGTGGTTTTCTTGACACAATGGGAATAAACTGACTACAAATAAATGTCATCTGGAACTTAACAGAAGGTTTCTAGTGACAGAGAAAACAAAACCACTAACTTTAAGTTTTTAGCAAGCACTTCAGTGTTCTTATGCAGTAAATTCACTGACAGGATACCAGCGATTGTAAGGACTGGACTCCGTAATTCTTGCTACTTCTGTATTCCTAACTGAGCATAAATACATTGGTATTTTAATTCACAAGTCTGAAAGCCTAGTATCACCTAGTCCAAACTCAAGAATGACCCATTTCTTGTTTACACAACTACGTATCTGGAGGCTTTTGACAGCAAAAATCCTTATCATGAAAATTGTGTCTCATGCAGTGAAAACACTGTAACATTCTTTATTTTCTTCATGGCTGAGTGTCTCACTGAGAAACTTTTTATATGGCTTTTATTAATGGGCATCTTCTAAATTTTCAAACCTAAAGTTCAAATGCTTACCAAAAATCATTAGATTTATGTGGAAATTTCACATGTTGAAACTCTCTAAATGTAAACTTTCAGGAAGAAGGAGCTGGAATTTTCCCAGGATTTCCAGAAAACAACAATTTCTGATAAAAAAGAAAAAAAAAGAAGACACACCTCTTTCAACTCACTTCAGTAAGCTCATTCACACGTCAAAAGCCTCTTTCTCCCACTATCTTCTTAGTCCAGCATGCTTCACCCCCAAACCATATGACACTCTCCCTCATCTTACACCACACATCCCTCTAGTCTTATTTTTCCCAGAGCCAATTAATAACACCTGCTCATCAGTCCCCTGCAGAGCCTTTCTGCACTTTCTCTCCACCCTAGAATTTTGTAGGAGGGTCAAGGACTTTCCAGATTTATATCGTCTGACAGAAAGCAAGCTTGTAACTGATATTTAGGTCAAATCTTACATTGTATTAGTATAATTTGCTGACATAATGCTGCATTATAGTCAGGCTTCCACATATGACTTTTTGTGAGAGTTGTAACCTGCAATTTTAAAAGGAAATAGCCTGGAAACTATATTAAATTGGAAAAATCTTAACTTTATCTTCCCTGAAATTCATGTCAATAGACTTCACCATCTCTACAATTATACATCCTATATTTCATGGCTTAAATGGATAATTCCAAAATTTCAGTATTCTCTGTTCTCACTCACCTACTCAGTCTCATATCCATACTGTACTTGGAATTTTAACTGCTGTCATTTTCTGCAGTTTTACAAATACAAACAAATGGTAGAAGTCAGCAAATGTAATTATCAGAAAAAAATTGTGTGGCATTTCCTCACAAAACTCACAACAGTGGTGAAAACTTTGTGTATAAACCTAAAAAGCTCCCCAAAACCAAAACAAAAACTAATAAAACCCCAAAACCAAAATAACATGAAAAGAGACAGTTTTCACCAAGTAAAAATGTTCATTCTTGATTTACTTTGTGTTGAATAATACTGATTTCTTTATTTTCTCTGATATGATACTTACAAGCACTTGAAAGATATAGCATTCTAGTAATATAATAAGTTGTCAACAATATGATGTGCACATGATCAGTTGTCATCTGTTTTAGAGCTGCACCTTCATTTTTTTCCAGGATTTTGGCCCTTATTTTCCAATTTGTGTCTGGGGAAGGCCAGAGGAGTGCCAGATTGGGGAAAATTGAATTGGCCACTGGGAAAAAGAAAGTTGCAGTCACAAAATTAAACTGGCTGACAGAGCAAAAAGGGACAAGTGGTGTAGCAGTGTGGTTCATCCGTGACAGAAACCATGGGAGGCAGGCATGGAGACCTGACCTGGCCGTCTCGCTCAGCAGTTTGATGAAACCACTATGCTCTGGTCAAAGAGAAAGAAGGATGGTGAGGTGAGGAAATCCCAGCATGAAAAGTGATGTAGAGAAAGTCAGTGAAGTTGAGGTTAAAAAACTCCCGGGGTCTGTAAGGTCACCTGCTCCTTAGCAGCTGAAGCACTTGCCGAGTGCAGTGGCACTGATAACTGGCTGGCCCTTCAGAAGTGAAGGCTATCTTCTTCAAGAATAGGAAGGAACTGAGAAAGAATTGTTTTCCTTCTTATCACCACTGTTGTCCATTTCCTTTCTGCTTTATGGACTTTATATTTTTCCTGTTCTATTTCTCTCCTTTCTCTTTTAAGTTGCCCCTCACCTAGCTACAAGGACAAGTATGAAAGAGTCCCTGAAACAAGGAGACTGAGTAAATTGAATGATATGACAGTTTGGAACTTATTTTAAAAGTTCTTTCTGATATAGCTGGAAATACAGCTCTAACATCTGGTGTTGTCAGATGAGGGGGTTTTGACTTTGTAAAAACATTGCTTACAGTTACCCTCAAATCTTTGTGTTTAGTGAGACTAATTCCAGTCACTGAGCAACAATAATGATTTATCCATGACCTTAACCGCAGTATTTACCCACCTTTGCAAAGCAATCTGGGCTGCACAAAAGCTGTATGGAAGTGGAAATGAAAACAACTGAAGTCTGATGTCTATCCATGGTCTAATTTCAGATGCATTCTTAGGAATTCTGTAGGGTTGCAACCGGTGAACATGCATCTTTCATCAGCTGCAGAATGAGGAAGGAGTACGCTAAAGGATTACTTGTTTTATGTACTATTTTGAAACAATGTGTGAATGGTACGTGTGAATCAGTAATCCAGGGGTGTTTTATAGGCAATCAGTTTTGTGATATTTATTCATTTCCTCCATCCCCTGTCTAAGCAGCTTAGGGAATTTCAGGGGAAAAAAATGAGAAAACTATGAAAAATGCATAGTTAAACGTTCAGTCATGAAACACTGAAGTCAAGGTTTAAATAACCTAAATAAAACTAATATGTATTCTTGAAATGTGGATCAAGTTCAAATCTGAGACAATGTATGTAATTTCACCATACATTAGTACAAAGCTAGTTTCAAGGAACAATGGCTGTAAGAAATCGTTATTGTAATTTCTTAAAGTTATTATTTCCTAAGGAAATTATTTCCAATTAATAAATATAATGGGAAAAGTTGATTCTATGAAGTCACATTTAAAAACAAATATCATGCTAGAAAAAATTAGCATGCACTGGAGAAGCTTGCTGTGTAGTGATGAAATGCCCATTTCCACTCCATTTCCAAGAAAAAGGAGTCTGGTTTACCAAACTATCTAGGTCTAAATCCTTGCCACCAAAAATATTATAGGATGCCAAAGACAGATGGCATTTTTCTGTCCAGACCTGGGTGGGTTTGATGATCGTAGAAAGATTCACAAGCAAGTATTCGCTAATCTCTTGTTGCCCTCACATCAGCCTTCACAGTCACCCCATACATCAGAGGAAATGCAGAGGAAATGGTTATTCTGCCCAGTGTGGCTTGCTGCTGAATAGCTCAGTGAGGTGTCCAAGCCAGACCCATGAACTTAGATGGCCTAATGTGCCCCGTGAGGCCATGGATCATTTCTGCTACATAAGGCCTCCACTGCTACACTTGGGCTTTACAATCTGAATCTAAGAGTAAACTAAATCGTTTGAAAATAATTCAGGCATTGATGTATGGAGCCTGCTCATTGGCTGAGATGCAACTAGGACACTACCCTGTGCTGCCTTAAAATTTCCTTTAAATCACGTCAATTATCAAAAAAATCAGAACAATCAGCTAAGGCAATTTAAAAGACTTGGATTTTCCATTGAACAGAATGACTATGCATACACAGACACATATATATGTATATATATGCAAATTCGCAGAAAAGCTGACACATCCTGTTACCTTTTGTGAGAGAATCATTAGGTTTTATGTGCAGACACCTCTGTTTTAAATCATCAAGCTAGTAGCAGAACTGCTTGGCTTTTCTGAAATCTCCCCTCAGCCCCCAGCCTCCAAATAAAATACTAATTGCTGATGCTTTTAGTACAGAATCACTTCATTAATCCCAGCTACTACCCCCATATATGAATGCATTATAACTCAATTCTGGGATTCATTAATTGACCTAGTTAATATGATCCCTAATAGCCTGTAATTAGGGATGTGTAAAATAGCTCGAAAAAATTTGTTGCAAACAGACATTCCTTGAATGGTGGGTGTATAAACCTTCAGTAAAGCTTGTTCTTGAGATTTGTCCTTTTATCTTTAAAAGAAAAAGTTTGCACCAAAAAGGAGAGAAGGAGAGGGAAATGCGTGAAAAACAAGGTAAGCAGATAACCTTTAATGCCAAGTTAATTTCATTTACCCATGTGACCTAATCTAATTTGAAAACTCCACTGAAATCTCTCAGAAAAGCACATGTAGCAAAATGGGCTGGAGCTGGGGAGAGAAAAGAAAAAAAAAAAAAAGGAAGTTCCTAGAAATGCACAAAAAAGGCCTGTATTCAGCTCTTTTTTAATGCCAAACTGTGCTTTCAAGTGTCACAGCTTTGTCTTGTATGCCAGGCAGTGTACCTGTTAAGAGAAAGATCTTCCACCTTGGAGCAAAGCAGGCATCCTTAGTATATGCAGCATCCAGGGGAAAACAGTGTTTGAGAAAGTGAATTGCTGAATATGTATTTGTTTTAATAAAGCATTTAATTCGAAAAGTTTTTGCAGCATTCAGACAGATTGAGTTTTAGGGAGGAAGTGACTCTGTAGTCAGTGCCTGGCCTGCTCTACTGTCAGAGGAAATAAGTGAAACTAAAATGAAGTGATAATATACTGTAGGAAATTTAAGAGAAAGAAAGGCAGAGGAAAAATGGCAATCTGGGACCATACAGCTGATCCCCAAAATAGACACAATACCACTGCCAAACTAGCTGCCAAAAACAGTAGATTGTAAAATTACCTAATACCTATGTCATGTTTACTTTATATTTACATTGGGGAATGGGCTCCCCAACAGACACAATACTCGACAGTATTTTTGTTCACTGTCACTATCATTATCCACCATCTGCTCTGCCAAATTTCCTTTCTGTTCTTTTTTGTGCATTCATCAGCGCAGTAGTAACTACCTACCTTAATGACTGCAGCATATTGCTTCTGGATTAGCAGCAGATATTGTACTACTCTGGGTTTATGGACAGAGCTGCAAGTAGGAGACCTGGCAGGGGGTTCCATTTAAAATCCTTCCCCCTTTGCAAAAAGAAACACAGTAACTAGGAAAGTTTTGTCCCAACTCACTAGCAAGGATGTGATCTATGGTTTGGTTAAAAAGAAAAAAAAGTACCACCTTCTGTGAAATTCAGTGAGGTACGTGCCAGCGCCAGGGAGATGGCTGAATTCTGACAAGATGTCTTAGTGTGATGGGTAGCCTGAAATACTGGAGGAGAGCTCTGCTTACATTGCTCAAAACCACAGATAGAGAAACCACAGCTTTGGGAAAAGGGCAGCTTTTGAAAAGGACACGTCTTTGCTGAGTGAACCTTGTGGGTTAATATGGTGACCCGCAAGCACAAGAAGGCCTTTTTGTCTGTGTAGTCTGTGGGTAGATGTAGTAGTGGGTAATCCAATCCTGGCACATCTTTACTTATTCTTTGCTTTAAGGCCATCCAAAGGAAGTTCTCCAAAACTTATCTCAGTGCTCTTTTTTGTGTGCTGAGCAGACTTTTTGTTGCTGAGCTTAGTCAAGTACTGAGAAAGTAAGCAGGAGTGGCTTTTTTCTTGCTAAAAAAACCCGAACCAAAACAAAACAAAACACCCTTTCTAAACATCTTGCACCAAGATGGGGGGAGGCAGGGTATGGGAAGGGAAGAAACTAAAGAAATGGGAAAAAGGAAAAAATGACAAAGAAGAGCCAAAGGAAATTTGGACTGGAAAGCTTCCTCAGGAGTATCACAGTATAAGGAAATACAGCAGAATAATATATAGATGTATATAAATTTAAAATATATTATGGAAAGTTTCCTACTAAAAACACATTCAAAAACAATTATTTCTGATCCACAAAGAGAGGAAAAATGAAGTGATCTTAAGCTTCAGGGATCCTAGGATGGAACACTGCCAGGCTGTTTGAATGCAGGCGGCTTCAATGCAGCCCAGACAGGCTATGGGTTAAAAGGCTTAGGAGCCTCATTCTGTTCCCACTAAATTCAAAAGCAAATTTCATTTGGACTTTGAAACAGGCATGGAGTGAGCATTGTATGTAGCAGTCAGGGACAGCAGAAGTTAGCAATGGTGTGCGAGCTTTGTTGGTACACCTGAGTCTGGATCTGACAGGGAGATGTGTGCTCCTGTTGGGCAACTGTCTCTGAGGCTGATTCTACCGACCTGTGGAAATGAAATCTGACATAAAAAGAAGACCAGAGCCCAAGGCTTGGGACTATCAGCATGCAAATAAACTAAGGCAGGCTTTCACAGCTCAGAGCTGTGACCTGACTGTATCAGCACGAATAGGGAAAGATAGCACAGGGGAGACATCCACTGCTCTGCAGTTGTGCTAACACACTCTGACTTGGAAAGTACCCTCTATTTCTTGATTTTGGTTGCAGAATAATTCCAAAGTCATGTCCATCTACTCAGAAAATCTATGGCTTGGCTGCAAGTGTTTATTAAGTTTTAAAATGTGCAGTTTTAAATACATGAGAATCCCACTGTGTACCAGCTTGTAATGCCTGCAGAGCTCTCTGGGGATTCTCCTTCAGGTATGCCTCTTCTGGTTAAATTGCATATTATAAACTGTAAAGGAAACATTGCTACAGGATTATTATCAAAAAATTACTCTTCTTTTTACAAACAGCTTTTGGGGACTGTTCAGGGTTGGGGTTTTTTTCTCATTACTAGTGATAGGAAATTGGATGCTACTACTTTTTCTCTCTTGAAAGACCCCCTGTGGTATTTTTGGTGCTTACATATACATATATATACACATACACACTTACCTTTTTGTTGTCATACAGTATAAAAGGAACAGTGCTGTCATAAACTATAAAATATGATAATCAGATAAACTTCCAAAATTGAGTACCCATTTAAAGTGTCTCAGGGTTTGAGATACCCATCCCTGAGATTCTTTCTAGGGGATCTAATTTCATAGTGAAGTGCATTAACTGGACAACTTCAAATGGAGACAACTATTGATCACATGGGATAAGACAGAGAGTCTGGAGAAGTGAAATGCATACTCTCCGAGCTATCACAGCAGGAGGTAAAGCTCATACTAATGTTGCAAGCAAGTCGTAAGTGGTGCAGCTCAGAAGTACGTGGTGTCAGCTCGTGGATATGCACTGGGAGGAGGCTCAAGAAGGAAGTCTTGCAAAAACCAGGTCCCTTAGCATTAAGAGCTTTGAAAACCAGCAGTGACTGCTTAAAATAAATCCTCTAGTTTATAGGCAGCCAACATGAAGGGCTCAGGGGGGTGTAATATGAGCATGGCTGCTCAATTCTGTGAGCAAACATGATGCTGCATTCATGACTAGCTGTAGTTTTGATGTTTTTCTCAGACCTAATAATGGAAGCAGCAATACACTCTCTCCAGAGAGAGGAGCGGAAGGCGTTTTAGCAGCTTGAATATATTTGAGCACAGGGCCGACAAAAATGGCAGGATAGATTTGGAAACTCCTCATGGAATTGTTTTTATGCACACAGAACAGCAGCATTTAGATCCATATCGTAAAGGAATAGTGAATGGGGTTTTGGAGCAGCTGACTGCAGTGAAGAGAGATGGTAGTACTCTTGTGGGCCCTATGCCCTTGTAGATGTAAACCTGAAAACTCAAATGATTAATATCAGTTTCAGCTATCTTAAACCAAACCCACAAACCCTAAGATAGTACTTTTTTTTAATGACTTTCTGAACCTCAGCAAGGTCATATGCTCTTTGACAGCAGGAAATTGTTACGCAGGTATGTTTCTGAAATTCACTAGTATCACCACTTAGGTGTAAAGTTGAAAAAGAAACCCCTTTTGCACCTCTGGAAAAAGGAGAATATAATATTATCACCAATTATTTCCAGTATTACTGCTCAGGGACAGCTTTGCTAAGATACCCAGGAATCTAGAGATTGCAACAAAGTCAGTAGAAACACTCTAGTTTAGACAGACTCTTGTCCCTCATGCATAACTTGTCCTTTAAATTTTTGCAAGTATTACTCTACACCTTTACAATTAGGACTTTGGAGATGGTGAGGGCGTACCCACAGATTCAGTTCATCACAGGTCCAATTGTCTTCTTAAAACTAGAGCATGTCTGGGAGAGAAAATTTAAGGAAACTAGATGCTCTAAACTTACGTCCAAATTCTTACTCAAGAGATGAACCTACCCTAGCTCACAATCCCAGTGGTGGGTTGACCCTGGCTGGATGCCAGGCGCCCACCAAAGCCGCTCTGTCACTGCCCTCCTCAGCTGGGCAGGGGAGAGAAAATATATAACAAGAGGCGCATGGGTTGAGATAAAGACGGGGAAAGATCACTCAGCAGTTACCCTCACAGGCA
>JAVJGI010000040.1:20484241-20503112 GCA_035590275.1 Ibycter americanus | reverse complement strand
GGGAGCAGGGCAGGGTGTGAGGAGCCTCCCCCTGAGGGGCAGGAGCGGCAGAGGCAGCGTGTGAGGGACTGAGCCAGACCCGTTCCCGCCCCCTGCGCCGCTGGCGGGGAGCGGGGAGCGGGGAGCGGGGAGCGGGGAGCGAAAATGGGGAGTGAAGTTGTGCCCGGGAAGAAGGGAGGGGTAGGGGGAAGGGGCTGCAAGATTTGGTTTCCTTTCTCATTACCCTACTCTGATTTGCTTGGCACTTAATTAAACTAACTTCCCCAAGTGGAGTCTGTTTTGCCTGTGAGGGTAACTGCTGAGTGATCTTTCCCCGTCTTTATCTCAACCCATGCGCCTCTTGTTATATATTTTCTCCCCCCTGCCCAGCCGAGGAGGGCAGTGACAGAGCGGCTTTGGTGGGCGCCTGGCATCCAGCCAGGGTCAACCCACCACAAAGAGACAAACAGTTTGGAGTTACTGAGGACCAGAGACATGCTGAACACAGGCGCATCTCTGAAGGGGGAGGAGTCAGACCCCATTTCCGTTCACAACTTAAAGACTTCATTAGGAAACAGTAAAGGACTGTATTGTCCCTGTTTTTGACATTTAGGTGGCAAATGATCATAATATCCTCAGGAAATATTCATCAACTTTCCTTTGGCTAAGTGGATACTGAAATTTTCCAAGTCCAGCGGTGTCAGCAAAGCAGACACTGAAAAGGCAGGCAGGGGTGGGGTGGGGGGGCAGAAGATGGATCATGGAGCAACCATTAGAGAAGGATCACTGTTCGCTCTCCCAGTCTGTACTCTTGGATGTTGAAAGTGAATGTTGCCCATTAGAGGCATTTGCAAATATAATCACAAAATAGCAGATTTGTAGTTTAGCTGCCTGCAGAGGTAAAATGGTCAGACAGCTAATTTGCAGTGGTTTTCAAAAGGTTAATTAAGCTGCTCTATTATCCTGTGAATATGTAATCTACATCTGTGAAACAGGATTTGGCTAGGCTTATGGGTATCATGTCCTCTTACTTTGTAGTAATCAATTAAGCCACAGGGAAATGGCTTAAAGTCCTGAGCAGAGATTGGTGCAAAACAGCTCTAGTACTGACATATTCTACCAAATTTTACCACAGGGCCCACATCAGAGCTTAGCTGGAGTAAGGGCTGCTGGGAAATAGACTAGAGCATCCCAGTCAAGAAGTCACACATTCTCTTCAGGGCTGATGAATTTTTTAAATTGTTTTGCTTTGTACATTATGTGAAACAGCAAACACCTATATAAAAAAATCTGGCAGCAAATCCATTCATCTGGCACATGTGAAAATGCAATGAATGGCTTTTGTTTGAGCATTATATTCATGCAGTGAATTTAGGAGAGAAAATACTTGAATATGAATCTTCTAGGCCTTGCTGGTGTCCTGAACATTGGGCTATTGACTACTACTGGGTGAACTTCTTTTCATTTTGATCAGAAATCTCTGAAGACATGCCTTTGCCTGCTAAATTCTTGATATAATGTATATATTTGTCACAAAAGTCTGTTTTTCAAGCATAAAAGGTTTTCAGGAATTTAATTGAAAAAAATCCCTAGAATTGTCTCCTCCTGAGGGATACCACACATCTGTATACAGAAGCTTACAAGACACCTGCCAAGAAAAGGGCTGCAGTCTCGATACCTCTTGTCATGCAAGTCCTGGAGAATATTTTACAGGAATTGTGTGTTGTACTGCACACAGGAAGACATATCATTAGAGCAATAAACATTGTCCATGACACTTGTGCAAATTTGGTATCTTCTGCATATTTATTCACACGTAGCTGGCTGGATGTTGACATTAGTTCTGCTGAAGATGCTAAAGATGGAACAGAATCCACTTTCTCTCTCTAGTAGCAGTGCTGCAAAACTGGAACAAGAAAGAAACAGTAAAATTATTGTTTGGCAAAAACTAAGTTATTATTCAATATTATTTAAGGACTATTATTCAATATTCAATGTTATTGAATATCAATAGATTTGTAAATGAGAATTCCAATCTTAAGAGAGTCACTTTCAGAATCAAACTACAGTTTTGAAGGTGTATAGAAAAACTGTTGTTATTGACCCACTCCTATAGAATAGTCAGATTTCACTAGAAAGGCTCTTTATTCCAGTGAGTTTGTGAGAAAGGAGGGTTTTTTTGCTTAAAAGTCTAGAATATTTTGAAGCCATTAGTGGATGTATTATACGTGCTTATACCAAGCCTGGGGGTTGCTTGTTCTCAGGAACACTCCTGAGTGTGGGCAGTGGGTCCCAGCAGTCCCCTTTTCCAAGAGACTGGCTTCTCTTGCTGTCTGACCAAGCAGGAGCTGTTTACCTTGGACTTCATGTAGTCTTTTATAGCCCATTGCTCCTCAGGGTCATTAGTCCTCTCATATGCACAACTTCTATGCAAACTGTGCACCCTTATCCCTATCATCAGAATAGGAAGGAGTTTGCCCTCCTCTTGCCCTTAAGCATTATTAAAAGACCAATGAAATAAAAAAGGGGATGGGGTTAGGGGGTGGGGAAGCCATGTTCTTTATTCTTTAAGCTTTCAAAAGCAAAAGAATATTAAGTATGGTTAATTCTTTCTTTTTATTCTTGGCTCCCACTTTGCCACTACTCCACACACTGAGTTCTCATTGTTGAACTCTGTGTGTAAAAAATGCACTGAAGATATGGAAAAAATGTACATGGAAGAAGTTAGGAGGGTTGCAGTCATGAATAAAACAAGAGCACTTCTTTCAAGTAGATCGTCACTAAAAGAATTTAACAAATCAGCACAGTATTTTTCAAAGTTCAAGACCTGTTACTTTTCTAAGGATTAATCAGGTTCTGCGACCTTCCTTAACCTCTGAATCGCCTCTAGGAGCACACTGGCTGCTGGTCAGCCATTCCAAACAAAAATTTGTCTTCCCTTTCCCAAAACATATTTTCCATCTCTTGTGCTAAGTGCTTAAAAACTTTGTTTTAAGGCGAAAGAAGTGCACACAACTTTTTGAACAAAGAAGGTGGTTCTCATGCCTTGTGAGCACACGCTCCACTTTCAGGGGCTGACTGGTGAGCATGCCCTGTTCCTCCTGCGTGTTGGAGGAACTTGGCTTGTGTCATGAACAGCTCCATTGTGTCTGAAGAACAGAGCTAACTATCTCAGAGTGCTCTTGGTCAACAGCAGCACCTAATTTGTGCAAGGATGGACAACAGAATTATGAACTACCCATTTTATTTCTTCTCAGGACCTTCTGCACCATATATTTTGTTAAACAATTTTATAAATCATTTCCCCCCTGTAATTGCTAATCTACCTACACTAATGCTAGGCTTTAGAAACAAGTTTTTTTCTTTTTTCTCACATCATCATCACTAATAAAAATGGCATTTTCATTATCACTAGCTTGACAGACTAGCTGGAGAACTATGGAAGGGTTGTTGTATTAATGGATAATCTTAAAATGCCTGTATCTTACTCAGAATATACTGTTTTGTATAAAAAGCCTACATTAAGTTCAAAGTTACATTTTCCCCTCTATGTACCTTGTGAAACAATTTTTTAACGAGGAAAACCCATGCTAACAAAGAATTTTAAAATTGTTTGTCCTAAAAAAATAAATAATGGAACAATACAGAACTGCCTTGTGATGTGTACAAAGGCCATGCTGATACATATTCAGGGTGACCAACACAACTTACTCATTTGCTTTGCCACCCAAAAAATATAGCCATCCCAAACTCATATGGCTAACACGTGTTTACCAAAGCAATCACACATGATTTCCCTTGCCACACCCCATTCTTAATGGGAAAGGAATTTGGGAAGTCGGTCTCTCGCTGAGTAATATATTTTACATACAGGGCAGTCAGTCAAATGACTTTGCTAGGACCCCTAGATCATTTAAAAATGTCCTGTTTTGTACTGCCATTCTGTAATCTGTCTGTGCTACAACTCCTGTAAAATGACATTGTAAATGTTGTGGTGAGTATGTATACGTACATGCAGGGAGAGGCTACTTTTAAACCCTTCCATCTTTATGCACCTGCTTTAGAACTAATATTCAGAAAATGAAACAGTGACATAACTATCACTGCTCTCTACACCTATAGATCAACAAACAGTATAGCAATAGCCTATACATTGCTGTGGAAAACCAGCTGCAGATGCAGGATTGAATCAATGTCCATGGTAGGCTTGAAAAAATAAATTGTGTATAATTATTTAGAAGCTTTCAGGACAGGTAGCTGTTTGAAGCAGAAAGTAAAAGCATTTATCTAGCAAACTGGTTTGCAGGAAATGAAGATGGGTCTGGGGTTTCTTAAAAAGTTAGATAATCAGAACAAAGGCTAAATTAAAGGAATAGTGTGAAAATGTAGGTTCAGTGATCAGCATTCATCCATGGGTCTGCTAACACAACCTCAGCATAGTGTGAGTCTGCAAGTCTTATAATTTCAGATTGGTATTTTCATCTTTTATAGCAACAGCCTATCAGCATCTGTAATTTAAAACCCATTTCCACTTGCTCTGATATGATAACAGTATATATGCAAACCTTAAGCAAACCATCAGGGATTGTGGCACACTGTTTTTAAAGGTTATCAGGTACAGAAGAAATATTTCCCTTTTAATAAATATCCATATAAAGGAAAATTACTTTTTTACAGGAAAAAAAAAAGCATGAGAACAGTAGTAAGTGGGAGACATCCCAAATTTATTTAAATGAACAGCAGAAAACAGGCACGGTCTTACTTTCCAAACTTTTAGCATTCTTTAATAGATGAATTTTATTATGACGTATCACACTCCTGGTTCCTGCCACTGCAGTATTATCACATTGACAGTGAGGGGACATACAGAAAGATTTCTTTTACGAGGTTAGCAGCTATGGATGTTACTGTTTAGAAGGTGGGATGATTTGATTTTCATTTACACTGTCTTTCTTCTTTTGTTTAGTGAGAAAGAGACGAATTTATTGCTGCTGTGACTCATTCTTCTCCATAAAAATCTTTGTCTTTGATACTTAATAATCAGGCTCTCCAACTTGTGGCGTAGTGGGTAGTAGGTATGGATTTGTAATCCCGGTGTGGATAATTCAGTCCTTCAGCACAAGAATAGTTGACTAGTTGGAGGCAGTGATTTATAAAAAGTCAGGTCGAGCTCACATGGAAGCTCAAGGAAGGCATCCCACAGACTTCAGAGGCAGATAAATTCAATCGCCTCCTTGAGCAGGTAGCTATCACTGCCTCTGTGCAGTAATGAGTAAGTGACTCTAATGACCACACTAACTGTCATAATGAAAACTGAAAAATCTTGTTCTGACAAGTGAAGTTTTTCTTCACTTCACTTGGTGTTTGGTTTACTGGGGAGGCCTGTTGCACCTGCTTAAGTAGTTTTCAGTTGCTTTATCGAATTCTTTCTAAATTTAAAGGACTCACAAAGCTCACAGGATACAACTCTAGGTGCAACTGGAAACTGCCTCCTGGCAGCAGCTTCAGCAAGGGTATGCTGGCACAATCCATTTCTCACGTGAACACTTTTTAACTCTATATGTGGAAAAGACATGGATTCAGAAGGGGAAGAATGCTCAGAAAAGTGTCTCTGCATATGGAGTTTATGAAAATATTGACCCTAACAATATTAAATGCAATTCCACTTATTTGTTACATGTACCTATTGTTTAATTTATATCATCATGCCCAATGATGCTTATCCAGTACTGAACTCACATGTTCCACCAGCCGGCAGGAGCACACCAAACCTGGATTCAGTGGAAGTGGATATAAGTGAACTGACACTGTTTTGCTGATACATATACAAGCTCACATTTGCATACATGTGCATACTCTCAATTTATTGAGATAATTTTCCAGTGGCCTAGTTTACTGTCAGAAAACATTAATTTCTTGGGATTGAAACAGTTAGTGAGACACAGTAGTTTTGTGAAATCTTCTGACAGTAAGCAGGGTCTTGTTATGGTCTGGTGCACTGCTTGGGCAGCCAAACTGGTCACCTGGTCACCTGATTATCTGCTTATTTTCTTCCTTGGATTTTGTAATGTTTAATCCCTTTCAATTTAAAAAAAAAAAAAAAAAAAGGTTTCTTTTGTGGAAATTCCTATGTGTGGAAAATGTCAGCATAATTTTGCATTTGTGCTGATTTAGAAAGAAAACAGGTGTTGGTGCTCTGATCTTAGAGGAACAGAGACATGGCTTTAAAAAAAAGTACTGTATTAAAAAAGAAGTGTACTAAAAAAACCCCAGCCAAGCCCAATGAGAAAAAACACTTGAGGCAGACAGTGAATACAGTTTGTCCCTTTTATGTAGTAGAAGGATGAAGCTAAGGTAGCTTATGGAAGTCATTATGAGTTGCTTTGAGATGGGGTCAGTTTCCCACACGCCCTCAACAGGAAGCCATGGCTGTTCCTTCTTCCCCTTTCCCAACCACCATTTCTTCTACCATGTAAGTTATAGTTCCCCTCCCAGACTCTTCCATGGGCTTCTGCACTATCCTAAATCTCTGTAGGCATCAAATTGTGTGCCTTGTCCTCTGCTCTGCATCTTCTTTCCCCTGCCTCTGATGCGTCCCACGCACTGGAGTTCAAAGGACTGCCTTTAACAAGCTGTCTTGTGCCCCTCGTTCTTTTTTAATTCCCTTACTGGGGATCTAGAGCTCCTATCTGTGACACTGACATGCTGTATTGACCTTTTATCAACAACGAAAGACAGAATTCATCTTCAATGCTTAATTTCACCATTGTACAAATCAAGGTTTAGACCACACTATTTTAGGAATGGCACATTGATTAGTATCAAACAAGGTGAAGTTCCCTGCCCAACCTCTGTGATAGATACTGCTGCCTGTAGGGGCAGGCTGATTTGCTCAAGAATCAGCTCCTGAAACACTACTGTTTCCAGGTTGGGTTATGATGGAAAACTAATATCGGTGTCTAACTATGACTCCAGATATAGACTTGTGCAAATGACAACAGTGATTGCTTTACTTTTCAAAGGCGCTGATATTTGCCTTTTTTTTCAGAAGTGATGGGAACATCTTCAGAAGATCTGCAAAGAAATCAGTTGCTGTAATACTTTCCTAGTAAAGAAAGTGTGTTTAGACTGAAGTCAGACTGAATTTCTATTTGATTGCATTTTTTCTGAATTAGAGAAAAATGAGATCTTATGACATGTTACCATAAGCTCAGAAAAATCTTTTACTGCAACATTTACAGGGCAGTAGGAGATAGCTGATCAGAAATGCAGAACTAAGTGATTCTGATTGAGTAGGTGTGAAAATGATGATACAGTAATGCATAGTGATAGTGATGAATAAGGGGCATTCAGAGAAATAATTCTATAATCAGGGAGATGAGAGTATTTTCTGAACAGAAGTGAATATTGTGTAAAGTTTCAAATATACGGAGTATGAGATTAAGAATTTTCTTCATTTTGATCTAGAATTTTTAATCAAACACATAGTCTTCCTCATTTTTTTCTCTACTACTTTCCCTCTCTTTCCTTCTGTACTTCAGTGCAAGCACATAACCAAAACGCTACTCAGCTGATGAAGAACTGAGTTGCTATAATAGTTAAACTAGCTATTAATGATGGATGATGGCCATATATGATTTCAGAGCCATCTGAAAAAACTCCATCAGAAAATGGGCCTGAACATGTTCTCATCTCCTGAAAGCTCCACCTTACACTTCTTGTTAGATGAAACATAAAGCATAACAGCTTCTTGAGATTAGTAAGCAGGGAAACAAGACTGCATCTATCTTAATTGTGCAACTGGCTTCTCATCATTAGAGCTGAACAATGCTATGAAAATACAGCATCAATGAAGGAAAGTTGACTCACAGCTGTGAGGACACTTTGAACAGAGGGCTTCTTGAAACCCTGTAATTCTGCAGTGCTCAGTTTAGGCCCAACCCTCAAGGGCAAGAAAGCATGATGTCATTGAAACCTCATGTGATAAACAATCAATATGCAAGAAAGACCCAGTCAGTTAGAGGGGACGGCACAGCCATCTTCAAAACATTTGATAATAGGACAAAGAATGGTAGCTTCATCCTGATGACTCACTCAGCAATTAACTGCGACACAGACAGGAATCAGGAGAGAACTTTATAAACAAATGAAGACCTGTGCGAGGTCTTTCTCAAAGCCTATATATAGCTTTGTTAGTAATTATTTTCTTGATATAATTTTCTCATGCAGATTTAGTTCTACAAAGTTGACTCAACAGCGAAGGTTTTAAAAGTAGAAAGATGAGCAGACTTTTTTTACTAGCAAACTCCCTGTGATTTCTTTGAAGATCCCAGTGTAACTCTAGGCTGGATAAACTGTAATTCAGCTCCATATAACTTCACTTGATAGAATTTACTTAGTAACAGAGCCTTGTGATTCTCTCCCGTGAAGGAAGTCAATGGAGTGTATTAAGCAGAAAGTTAGAATAGACCTTGCAATGTCTTTTGGCCATAAACATCCACAGAACCATAAAAATTACATGCAAAGCATCTAAGCCTTTATTTTGCTTCTGACAGATGAGTAAAATAAACTGATGGAAACAGTATCTACGAAATCAACAGCCAGAGTAACTCCCAAAAAGGGCCTCCTGTTGTATTAGCCCTTGACCCAAGTCCCAAATACATGACACAAACACAACTTCCGTAACAATGCTTGTATTTGAACGCATACAGGAGTACCATATGCTCAGCAGTCATAAAGTAACACTATAGGAAGATCATGCATCAATGTATGCATCAACTGCATGAGTTAATGACATGTATCTATCATTTTATTAATGAATCAAAGCTTCAATCAGCGTCTCCCACTATAAAACTTAAAAAGATCCCTAGTTAGAAAAGAAGTTAATTTGCTTGGAAGTTAGTAGTTTGCCGAAAGCATGTATGCTAGCCAATGGGCTGGATCATGCTTTGATGTATTTTAGCTATCATTAGCTAGGTTTGTTATTAATTATATGTTGCTTTACCTTTCAACGCATAATTTCCTTATATTAAACATAAAAATATACTTTATGTTGTGATTATACCAGAGACAGACTGTTTTATAGTAACTTTTCAGCCTTGAAAGATGATAAAGGTATCTGAGCTAGGTTAGGAATTGAAAGTAATGAAAGCAAACTAAGCAGACTACAATAAAGTCTTTATAAATATGAAAACCAAATATGTTTGGGGGGGTGATGGTGGTGGGTGGTGGGGTGGAAATCACATCATAACTTCCAGTTCCTACTGTTTGGAATACAGTTATTTTGATGTGAACGCAGCAAACCCAGAGATTTTGGTGAGATTTGGTGGAGATTTTGGTGATATGTCATTGGGTATATAGAGATACTTCAATGCCACATTCTTTCCACCTGAGATCAATACCAGACCTGTAGACTAGTTCCACACCTACATGAATGCAAGCGAAGTCTGGGGTACTGGTATTTTTATTGATGATGTCATGGTTTAAACAATAGTATTCTATGAAAAACCAATGAAAAGTCAAGATTTTCAGTGTTGCTAGAGCTGAAGTCTAATCTCAACCATACTGTTTTAAGAGTGCATAGGTTAGATAATGTGGAAGAAGTTCATTACTCTGCTGGTGTTGCCGGTATGTTGTTGTGGGGAACAGCAGGAGGCCTGGCCATGTCCTACCACTCTCATTGGACAGGTGAATGAAAACCTTACCGCTTTTCTGATCCGAAGCTATATTCTAATTTTCATTCTTAGTTTATTCATGGCTGGTTTATTCCCCTTTGTTTTGTACTTGTCCTTTAGTTTAAACAATCCTTTACTATGTCTAGTATTATACTTTTGATCTATTTATAGCTCTTTTTTCAACTTCTGCTTTACTAGGTAAAACAAAGCAAAACATTTTTAGTATCATCCTCCTGTAAGTTACAGGGAGGATCAGAGTAGGACTGAAAAACCTCCTCCTGCATGTCCAGTTTAAGTTTATATTTGTACAGAGGGATATTCAAAACTGTGAAAGTATTTCAGATGAGGTCCTACCAGGACCCTTTAGCATTACCATTTCATCTGTATGGAAAGCAGCTGTTTGTTAATGAAGGCTATTTTCAAAAGAAATATATAGATTTAATTTATAAAACACATACCTAAAATCCATTAAAAATCCCATCCTTTTACCCTAAAAAGAAATAAAAATATAAAAATTACATTATATTTATTCCTGTTCTCTTGCCAAGTTCTACAGTTTTTGTTTTGACAAAACTACTTTGGACTTCAGTGAGAGTTTTATTTGAGCATGGGTTTTGATCCCCAAGCAGAAAACTGAACACATTCATGAGTTGATAAGATATATAGGATGATGAAGTTAACTAAGCCAACAAACATCTTTGCCCATACAGTGTTAAACTAAGCAACAGAGCTTAGAAGAATGACTACTTTTTCTTCATTTCATTAGCTGCTCTGTTTAAGAACCTGTTCATGCCTGTTTAATTTTTCTTTCTGGTTCATATAAAAATGTAATAAAAAATATTATACTCTTTCTTTGATAGAAAGGGGTTCAGGGCTGATTTTCATGTATATGTTTTTCTGTTCAGAAAGGCAGTAAAGTCATCAGGATATCTGATTATAAATATGCAATTATTATCTGATGAAATCCACACATGAACCAGCATATACAGGCAGCCCGAATCAAAAAATTTGGCAATATGTGATTGCTAATAACATTTCACTTACTCTCAGAGAATAAACAGATAACTCTTTTAAAAATATCTTCCTTTCTGTCTGAGGTCTGGTTTAAAACTGTCAGCTACATCCATGTCCTATGATCTCCCATTCACTTTGAACTACGGAATGACAGGCAGCTGGGTAACACACTGGCTCCTACAAATGCTACAATGGTGAGAGAATATATTGAACATACTCAGATTGATTGCTACCTAATTAAATAGATAGAGTTACACAGCCTGAGACCAATTCACTGTGTTATCATGTAGTCAAATGTATTTGTTATTTTGCACTTTGACATCAACTAGAAGAAGATACTACAGAAGACCAAGCAGTCATTATGAGTCAGAAGGCAGGGAGAGACTAGAAAATGTAAAAAGTGAAAGCTTTTACCCTTTGAGCTAAACAAACAGTACTTATCAACTCAAAAGCTGTATAATCTCTGCATAGGAAAGACAAGGAAATGCACACTGTGACTCATGAGCTCTATAGAAGCATTAACCCTGTGCAATGTTGTGGTATAGTCCTGCTCCAAATGTTGTGGCTGGTGAGGGAGGAAGAACTTTTAAATGGGAAAACCCACCGCAGAAGTCACACACACACATATATAAATATATAAACCCACTCATATATGTATATATATGGGTGGTTTTAATTTTTTACTTGTTTATTTTGATGTAATTGGTGCTGGCCGCTGCTGGTTCTGGCAGCTACCTATGTCTGTATGCTGAGTCCTGGCTTCCCATTCAGTTGGTGTGCTCTGGCTCATACCCACACTATTAAGTGCTGGAACTGTAAGATACAGTATAATCTCCTTCCAGTCTTGAAATACAATTGGTAATTTTATGGGCTTTTTCAGTTCTGAGTGCCTGAAATAATGACAAAGCTCTACTGTAGCCATTCACATGGTGATTTTGATGCCAAGGATGCATGTTGCAGGACACAAGTACAGAAAGACATTTGAGAGTGCTACACTGTTGGAATCAGGGGACACAAACTAGGCATAGTTTGGATACTCCACCTGGAGTAGATCCTGGAGTGAACTGGCTGCTTCTCTGGAAAGGAGACATTTGGCTGCCCCAGAGCAGACCAAGAGCAAAGCAGCACACACACATGGACCTTCTGGGAGCAAAATGGGAAATGAACCAAGCTAATAAAGTTTCCTGCGACTAAAGCTGGTTATTACGGTCTCACCTTCATCTCCCCAAGAGAAGGAAAGATGGTTAATTTCTTTATTTCAAAGGCTGTGTATTAGATCAAAGTAATTTTAGAGGCAAATGATGTATGGCACAGATAGTGAAGATGCTTATCATCATATGGACTACTCTCAACATTACTTGGATTCTTTCCTTTTCTTGTTCTATGTGATAGGATTTCTAATGATGGTCCCATTCTTTTCTCTTTGCTAGAAGGAAGTGCTATCTAACATAGCCTTAAAGAATGATAATAACGAAAAAGGACTGGTGATCTTATCTACTACTTTTCTCACTTTGACTTTTAACACCTACAAACAGTGAAAGAGCAATAAAAAATGTCTGAGAAAGTGTTTATAAGTAATTTAAATGCCTGTATTCTGTTTTGGGTGCAATGGTACAGAACTTGTGGAATTAAACAATTCAGGGTTTGTGGAATGTCCTGTTAATTAGCCAACATTAATAGATTTCCTCTGATTTTACAGTGAAAGGGCATGGCTAAGTAAAAAAAAAAGTACAGGTGGAAAAACTGCCAGTGCTAACACTACATGTTTTCACTAAGATGGTGTCTTAAAACTCTGAAAAATTAATCAAAAGGAGGACAATAGTACCTTGGAGATAAAATATATTTTAGATCAATCAGTTGAATTAAAATCACAAGGCAGGATATGCTTACTCCTTCTTTAAGGAATTTCCAGAAAATTAAATTTATGAATTACTTATTTTTGATCAGTGCATAAGCTCCACTGCAGTGGCAATCAATGCGACTACTGGGCAAAGAAGGAGTAGCACCTCTCTGCACAATGCCAATGCCCAATGTGCTCAGGGTACACATGAGGTACAGGACTCGAGTGTCCTTAATAGCCTATACAAACATACAGTATGTTAGATACATTCTAGGTGTGGCAAATTAACAGTGCATGTACAGACTCAGGGACTAGTTGCATCTGGTAAATATCATACTTCTAGTGCCTGTGCTGTTAAATTCAACATATCCAGGATAAATCCAGCTCACTGCCCATGCATGTTTGAGTCAATCTGCACATGTGCAGTAGCTACTTGTCCAATCTGCCAAATATCAAGGAATTCTCTGTAGACAAAAGACCTACATCTTCTGTTTATGCTCAAAGTTTCCAAGGAAACCACACACAAAATAATCTCATGAAGAAGTCACGACTCAGTAATGCTACTGGACGACAAACTGTAGCTGCAGGTTTTGAACAGGACGTTCCCCACACCATGGTGCGGACAGATGGCTACAGTTCTCTTCACCTTCCTTACAGCTGTATGGACAATTTTCAAGACCCTTAAAAGTGCAAAATACCACTTTAAGAAGCAACTAACGAATTCAAAAAACAAGCCTCCTTAAGTCAACAGACTAAGTTGCTTCAGTCACTCTTTAGAAGTGGAACTGAACTGTCAAGTCACTTGCTGAACCCCCCCACCTGCTGTGCTACTGGATGAAAAGGGAAGACATTGGTGCAAGGGACATTCTGCACAAGACTGAAGAAATCCATATACAGTGGGTCTCCAGCAATAATGACCTGATCTGAATCACTATGAAACAGCTTCAAAAGTTTAGGCTGTTGTAGTTACCTTTTTATGTGCCACTAGATGATTTATTGAACCCCAGTGGTTCTGGTATCCTAAGCAAATAAGCAAACACTAAACACACTACATAAAATATTAGCATATAAGAAAGGCTAAGAAAGGCTGTAAGAAAGGCCTGTTAGAAGAGGGCTACAGAAGTGAGCCAGTGTCTGAGACAGCTGCATTACAGTGAGCAGCTGAAGAAATATTTCTGATAGTAGAGGAATCTTTTGTTTACTAAACAGAAGTGTAACAGTATCCAATGACTGGAAGCTGTAGCTGGACAAATTCGAACTAGCAATTAGGTTGGGTAATTAACCATTGCAATAATTTATCTAGGGATCTGGTATATTCCTTATCGTTGGCAGTCCTTAAATCAGGATTGGCTGTCTTTCTAAAAGATATGCCTAGCTCAACCAGCAACTCTTGGGCTTGATGCAGCGGTTTTATACAACAGGTTAAATTAGAAGTGCATCATGATCTGGATTTAATTTCTGTGAATATATCCAACACTGCTAGTCAGGCAAAAACCTCTGGCAGAAGAGTAGTAGCATCTTAAACCACTAGAAGTACTTGCTCTGAGAACAAGCACTGGAGACCTTTAGGATATTCTAGGATTTTTTTTCCCCCTCTAAGGCTTTTTTTGCAATATTTTTAAAGCTTTGTTTTGTTCCAAAAGCCAGCATTGTTTCTGTTTTTTTCCCCCAACTCCCAAAAACCCCCATGTATGCAGGAACTCCATCTATAAAGCCAGACCCTTCTCTTATGTCGTTTGTATAAATTAAAAAAAGATGTGGACTAACTGGAAAGAGTCCAGGTATGGTCAGTGAGAGTGATCGCAGATCTAGAAAACATGGTCTTGTTCAGTCAAGAAAAGAGACATCAACCTTTCAAGTACATAAAAGGTTGTTGAAAAGAGCCTGTTTTTCGTGGCCAGGATAGATAAAATAAGAATTACAGGGAGGATCCACTTTTGCTGTAAGGGAAAACTTCCTCCAAGTACAGTAGCAGATTGCCTGGGGAAGACTTGGAGTCTCCATTTTGGAGATCCTTAAGAGCTTTAGCTAACAGATTAGGCTAATTTGCTTTGGGATTAAAGACCTTTCCAGTGTGATTTTCTAGGGTTGTATGAAATCAGTTGTAACTGCATAGTGCATCTGCAGCGTTCCTGGAGATCTATAAATAAAAAGCGTTCTATAGTAACAGCATAGTAGTACTGTAGTGCTGTGTGTGAGTGGGGAGTCATTGTACATAAATTAGTTCTGCACCATGGAAAATCAGTAACATCCAGATTTAAAAAATTCTAAGTACAAGTCAATTCTGCTGTCTTCTATTAATACTATATTCTCTATCTAGGGGACATGAAAGTTGCACAGTTTATTTTCTTCATCAATAAAGATACAGATTACTCAAACAGAACAATCATCATGCTGGTTGTAAGGCTGATTATTATTTTGACACACTCGAAGAACAGTTGAAGTAGGAAGGCAGATCTGGTGATTGCCTGGTCCAGCCCCGCAGTGCAGAGCAGGGTCAGTGAGAGCAGGGTGCTCAGGGCTGTGTCCAATCGGGTTTTTAAATATCTCCGAGGTTGTTCAAAATATCCTTGAGACTCCACACACAGTCTGCTCCTGTTCGAGGATTTCACCACCCTCACAGTAAAAAAATTTCCCATGTTTAAATGGAATTTCTTGTACTTCCAGTTGTGCCCATTGACTCAGTGGGCACCACTGAGAAAGGCCTGCCTCCATCTCCTTTAATCCCCTCATCATGTATTTACATACATTGGAATTATTCATACCATACATAGGAGAAAAGTGATCATCTCATCACGTTGAAGACACATAGGATGAGTGCTGCAGGCTCAGTCATAATTTATGATGTAAAGCACAGAGACTATGAGGTGGGATCAGACCCTAAATCCAACTTCTGCGATATCATTTCACTAGTACTGTTGGTATCAGATTCTCCAGCGTAGGAGGCAGGGAAAATGTCATTTTTTTAATAAACTGTGCAGACAGGAGGTGTCTTCCCTCCCTTTCTAATTTACTTGATGGCCGGCTGCAAAAGCTTTGTGCCACAGGGATGTGAGAAGGCTGCCCAGGTTTGTGAAGTGTCTTCTGACAAGTGCAAGGGCTAACAGGGGAAAGCTACATTCATTTAGACCCCAAACCCCAAACACCTTTCTTAATCCTCCAGATATATCTCTAAAGGCTTTAACAGTATGTGCTGCTGGAACAAACATCTGCATATGAAGTTATGCATATTCATATTTTTGCTTATGATTAGAAGTGTCTCAGCCTTTGTAAAATAACTATATTCTTTGTTTCACTTACTCCTGCGACAGGAAGTTTAACAAGCTCATTTCTCCATATGTCAGGAGTATTTTGAATGTTAATATAATTGTGCTGAAATATCAGCTCTTGGGTTTGGTTTTTTTCCCCCTTGTTTTTGGTGTTTGAGAAAGACCTATTTTTTCTTTGTTCATTTAAAATTCTTGCTGGATCAAAAAGGACGTTGTTTTCAAACTATATGAGCCTATCTGCCACAGAAATGAGCCTCAGAAATTTGGATTCCATGATGCAGAAACAATACATCCATACTTCTCCCTGTGTCAGGTCCCAATGTTTCATGCTGGGATGGATGTTCCCTACCAGTGCTTACTAACAGTCCAATTACTTACTGATAAATGTGCTGTTCTGGTGATAAAAATCACAGCACCTCTCTCTTTCTCTTTCTTCCAAAGCCAATGAATAAACTACGGTCATTTTAGCTTACTCTCAAAGGGTTTTTTCCCTCCTTTTTCATGAAACTTTATGGCTTTTTTCTTGATTTTAAGTACATCTATTCTTGAAATTCTTATGCACAATGCTGCTTGCTGAAACATATGGAACAGTTGCCATTTTTATTTACTATAGATTAAACTTTCTATTGTACTGAAGAGCTATGCATAATTTGTTATTCATGGTTGGAAACCCCTCTGTGAAGTTTACTAACTAATATCCTCATTTTATAGCTCGGAAAACATAATGTTAGAAAGCCCAAGTGGCTTTCCCAAGATCACGCCAAAAGGCAGTGGCCCTGCAGCCCTGTGAGTAGCTCCCCTTCATCTGCTTGACGCTGGGGAGCTGAGCGTCATCCCATGGGACCCAGCAGAGCCTGGCTCCCTGCTCACTGTCTGTACGATATGCCACTCTTTACAATTAAGTCAATAAATTTTCCAGACTTTCAAGTTACTTTGTTTTACTGGCTTTATTCACATTTGTCTCATAATCACAATAACAGGACAGGTGTGCTGCTTTTCTCAGCAGTGATCCTGGTCCCCCGGCGGAGCCAACTCCCCGGCCTTTGACCTCCAAGTTTATCCGCTCAGGAAACTGGTTTACTGCCTTGCAAAACAGCACACCCCTACGATTAGCACTTAATTACAGTGAAGCCAGTAGCAGCTCTGCTAAAGTTAAGTTGACTTTTTGTATATGGATCATATTTTTGCATGAGTTTAAGTTTCTGGCAATCAGGTTGCCTCATGTTGAGAGTCTATAGACAAATGCATTTTATTACCTGTTATATGCATCTGTGTATGTTAGCTACAGAAAAATCAGGATAGCAATTCAGTCAGTTTTACTTACCTTGTTCTTTCTCCTTCCCACATTTCAAAAAATATACAATGCACCCCAATCCATAATCCTATTTAGGCACCACTCAGTCAGGACTGTGTGTGCTTTAATGTGCGAGGCAGACAATTATCATCACTACGCAAACCTAATGCAAACTCACAGGAATACTACCATATGGGCCCTTAAAAAAATAAAACCCACATCAGTCAGAACTTTGAATCACACACCCTTTTCCCCGTCCAGCATCTCAGTCAAGATATAACCATCAACAAATTAAAAAAAAAATAACCTGCTAGAAATTCTGAAAGTAGAACCTTAGTAAGCTTTTAAAGTGTTTTTGGAAATGTCAAATACAACTCTTATAGAAAAGTTAAAAGACTACTAATAAGCATTTAAAATCCAAATTTTCCAAAAAGTTTTCCAAAAGTATCAACTCTAATTTCTGTTCTTCTGAAAGAACTTTGCAACATTAGGAATTAACATCTGACAAAAATATCTCAGGGGTAGCTACAAAATAACGATACTGTAGCTTCCAGTTTATATTACATTACCAAAAATAATGAAAAAAAATATTGTTGCCCCAGAGAGACTTGGAAGACATTCAGATACAGTGGAGCTGGGTGTGACATGAGAAGATAGATAGATTAGACAGATAGGACTGAACCAGTTAAGAAACTTTTGGGTATTCAGCTATCCAGTGTAATATCCACTCTGCTGATTGAAGGCTCTACAACTCATAATGAGTTCATATCATAAGACTCATTCCATAGCGTGATAACTTCTTAAAAGTTATTCCATTCTGTGGTAATTTTTAAGGATAGATGCTCAGTTGTTTAAGTGTTTCTGAAGTGAGCAGATAACATATCTGCAGGTTTAGCAGATACATATCTCTCCCCAGAATGAAAGAATCTTGAATACAGTTACATCCCTCATAATCACTGTTCGTCTGTGGAATAGCAACAGTATTTTTTAATCATTGTTCCAGATTTCAGATACAGCCCATTCTGCCATCACTACAAGGTGAGTCAAGCTGTCTAATGGTTCTGTTATTTTCGTACTACCCAGGCATGTACTGAGAGTCTAGTAGTTCAGTATCAATTCATCTCTTGGCTGAGACATCAAACTAAGATTCTGACCACTTATTGTAATTAAAAATCCCCATAAGCTTTTCACAAAGCATAGGTGCTCACCACAGTGTCCTGACAAAATTCCAGCTTTGCATAATTATATTCTGCTCGTATATAATATAATTATATGAAATAATTATATTCTGCCTGAAATCCCCATGAAGTTTCATCTGGATGTAGGATCCTTCTCATTTCCAATCTCAAGCTGTTGTGCAATGCTGCTGTCTGCTCAGAAATGTGAATCACAGACAGTTGATGGGGTTTTCTGTTTGTTTGTATCCTATTTCAATATAACAATTTTTGAAATTTTTAAAGCATTGCAAAATGGTTTAGTCAGACAACTTCAGAAGTCCATTTGTTGTTGGCTGAAGAAAACCAGAACAAGCTATGTTTTGAGAAAACTGCAAAATAGTTTTGAAATCTTTGCATGTAGCTTTTTTATTCTTTCACCAACTGTATTGGGTTTGTGTGGCAAGGTTTTGGTAGCAGGGGGGCTACAGGGGTGGCTTCTGTGAGAAGCTGCTAGAAGATTCTCCTCTGTCCAATGGAGCCAATGCCAGTCGGCTCCAAGACGGACCCACCGCTGGCCAAGGCCGAGCCCATCAGCGATGGTGGCAGCGCCTCTGGGATAACATAATAAAGAGGGGTGGGGGGTG
>JAVJGI010000040.1:20434927-20483720 GCA_035590275.1 Ibycter americanus | reverse complement strand
TCATTTCTCATTACCCTACTCTGATATTGATTGGTAATAAATTGATTTCCCCGAGTCAGGTCTGTTTTGCCCACGGCCGCAGCGGGTGAGTGATCTCTCCCTGCCCTCAGCCCGACCCATGGGCCTCTCACTGTATTCTCTCCCCCTGCCCAGCTGAGGAGGGCAGTGACAGAGCGGCCTGGGGGCCTTGGTGGGCGCCTGGCACCCAGCCGGGGTCAGCCCACTGCACCAATTTTAATTTTTCCTTAGAGACAAGTAAAGTAAGTTTATATTTGTAGTTTGCTTATCAGCATGCACAGATTTTGAGGATAGTGTAGGACTGATCCTGCAGGATTTTTATAGATGTTAGAGCAATCTACAATTTTATTTTCTCTGCCAATTCAGTGCACAGCAGACAATAAGCTACACTAATTTCATTTTACCTTTCTCCACACTGTAGTTCTATTAGGCATAGTTTCATATCATTAATGCAAATCCATGAAGGTCCACTTAAAATGGCAAGTGAACTCAAGTGAAATATTGCCATGTCATTTCTGGAAATGGCAATACAATTTCAGGAAGAAACAGAGCAATACATGCGAGCCAAATTGAATTGAAGCAAGAAGATCTCTGTGGGGCTTTACCGTGCTGCCGCTATGATATCACAAGAAAAACAAAAGCAGAGCAAGTGGAGAAGGGAGGGAAGAAGGAATATAAAGCTAAAAGGAAAACAAAATGGATCAATGCAAAACCAAGCAGATGAGATCAAAGAGAGAAATAAAAGCGAGTGTTACTGGAAGTTATACTAACATTCGAACTAAAAGCTGGGTAAAATATCAACAAATCCTACTTGAGAGATTAACTTTGTTGCTTTTGTATATGTATGCACATGATTCAGTACAGTGGTTATCACCATCCTCTCTACTCTCATAGTCCTCTGCTCTCAGACACATCTATTACTTCTGCAGGACGTGGTCTCTGGCACGAGTTCTTTGCAAGACTGATGAAAAGACCAACTTGAATGAGGAAAACCAATAAAATAGATAAATTGATTAATACATTCCTCAGATTGAAATATATAGGCAGTGGAGCAGAACATGCATGAACCAAGAGATGTAATCCCAAGGCACAGTGGATACTACACTATGGCTGACAGGGTAAACCTGTTCCACCCCAAGGTCTGCAGCAGCCACCAAAACAATGACATGAAAGACAGCAAATGAGAGAAATACAAAACCCAGAAGGCACTGCATGTGACATAAGTGGCCAAGTCACTGTGTTCATTGGGGAACACCATACACAAGGTGAAGAAGACCGTAGCATCAGCTTTACAGACCTGGATATCTGTAAAAAAAATGATTAGGCCTTTGCAATGACATTATTTGTATGTGTAAAATAGACCTAGTTGGGAAAGAATCGGACTTCTCTATCCAGATATTTGCTTAAGAAGCTGTGGTCCTAAGTACCTGAACTTTCAGACTCTCATAAACATTTGTTTGTCCTCCCAGTACTTATGAGGTAGGGAAGAGCCATTTATTTAATTTTTCATGAGTTGCCAATGCACAGAGATTTAAAGAAGCATTTACATATAAATATATATATATAAAAATATAAAAAGAGACATTTATGAGAGTTTTCAAAAATACATCACTACATAACTCCCACTGCTTTCAGTGGGAAAGCTATTGCACCACAATATTACCAAATTAGTACATAAAAGAATTGGTCACTATTATAACTTCCAACAGTAGCTCCAAATTCTCTAGTTTCTCCACAGTAGCTATAACAATGAACTTTAATTTCTCCCTCCCTGCCTACTGCTGAAGAAGTAAAAGCTCTTGAGTTGAAAGGACAGGATCAAGGACATGGGCCAGGTGATACGATCTGCAGCCCAGCAGCTGCATTGAGCAAAGCGCGCTCGGGTGTAAATTTGCCCATCAGTTCATTGCAATGTATCACTTAATTTTTCAAAGTTTAAGAGACTGTCCCATAGCTGAAGTGTGATTTTGCAACTTTGACTATTCTGGTTTAATTCTTTACTCGCTCTTCATATCCCTGTGATGTGCTTGAGCAGGCCAGTTACCCCATAGTGGATTTAGATATTGTCAAGCTAAGTGCTTCAGTGACTATCAGTTCGCTGCTTCAAATCTCCAACCCAAACTCAAGCACCTAGGTGCTTTATCAGATGCCTAGTGAGAGTAGGAGATTGACAGCCAAAAGGTTGTGATCTGTGTGCTGTAACCACCTAGGTAAATGAGTTAGTTAATCCCTGAGAGTGGTGTCCAGCCCTTGGGTCATGTGGCAGAGCTGGTCACATCCATTCCACTCTGGAGACACACATTAATGTTGTTCAGCTCTGGGACTCCTCTAGGACCTATGCGACGTCCCTTTGGCTATAATGCATAATTAGGCTAGTATGATTGATTTTGAGTCAGAGTATTAGAAGAGAAGTGAGGGCTGGCTGTATACCAAAGTAGTTCTTTAATGGCACACGACTAGGTTTACATGTGACATGAAAGCTCATGGGAATGGAAAGTTTACCGGGACAGGCTAGACCAGAAGGCACCAAAACAGGTGTGGTTATGTCCATATCTATTAACAGGAGTGGTCCCTGGAGTGGGCTGTTCCCAGAACCACATTTAGGTTCTGTTTCAGTGGGGACTACTTCATTCCACAGAAAGCACAAGTGTAGACACACATTTCTGCAATATAAATAGCCCAGATGCAAGATCCAAGAATATGGGAATGGGAGATAAATTATTTTACCATCTGAACACATTTTTATCTCATGTTCCAGGCTCTTGTGTAATTTCTAGTCGGTGAGGAAAGCATAAACATATATGAGCTGTCAACTAGATAAGCTTTTCTTCAATTTATGCTGAGTTCTACTCATACTCAGTCATTGGGTCTCCTTTTGCATCTCTCTAGCCCTTTTGATGGCTGTTTCTTTCTATTCATTTGATCAAACTCAACAATAAGGGCTGGGATTATTCTCTGACATGGTAGTTATACCTCATGGTCCATGAAGCCCTGGGAGGGCGAAGAGAGTTTGTGGGTTACTTTTAAGAGATCGTACACAATATGCTTAAGAAAAACTAACATCACACAGTACCGAAGGACTCAAATTTCTTAGGTAAGGTCTGCACTTTCCATGGAAATTTCCAGGGGACTGAAGTTCAAGACATGTTGAAATCTAGTGGGAGATAGGACATGAGAAGCACCTCATGTACACAAGTGATCTAAATTCTCTCTTAAATCCCATTCGGATGTTAAACCAGAAAAAAAATCTATTGCTCTCAGATTAGAACAGATCTGCACAGGCATATCAAATAGGTTATTTTACTCTTCACTACCCATATTTAGTTGTTGGTTTTGTGCTGGTTTTTTTTTTTCCATTTTATTTTATTACTGCAGGCTTGATACACTACCTTATAGAATTTTGCTTTTTATCTTGCTACTGATGCATTTTCTCCTTTATTTAATTCACATAACTCCACTTGTGACTCACCTAGTGATGCTGGATTTTTTTCCAAAATCTCACCAGCTTTCTCCCTCATGTACTGATACATTTGTGCATTCTATGTCTTCTTTAATAGACCTGCATAATGCTTAGACATCATCTGTCAGTTACATGTCAAATATGCAGCAGCCTTACTAAAACATAACATTTTGGTGCTGTATAAATGACATTTTCAAAGGAATATAAAGGAAGATAAATATATCCTGCTTAATGCATTTTCATCAGTCTTACGCAAGTGCCATGATGAACAAAAATTCAAAATAAGATCATGGTTACTATGCTTTAAACAGCATTAAAAGTCATAAAACAACTGTGTTTTTTCTGTTTAGTTTTCTGTATTGAATGTTTCAGAAAGATTTAATGCATCTAATTAAAATAACAGAAGGTTATTTTACCTTAAAAAAACAGAGAAAGCCTCTGTAATGTTTACTAAGAGAAACAAAAATTAACATAATCAGCTTTAAAATACAAATAAAAAAATCCATCATTGAATTATTCCATTTGTTTTATCAGACTCTGAATTCTGAAGATTCCTATGAACATCTATTTTTAACATTTGCTGCCTAAAGTTTTTGATATTGTAATGCATAAATAAGTAACAAAAGGGACATTGTTTATTTCATATAAATCTGTTCCAATTTTCCAAGAGGAAAATGGTGCTCAAGATGTTTTGTTGTCAAATACTTAACTTTTCATAGACACAACATTAAGGCTATATTTTAAAATACAAAGCTGGCATCTGTGTTGTTAGAAGAAAGAGTCTGAAAAAATTGTCAATGCAGTAGCTTATATTCTAACAGCAATAGTACTCTTATTTAAAACAACTGATAGTTATTGACTTTCTTCTTCTTCCAGCTGTGGAGTCAAAGAGCAGACATCCAGCAAATGCAGGCTGGCTACCTAAAAATATCTCTTAGTCTAAACTCACCTGTACAAAAGCAAATCTCTTTTAGAAGGCAATGGCCTCTTTGCAGTGCTGGAAGTATGGAAATGGAAGGTTTACTTTAGGTATATACACAGTTGCAGCACATTATAACTGGTTACTATTTGTTATGAAAAGCAAATTTTGAACTTTTGAACATAAGTATTCACATAAGACAGCTTCAATTTATTCACCCTGTCAGGAAATAGAAAAATGCTATATGGCCTCAGTATCTAAAACCACGGAGCAACAGCACCAAGCTCTTAGTACTCATATCAAACTGCTCACAAACAGTTCACAAACAAAGCTTTTCTCATTAAGTTATTCATAGAAGTTATTAAGCAAATACTTTTGAATAATGAATAAATTCAAGAAAATCAAAAACAGCTCATGGACAACTAACAAACAGAAAAGTCTAAATTTGTTCAAATAAATTATTCACGGTGAATTATCTGATCAGGTCTAGTGCTAAAATATAAGAAGTATTTCTCAGAGTGTATGTGACTGACAACAAAAAGCCAAAAGCAGATGGAAATGTGTCTGTATCTATGCAGAATTTACAAGGCAGACTAGTTTGAACATAGGAGGGAAGGTCCTTCATTTCCTTAGTACCAGCTTTCATGACTAATATCAGAACAAGTAGTTGCTATAGAAGCACAGAAAGTTAGAGGATTGTAGAATCATGGAATTGTTTAGGTTGGAAAAGAACTTTTAGATCATTGGGTCCAACCGTTAACCCAGCACTGTCAAGTCCACCACTAAACCATGTGCCTGAGTGCCCCATCTACGGGTCTTTTAAACACCTCCAGGGACAGTGACTCAACCACTTCCCTGGGCTGCCTGTTCCAATGCTTGACCACCCTTTCGGTCAAGAAATTTTTCCTAATATCCAAGTCAATATACTTCAGATAAAATGTTTTTGGATGCTGCATTCATAGGCAAGTTCCTATGCTCAAAAGGCCAATCTTCAGAGTAAAGTTTAAGTAAGTGAATTTTATTTGATGAGACAAAAATAGATTTGAGTGAGACTAATTTGATCTAGTTCAGGAGGATGCATCATGATATTCAATATAAATACTCTTTTGGACATGTAACTAGTAAGTGATGGATGGTTCAAGGAGGACTACCACTGGCATAAAGGTTGCAGGTTAACCTCCCTCTCAGTCCTAGGTGTGCTCTACCTCCCACTTAATACGGATCCATATTGGTGGAAGAGAGAGTAAAGAACAGGCACTGTAACTGTGCTAGATAGAGCTTAAAAAAATCTAAGCACTTACATCCAAAATTGTGACTCTGAAACCTCCTGCTACATATCCCAGGAAGCATCTGAGATCAATAATTGCTTTACTTTTTGTGTTTCTCAAGCAGTGGTACCCCATGCTTACCCCAAATTCCTTGCCTTGAGAGAACTGAACGGTTCAGTACTTAATTCCAGCTTAAGTCAAACCAAAATCCAAAATCAGGCATTCCTCAGTTTCCCCACCCCATCCCAGTTCCCTAGGGCTTTGATATGGAAGATGTTATCAAAGCATGCCTAACACATACCAGCTGTATTAGGGTCTGCATAAAATGCAGTTTGCTGCTGTTATTCTTTATATAACATTCTTTGCTAGGGAAGTGGGAGACCTGAGGGAGAAATACTCTTTCTCTCTACTGATATTTTTAATTAGATGACCTGGATTCAGCTAAAGGAGGGTTCAACATCCATTTCACCCTTCTTCCTGAAGGTGAGAGATTTATTTACTCAGGATAATGGGACGTAAGACACGTTTCCTACAAGTACCTACATGACCATGTGTGGACAATAATGTAGGAGTCACTGGATGGGAAGGAAGAGCTATCAGTCACATCTCATGCTACAGCCTAGTGATGAAAGTCCTTCCTTACAGGACAGAAAGTCTTGTTCTCATGTGAGTACCCGAAAGTCCTCCCTGGATTTTATTTTGTGACTATTTTCTCTTTTTTATTTTTAAAAAAGCTGTGCTCACTTTTCTTCACACCCTCTCAACCCATCAAGAGTCTTGAATTTTTAAATACTTTTTAACATTGTAACACAATTTAAATATGTTTGAGGAAAATTATTGTTGAATTAAATCCCCCTGACTCTTTTGTGGGACTAGAGAGCGGATAGGGGCCTCCTGCATCAGACACAGATTCCATTCTGCCTGATGGATCTGCATCGAGTGTGGATCCCAGACAGCCCAATGAATCAGCTGGTTGGATTATTCAGGGGATGCAATGTTTTCTACATTCCTCAGCTGTTCCTTCTTCTCCAAAACACTTGATACCCTGAATGCTTAAGTACTTTCTGGGGAGGTGGGGGATTTGAGTTTTCATAACTTCAGGCTAAGGAAGAACTAATGCATTTATTTCCCAGGGCACTTCTGCTGAGAACCCGTGGCATCAATGAGGGTAGCACCAACAGCGTTTCAACAGGGCAGAGAAGGGCACCTTGCCAGTGGGCCATAGCTTATGGACTCCTGGTGGACAGAAGCTCCTCCAAAACCACTGAATACCATGTCTGAGGGGCTTATTCCTCATCTTCACTGTTCCCCAGGTGGCTATCACCAACCACCTCGGCCTGCTGACTGTAGATGATTCCCTACTGATTGCTATAGATACCAATCTGAAGGGCTTAACCTTAACCTAAAGGTTAGTATCCAGCACAAGGAATATGATTCTTCTTACCTAAAATAAGGTGCCAGTTTATAAAAAACTAAAATTAAATACATGGCGAGTCTTGTTTTTCCCTCTACAAAATCACAAACTTTTTTATTTGAAAAAGAATGGTAAACTTTACGTCTCTAGGCATGCCTCACTTCAGAGATGCTCTTGGCTGGAAGTCAGGCTGAAGATTTACCTTCAGGTGGAATATTTACATACCCTCCGCTCTATCCAGTAATATGCAGTCAATTTAACCTCTTGTGTTTTGAAAAAATAGGTTATTGCACAACACAAAGAATTCAAATACAGAACTGCGCATGACATCTTGCTTGAATATGTTGCATGCAAGCCATGCCTGCTTGCAGCCTTGAAAATTTGAGTAGATAGACAGAACTGGAGTCTTGTGATAAGGTGGGCCTTATGGCAAGAAGGCCATTTTCCCTCTATAATCTTTATATTTAAAGAATAGTCAGATTGTTGTTCTCGAAAATTTATTGGAATTCGGTTTGTTTTTGAAGAAACAACTCCCCAATCTGTAACTTCTTCAGTTTAGTCTCACCTGTTCTTCCCTCCATTTCCACCATTCTTTAAGGAAGCAGGAAGAACGTAGGAATACCCTAGGCTTTTGTTTACAAATCCAGCTGTAGACCATGGACATGTCACTACAGACATCTATGGACTTGCGAAAGTACATGCATGTAATCAGATCCTTTTTTTCCTGACATCTGCTGAACTTTTACAGATTTTATAACATTTTTCACCTCAAATTATCATTTTAACTGGTAGTGGCCAGGCAGGGCAGGTGTGCCAACTGTACTTTACAAAAAAATACTTCACCTATTTCCCTCTTTCCTTCTTCACTTCAGTTTGGGACAGCGGAATAGTAGTGGGTTGGTTAGCTCTGAGCATCTCGCATGGGAGGTCAGGCAGCAGCACCAGCAGTTCCTCTTTCTAGGTGTTGCTACAACAAGTTGTTTGCCATTGCAAATGATGGTGGTCTTCTGGTGCAACAACTTGATTCATCATATAGTGGGTTTGGGAACACAGATTGATGCTTCCTCTAACCATATGGAGTTTAGCCAGTCTCCACTGTTGGGATAGTATTTTGGTTTGTTTCTTTTCAACCAAAAAAAGCTACTTCTGGAAGAGGCCAGCTGTATTCTAGGAAGCTTTCCTAGCTACTTATTTAAGTTCCTTCTTCACTTCTGTTTTTCTGGCCCCATAAATCTAGTCCTGGTGTCTACACTGAGGAACAGATTCAATGGAAGCTGCAGAGATTGTGCCTCCCAAGACTGGAGCACTGGGTACTCTCTCAAACGGCTGAAGTTTTGGATTTGAACTCCCCCTAGGCGGAAGTAAGTATTGTATCAGACCTTCCCATGAGGTCATGGGGGAGTGATCTAACTACCAGACCCTATGCTATGAAAAAGAAATATTTATCTTCTTTAATTTAATGTGGTGGGAAGAAGTGGAAGGCTGTATTATATGAACTGCTTTCTTGATTTATTGCAGAAACAGAACGCTCAGCTCCAGTATCATTAGTTAGTCTCCGCTGGACTATGAAATTGTAGCAATTACATTAATTAATGTTGGATAAAATGCAACCAGACAAAAGAAGGGAACTGAGAAGGCACTTGGAAACTCGCTTCACTATCATTCTACTGCCAGTGTGAAACAAACAAAAAACCCATCCCCTTCAGACCCCATTCACAACCCCACCAATGTGCTGGTTCTGTTCCTTGGCTGATCACACAGGCCCGACAAGGAAGTCTAAGTTTAGCAGCTCGTTAACATGAGCAATTCCACCAAAGCCACAAGTGGAGTAAAACAGGAATAAGTGTCTCTAAACTTAGCAGCTCACAGTGATTAAAATCTGGTGCAACCCAGAGAAGAATCAGCACTATGTCCTGATGTGAGAACCTGCAGGAAAGATCTACACACAGGAGGACTTCTAGGATCAGACTTTGATTAGGAGAACGGAATCTCCTGCATATCTCCTCCACATCTTGTAGTCTTTAGTAACACTTCTCCCCATAGCATGTGCTGTTCCCTTGTAATGTATGCTTCTTTATATGGTTCGGAACAGCTGGTGACCAGTTGATGGCTGCAGATAATTAGCTTTTAATTGTTGCCAGTTATGTTTTCACCTGTTCTACTTACAAATCCTTCCATTGTGTCAAATCAAATTAGTGCATTTGGATCCGTTTCTACAAAAACATAGGATGGTAAAAAGCCCTTTATCAGAAGGAAACCAACTCTTTGTGCAGCAGCTTTCCAGGAACATTTCAACTTGTGTTAAACTACTGCTAAATACACACATGTGTATATAAACGAATTGAGATCATCAACCTGGAGAAAATTCCCATACTGCTTAAAAAAACATTTGCATCAAAGGCAAAGCCTTGAGCACTCATCTTTAAATACAAATGATGATTTTTCATCACTTTGTACAATTTTGAGTGTACATATTAGAGAGGTAATTTCTTTTCTTTTCTTACAGGGTTTACCAGCTAAGAATCCAACACTGCAATGAGCTCACAGTGGTTAGAAACACTATTGAGTTTCAGTGACTAGGAATACTATGATACTTCTTGAGGTAAGTCTATCAGGGAAGAATGATTAGGGCCTGTCTGCAGATCTAAATATGCAGTTCAATGACTATGATTATTCCTCAATTATACAGACTATCAGAACCACATCACTGATACTAGCCATCCAAAAAGATCACATGTAGACAATCTGCATACTCCAAACTATTAAAGGACAAACATTGTGCAACAGAAGAGTGGTGGGATTAAAGTATAGTTATGGACAAAGCGATATTTTAGATGGAAATTCAGTAATGCATTTATAGCTTATTGGATACTGAATACAGCGGTTAGTGGGTGTCCTCATTTTGAACAATATCACAAGAAAACATGAGGTTTTTAACACTTGAACTTAGCATTGGTAGCTGAAGCAGAATTTAAGACTAAACATTAATGAAATCAAATTTTCATTGACTCTGCTAAGCTAAGAAATTCTTAACAGCATGTTCTAAGGTTTGCTGGGATGCTAAAATTATATCCCTTTTAACCGCTCCCCCCCCCCCTCCCCCCTTCTTCCTGCTTTTTCTAATCACAGGAGGACACAGTATTCAGGTTTTGTCATAAGGGAAACTCACAAAAATCAGAATTGACTTGGGCAGATTTACTGTGTTTTCTAGAGGGAGAAAACGTAATGTCCTTCAGCAGTGAATACAAGCCCTTAGAGAGGGAGCATGGGGATGCTCAAGAGAGGGGAAAACAAATGAAACTTTCAGTTCTTGTTCTTGTGAGCAGAGACCTACAGTGTCAGAATCCCTAGAAACTCATTAGCTGTAATAATGATTAGAGAGCAGTAAGTGTACCAAAATCTTGAGAACTGATCAGTGTAGATAATTATTTCTCATTTCTGTGAATTTTGGGAGCTCTAGAAGGAAGCCTCTAAAAGGTATTTTAACTCATCTTACACTTTAAAAAATGTTTTTTTCTCAATTACAATGAATATACAGTGAATATATAAGTTACTTAGCACCATACAAGAACCAGAATAACCAAACCTAAATCACATTTAATTTTATCCAGTCATAGCACTAAGCGATTTTCCAATAAACGTATGACTTGCTGGGAATAGAGGCAGGAAAGGTTATAAAAACTAGGGTGCATCCTCACTAGGCTTGAACAACAAGAGGCCTGCAATATAATTTTTTTACTGCTCAAGTAAAAGGACACATCTGGTGTGTGCTGCTGGGACGCATGTCTGGAACACTGTTGAGAGTCTAGGAGAAGCAAAAATGCCATCAGGAAGTTACTGTTGATTGCCTCAGTGACTGAGAGGCAACAGCAACTCTCTCGGGTTTTTAAGCTTATTTTCTATATTGTCTCATCGGTTCAGGCTTCTGTTGAGTCTCAACTCTCTCATGTGTTGTTTTGCAACTTGGTCAAATCTGACTGGATCCGAATGACTTTGTGTGAGAGCATGGGATTAGATCAAGTACATGCCCCGTATGCGTTCCTAGAGCAAACTTCTTCAGCACCTGTCTTAAAACAGATGTCTCCGACTCCTCCAAAGGGCAGCGATGCATCCTCACACCTTACCCATTGCTGATTACCCTTAATGTCTACCACCAAATGTTGCTGCTGGAAAGCAGCTGTCTTATTTCTAAGGCAACTCAATAGTGTGCAAAATTAAATGCCAAGTCCTGCACACAGGGAAGAGTAATCCCATGCAGCATTGCAGGGTGTAGGGGGCTGTCCAGCTGCAAAGCGTCTTAGCAGGAAAGGACCTGTTGAACAAGAAGTTGAATGTGAGCCAATATTTGTGGCCTTCATGTATGGGTAAAGTCTCACAGTACACTGGGCTGTATCACAGCAGTGTAGCCAACAGGTTGAAGCAAGTGATTATTCCTCTCTTCTTAGCACTTGTGAGACTACTTTTCAAATCTTATGACCACTTCTGGGCTCCCAGTACAAGACTGACAAATTGAAGTCCAGTGGAGGGTCAACAAAACGGTTAAAGGGACTGGGCATATAGTATGTGAGGAACTGTAGACATGCAAGGACATGGTATATGGGGAGCTGGGTTTGTTTAGCCTAGAAAAGAGAAGGTTAAGGAGGCATCTAACGGCTGTTTTTAGCTACCTAATAGGTAGTTACAGAGAGCTACAGGGTGAGACTCTTCTTAGCAGTGCACTGCAAAAGCTTAAAGGGCAACAGGCACAAGTTGCAGTAAAAAAATTAAAAATCCTTCTTACTGATGGGGATGACACATTGAAACAGAGGCCCAGAGAGACTGCAAAATCTCCATCTTTGGGGATACTACAAAGTCAGCTGGATACAATCCTGAGCAAACTTCAGCAATTTTGAAGTTGTATCTGCTTTCTCAAGGGGTGGCAACAGCGAATCTGCAGAGGTCTTCATTATTTGCTGAACCTGTTCTACCCCATGGACAAAGGGCTACCAGGGCTCTTCAGGATACCAGGCAGTCCATCTGCATCTGGCAGGAGTTTATGAGGTACACGTTTCTGAGTTAACAACCCTGTGCCCTTTGAGGGGGGGTGTGAATGACCTGGAAGAGCCTTCTTGCTTTTGGTGGTGGGCCTCTATGGGGAGAGATAATCAAGGAAGGAAAGAGCCAAACAGTTCTTTGGCTCTTTCTGTCCTTATATTTGGGGTGCCTACATAGTGACCGTGGCTCAAAATCTTACAGGGCTGAGGCAGATAAGGGAGTCAGTGCCATTACACTGCTGGAAAGCTCTGGGACATCTACAACACAGAAGGGTGGGTTGAGGTGTGTGTGTGCTAGAGAGGCATGTTATAACGTGGGGATGTCACGTAGGAGAGCTGTTAAGCTTGAGTTCACTCTTGCCAAAGCACAGTGTAGACGCAATTGGCATGAATCAGAAGCAATGTAAGGCCTGTTGTACAAAAGCAACTGGATTAAGTCACTGTGCTTAGAAAACACAAGCCTCAACTGAGCCACTGCTACCGAAGACAGAATAAAAACAGCCACAGAGGCAGTGCTGTGCACAGCACCATTGTTTATCAGCATGGAAGGACATGCTTGCAGAGCTTTACTCCCAGAGGTAATAATCTGCCAACAGCTAAAGTATGGAAGGAGATGCTTGCAAACTTTTATTGACAGAGGTAACAATCTGCCAACAACAGGCACTGCCTGTATAGCACTGGATTTAGGTACCTACATTTTGCAGGAGCAACAGGTTAGTAGCACTGCCTAATCTTGGATAAGACTTAATCTCAGCTAAACAGCTGTTTGTAGATGCTTATTCCTTGGGGTCTGTGCCCAGCACTCGCTGCGAGTGGCTGCCACCAGCAACAGCCTCCAGACACACACAACAGATGTGTACAGTGGCTCTGTGACTCCTTGGGATTCCCAGTGGTGCCTTGGCATCCCTGTCAGTGAGGCAGGAGGTTTGAGAAACATGGTATGCAAAGCTGCTGGGATGAGGTGTGTAATTAAGGGGCAAGATATGTACTTGGAGGCACAGGAACAAATAGAAGGATAATGTTGAGAGTCTGGTTTTGGAAGGCTGATTTGGAAACAATTGAGAAAAGTAATGGAGTGAGACAACAATGCAGTAAAATACGAGTAGAAAAGGGAAAGTAAAGAGATACCGTGTGTATGAGTGGGTGGTCTGATGAATGTTATCAGTGACTATTTGGATTTTGCACCTCTGCTTAAGGGCTTGAGAAACATATTAACAAGAATGGAAGAATGATTGTACTGGCAGCTGGACAGGCACCTCCAGATTGCAGAAATATACTACAGGCCTCTGTGTGCCCAAGGCAGTTCTAAAATGAGAGCACAGGACAACTCTAGTGATTACTCCAGCCAGCAAGCAACCTGCTTACACAAGAACAGGTTTGAGCAATCACAAAATCTGCAGATTTGGAGAAGAATAGTTTTGTAGATCAACACTGGACTAGAATGTCAAAAATTTGGTTTCAATAAAAGGCTTATATATTATTTTGGGCAAATTATCCAGTCCTTTTGCACTTAGTTTTCTATCCTCAAATAGCAGAAATATATAATAGAAGAAAATAATGTCATTTTTGTTCTGTTTGGACCTTAATTTTCCACACAAAAGCCATAATTCTGCAAGTACAAGATTCAAATCTTGGATTAAAAATTCTTCAGAGTAGAAGCTGTTGAACAGCTAACAAAATAAGGCTTTGATTTTACTAGGGGCCTCCACACGTTGTCACAATAGCATTGCAAGCCCGTGTCCTGGTTTGCTGGGGGAACTACAGTGATTCTTCTGACTCCATGGAGCAATGGCACAGACCGTCGCCTCCCTTCTGAACTGTAGTGAGAAAAAAGACTTGTACATTCTATTTTCAGCTCTTCACTGGTTTGCTGTATGTCTGTAATTGCAACAGAACACACTACCACAGCGAACATGAATGAGCTCAAAAGGGTTACTTAAGGGTAGCCAGAAAAATATCCCAATAAAATTAAAACCCTTCCATAAAATCTTATGTAAAGCCCCAAGGGTAAAGATATAGAAAGAGAAAACTACAGTAGAGTGGGTCTCCTGTCTCCTCACTTTATAAAAAGCAAATTCTTGTCAAGAAGCGTTTTATTATTGTGAATGGGAAAGTCCCCTGGACTCACTGCTTCGGCAGTGGTTGCAGAGGATTGCAGTCTTAGATCATACAAAAAAGCTCTGAAGAAAAGCAATTAATAGCCTCAAGCAGCACCATATGAGTATGACTACACAGGCTACATTTGTACCATGCTGAGTTGAGCAGACATGCGGGTTAACGCTCAGTGCATTAGCTCTAGACCCAACGACAGTGTGCTCCAGTAGCACTACGGCACTGTGCTGAGGCTAAATGAGGCTCAGAGCTGTGCGCACCTTAACTGTTCAAGGATGGCAGCTGCTCTCTTTGCACTGTGTTACGCCATGAAGATGTTTCAATAACTACCTGGCATGGAGCTGTGCAGTGTGGTGCTGTTCCTGGTGGTGCCTGGGAAAATATTGAGGGGATAGAAAGCCAAAAGGAGGTGAAGGATATACTATACTAATAAGGCAGGGAAAGTAGATCTAGGATTCGTCTATAGAGTGGACCTCTAAGAAGAGTTAGGCTGATTTATATAAGGGCTATTTTTAGACCTGGATTTTCAAAAGGTTTGGGTGCATCAGCATTTTGGCTATGCAGCTTAAGGCATCTTCAGAGTTCCTTTTCTAAAGAGCAACCAGCCTAAGACTTCAAACTGGGCATGTTTGGCTGAGGCACCTGATACTGCTGATCTACTTGAAAATCTTGGTCTGGCTGAGCTTTTATTGTGCTTTTTTAAAGTTGTGAATAATAACTTGTGTGTGTGTGTGTATTTTTTTTTAAATAAAACATTCCTCAAACATCCTTTCAATGACTTCAGTTTATGACCCACAAATCCTGTATTACAGAAAAAATATCTCAAGATTTTGGAGCTCACTTATCTTTTCGTGCCTCAGTTTTCTCAGACATAAAACACAGAAAGTAGTACTTGTCTCATAAGGTGTGCCATAATCTGCTAGCACTGTACACAGTCACACTTGGAGAATTTCTGGTCTAGTGATAAAGATCAATACTTCACATTGTTAAAAATATTACATAAAATGATAAAGATAAAATGCATAGTATAAAATAACATTTCACTGTGGCCTTTAGAGCAGATTCCTCTTCATAATATTCAATTCAAAATGTATGGGCAGATGGGCAGATACGCTGTTTCTCAATAGAATCACTGACTGTTAAAAGGGTGTTTCCTTGAAATTGTCTTTTTGTCATGCATTGGCCAGCTTTTATTATAAAGGCTAGATTCTTCTTTACTCAGTCTTATTATGCTCTTCACACCTCTTTCTGAGCCATTCACACACCTCCAGCTCTCCCTGGTGCTGAGTCAGCATGCAAGCCATGTTATGTCTCTTGTAATTGGTTTGATGGTTTCCTGTAACATGCACTTTTGTGTTTGTGGAGAAACAGGCTTATTAAGTAATTATGCATGCTTAGAATCAGAACCCTCCAAAGACAGACGCGAATTGTAATGTTGTATGCTTGGGTTTGGAGACTGATGTGTTAAATGTCAAGTGAGTGGCCAAAGACAGATCCACGTATGACACTGAGGTATTTTGACAGAAGAAGGGGAAAGACTGTGAATCAGCTGCTCAGTCTATACTCTGTACTGTCCTTTGCATTTCACTGAGAATACAACCCCATACTGCTCAGGCCATGAGATAAAGATAAAATCAAGTGTGATTTCTGACCCGGCTCCATATTTCCAGATGCATGGCCCTAGATGTTAGCATATGCCTCTAGGCATATGTAGCCTCGTGATGCATGTACAGCAAGGCTGTACCTGTGCAGTCAGTGTTCAATACCTGGGTCTTTCTGTGAGGGTCCCCCTGGCTGACTTCTCTGTTTAGCATCAATTATGTGATATTGCCACCAAGACAGACAGGCTATGCGTTGCGTGGGCAGGAGCAAAGCTTGTCTCAAACTTACATCTGAATGGAGGTGAGTTTGGCCTTGGTTATGGCCCACAAGTGTAAAAAAGCCACAGAAACCTGTTTGTGAGGTCAAGTTATAGCATCTCTTATCTCTGTCTGTAATTATGACCATTTTATTCCAGTCCAGTACCACTGACAGAGACATTGGCTGTTCCCTAGAAATACGTATGTACTTTGTAGTATACTAACCAGGATAGGACTATGAAAAGGGGAGTAAGAAACCTAAAGCATTCAGGTGCAGTATCTGTCAAAAGCTCACAAAGACCGCAACCTTCAGCTCTGCCAATTCCTTGTGAAAGGAAAAGACTTTTGTGGTCAAAAATAAGAACCATAACATGAAATTTCACTTAATGGGGATGACTTCCAATACCACCCTTTGCTTACACATTTGTCCAGAAGTAGAGCTCAGCCTTCCATGTACTCTGAATTAAACCAATCTTGCTCAGCCCAGTCTTCTAAAGAAGGAAAATGAGACAGATGGGAAAATGTGGTTTTGTCTATTTTTATGTTCACTGAAGTTACTTTAGTCTCTACACCTTTAGATTGTATCATTTCCTAATAATGAAGGAGTTAAGGATGCTGTTTAACCAAGGCAGGACAGATACCAACCGCTAACATTTCACTGTTAGCTAGGAATGAATGGCAAATATTTGGTGGGAATGGTGATAGTGGTGATGTTGACAAACAGGAGAAAGACTCTTCCAGACTTGGTTGAAGGTCAGCGGAGGCAGGGACAGGTCTGAGGAGAAGAGCTGAAAAGGGCATGGGCAAGTCAGCTGTGTAACAGCCATGGGTTGGAAATGGTATCTAGGGAGTAACTTCTTGCCCTGAAACAGACCCAAATTTGAAGTATGTTAAGCTGAAAGGTAAGGGGGTGCCACATCTGAACTAAATATTATCTAATCCTGGAAAAGTTGATTTGACTATTTTATTGCTGAAGACATTTATAGTGGCAGAGCAGGCATAACATGCAGGCACCAAAGGTACTGCAGTGAAGTCGCAGAGGGTTGTTGGGGCACTGTGATGTTTGGATGCCATCTGCAAACCTAGAAAAGGGTAAGGCTTGTTCTGCTCTAGGATCAGGTCAATGGCTGGTGAGTTGGAGGTGACTACAGGAGACTTGGCCAGCAACTGAATTACAGAAAGCAAGATCCCCAGGATCTCTCCCATCCCTCACTGAGTACCTTATGTTTACTAGGTCTCAGGTTGAACTTTAAAAAGTTTCTATCTGTGCTGGCACAAACATTGCTTAATAGTCACTGATTTATCCTTTGTTGTCTATTACTCCCACTAGGTAAGATTTATAAATAGCTCTTGCTGAACTTTTATATTTTTCTTTTCCTACATCATCCTTGTCCATCAAAGCACCCAACACACCCATATTATTTTTATGTAATTAAGTTTTCCATTTTAATTTCGGTGACCTCCCTCAGATTGGCCCTCTCCCACAGGCATAGTGATTATAAGGCAGACAGTGCTACCTCAGCATAATATTATTTAGATGTGGTCACTAACCAAACCCCCAGATACCCACCTCAGCTCAACTCGGCATCCAAATTGAGTTTTGAAGCTCAAGAAGAGTAATCATGAAATGGTCTGAATGTAGCCATTGAAATCTACTAGCACCCCAATCTGGGGTGGATGCACTAAAAATCTGAGCCTGAATCCACGGGATAAAGAATACTTTCTTGTTCACTTGCCAAGTACCACAGAGACTACTATGAAACTCTTCTCATTCTCTCATCTGTGTGATTTCCCAGGATTTTTGCTACCTGTGTCAGGTGAGCCATGAATTAAAACTTGGTGGACACTTGGTGGATGCTGCTGAAGCCCTGGTACTGCCCTGTTCACACGCCTGGTTTAGGGGTGGTTGGGATCGTGGCAGCCTGTGTTTATTTCAGTTCTCTTTCACCATTCCTATTCTTCCTGTGAAGGGGGATATCTAGTCTTGGATCTCGTGTCAGATTTGTTTGCAGCAGTACATACCTCAAGGTGATAGTACACTCTTCCTATGGCATGTTGGCTGCGGTCAAACACAGTCTTTCTTATGGACCCTGATATCATAACCATGTGGAATGAGTATCACTTCTTGGGGTTTACATTCTGTCCCTTTTTAACACGGATTAGCATCTTTTTTTTCTCTGCCCCGTCCCAAAGGGTAGCTATCCTGGCATGAATTTTTCAACATTTTTTTCCATAAATAATCTTCCCAGATAAATCTTTTCCCCAGCCTGCGTGCTGATTCACAATGGTTCTTTTTTAGCACATTTTCCCCAGAGAAGCACAGCAAACTTTATTAATGTTTTTAAGCACAGTTAGTTTGTGTTCAGATAGTATTTCTGTACAGTCAGTATTGCAACAGAATATTCATTTAGTGTGGGGTGGCAGTGCGGAGGCAGAAGGATGTTGTTCACAGCCTGCATCCCTATAACTGTAGTCAGTCAGCCTTATGTTTCTAGGGCTTTCAGCAGCAAACTAGGTCAGTGGGGCCCTCTACATCAAAGCTTCTCCTTAGACACTGTAAATCGCATGCTTTTATACTATTCCTACTGTACACTGTGTTCTTCTGTAATTATAAATGTATGTTTCCCATCACCACAAAGACTTCACATTGCTCAAAGGAAATCTCTCTTCAAAGGCTTTAAACTGTTGAAGGGCAGGCCCCCTTCTGAGAGCTACCATTGCTTCGGGTGATTCCTTCTTTAACTCATCCACAGTAGAACCACCAGCCAATTCAACTGGCCTGCATCACACCGTGTCTGAACTGGCCTCCGGGTTGCATTTCAGCTTTGGAAAATGGCATTGCTGAATTTAAAAATGCAGACTAAAAAAAAAAAAAAGAGAGAGAGAAAATAAAAAGCAATGAACTGCTGTACTTATACTCGGCTTGTCCCAAAACCATGAGACTGAGCTACTTACTGTTCTTCATCAACTCAAACTTATGATAAGAGAACACATGGTGTTTTCGTTTGCTAGTTGCGCCTTAAAGAAAGTGAGAATTAAGATGGTGCATTACTGGAAAAAAAAGCAAACTTAGAAAAAGGCAGCAAGGAATATATAGAGAAAAAATGTTGTTATAAATTCATCTTATGAAAATAGGTATATGTGTGTGGATCTCTCTCTCTCTAAAAATACATGTATAATGACCTATATATGTATGTAACTAAAGTAAAAACTCTGAAAATATTTCCTTCTATGATAGCGCTCAATACCATGAGTAATTCCACTGAAGCTAATGTTTTCTTCCAGGCAATGACTTACTCATGACAGCAAGCACTAATAAATATTTGCAGAATTGGGACTTAAAATTAAGGTGTATTTAATGCTAACACTTGAAACTCATACTTGAAAAGCAGTCATGAATGAAGATAATTAAGTATATAGCAGTAGCCACACACTATATTAGTTTTATAACTAATTATATATGAAAATTAGGAGTTATCTACCTCACATTCTTTACAAAACTGGGCCTGTGGATTGCTAAGGTCACACAGGAATGTTATGACACATCAATAACCCAGTTTTTCATGTTCCATGTAAGCATCTTAACCCTGAATAGCCCTGCTTCTCGGTTACCTTCCCTTTAGCCTACAACATGGCTCCCCCCAGCTAAAGTCTCTCTACTGTACATGCTCTTTTTCTCCTTATTTTAAACACAAATTGTGTATTTATATTTTGTTCCCTATTCCAATTGTTTCTTAGATTGCACTACTGCTTCTGGCATCTTGAAAATCCTTGATATAATTTAACTGACGTCAAAAGATATTCTCCAAACATAGAGGGCTTGTCTATAACAGAATATTTGACAGATATGATTAGATGTGGGTAACTATATTATCATTATGATAACAAGGCCATTTCTGGGGATGAAATCTGCATTCTGAAAACAATATACAAGGAGGAAAAAGCATTTTTATTCTGGAAAAAGAATGTCTTCATCGGGAGTTATATGATATGACAATAGTGTTTAAATTAATTTAAAAATTCAAAGCAAGCAACTGTTCCTAACCTTTGGGGCAAATTTTGGATTTACATGAGTTATAGAGATGGAAGAATAGTTTCTGAACCCGAACTGTCTGCAAGTGTTGAAAGGACCAACCTAACGGAAGCTAGCTGTGCGTCACAGCTTATCAAGGTGGCATCCTTTTCTTTACAACCTTGTAAAAAAACCATTGAAACATAAGCTACTATAGACTGCTACTTATGGAAACAGAAGTAACTGGTTGTGTATTGGCGACGTTTTTTTTACAGAATGAGAACATCACTGGCTGCCTTTGCTCAGTTAGTTAAAAGGGAAGGGAATAATAGCAGCTTAATTTTTTATTCTTCAGTCAGTTTGATAATTGCACCATTCTTTCCTTTTTCCAGACTTGGTTTATTCTGATTGTGCAAGTGCCAACCTTTTAGCAAGAGCTACCCCTTCCATGGCATCTATATGTCACCAAGGCTCCCAGCCTCAGTGGGAAACCATCTTTATTATTTTTATTGTAGGAGCACGCTGGAGTTCATGTCAGAAACCAAGAGTCATAGTGTAATGTGCTGTACAACTGCCGTCAAAATGTCCCTTCCCTGAAGATTTCTGACCTAAACTCAAAGATTCTGGCTGTACCTCATAAATGCAAATAATAACCACAAAAGAAATTCTACTGATACTGGTTTGCTTTAGAAGATCTAGATATACTTTCTGTGTAGAAATATTTTGAGAATAGGAATTTTCCCTGACCCCTTGCTTAGACTGCAACAAAAAAGGGCAATGGAGGGTCATAGTTTCAAAGTTTTCAACACTTTTTTGATCATCATGGGTATTATAAAGCCACTGTATCATGTAATGGATTTTAAAACCACATCGTATACTTGATTACAAGTGAAATGTCTCTATCCACCTTCGTATAGCTCTGAATACAGTTTACACAATTTCAGATACAGTGTATGTGGAAGACTGCTGTGAACCCACTCCTATGAACCCAGAATGAAGTTTAATAAGTGAAAACAGCACGAGAAGGATGAATGGAAACCTCCTCTCTGCTTTCTGCTTCTATTTTTCTTTTGATTCAATAAGAACTGAATAAGACCCTAGTACAGGAACTTGGGACAACTCTTTGAGCTTTGAGACATTAATTTTACATCTTTTTGTTCCTCTGGTTTTTGCCCTGCTTTATTTCCAGATGGTATTAAATAAAATTCAGGGGAATGGTCCTGGTATTTTTGAGAGTGTTTACTTTATTTCAAAAATGTCCATAACTGAGCATGTCTAGGACCAAAAACATCGCGTTTTTGTGGGAAGAAAGATGTTTCGTAGCTTATGATGTTAGGATTAAAAAGTACAAGACTCAATTGTACAGAGGCTCCAATTATACTTCTGCTCAGCAGAATCCTTGCAAGAAGATATATGCAAACTAGAAGAAGAATTTCATCTTTAACTCATTAGTTTTCCATGGAGAAACCACATGGCTGGACATTAAAGCACAACTCTATCATTCAGTACAGGCTGTGCTTTCATTTTTTCTGAACTAGAGCAGACAGCAAACTCTATTCTATGTGTGTTCTGATTTTAATAACATAATAAAAAGAACTTAAAATTAAAATTAATTGAAGTCAATAGGGAAAAAATCAGAGGCCCCAATCAGGCTCCAAATATTGTATTTTGGGGGTTTTAACTCTTCTCACAGGCAGCTTTTCTCTACTCCACCATGAATAGTGTTACTGTACTTTATTTACTGTAATCAAAACTGAAAAAAGAAAACTTATAAGGGTAGGAATGGTTGAGGAGTGATAAAACTCTTAATTACAAGTTCTTTGGGCATTTATATTTTTTTTCTATATCAAAATATTGTCACAAACACTCCTTCCTGTAAAACCTGTCCCTGTATGACCAGTTGAGTGTCAAGACAGCAAATGAACAGTAAGTGTGTGACTGTAAGTGTTGCAAGTGTGACTACCTGACCTCTGTTAAGGTGACCAATGGACTTAGTGATTTCAGAAGAGGCTGATATTTCAGAATGTCATGGCCTACATACTGTGGGGTTTTCTCTTACCTAATACATATTCTCACATTTGAACATGACCTATTGTCCTTTTGCATAGCAGAACTTGTTTGTTGGGGGTTTTTTAACATAAAAAACTTTGTTCTCCTCAAGGTGCTCTTACTCAAGATCCCATCTACAGTTGTACTTGAGCTACTGTCATTACTGGGTTGCAATACAACAGTACCCTAGAGCATCTCCCATATGTTTAATAGTACCTGTCTGACAGGTAATTTCATGAACTCCTGTGCTAGCTGTATTAGTCATTTCAGCGTGCTATCATCCTGGTGGTAAAGTATAGGACTCGGGCAACCCTGCTAAACCCACATCATCAAGGCAAACACCTCAGACAGTATGTCAAGTTTTTCCCACACAGGAAAATAAATTTCAGTAGCAGGTAAGAAACTTATTCTGCAAGCTTTTGATGTGACCAGTTGTTTGCTTTTAAGCATATCCATAATTTTGCACTTCTGTATATTGAATGATTAATTTAAAAAAAAATGCGAAAGAAAATCAGTATAGTGGATCTCCTATATTTGCCTCTGACTTTGGAGAGCTCTGTCTGACTACCGGCTTTCTCTGGGCTGTTTAAGTCCTTGGGCATGCTGGGGGAAGCACAGAAGAGATATCCTTCAGCTCCTCATCAGCCAGAATTCCTCTAGACAGAAAGCATCTGTCATCTAAGCAGTGAAATGCTGCTCATTTGAAACTTCATATTCTCTCACCGACAGGATGAGTAAACCTGGGAGACAGAGGGCAGGAAGGCTAAACCTGTGTGTGTAAACTGTGAGCCATGCACAGCTTCCGCTGTGGGAACACTCTCCTGGTGTATTTGTTTGTTTGTTTCATTTTATTTGTTCTTCTGTTTGCATTTTAAATCAGATTCACTTCCTAAAATGCCAACAAACTCAGCCTAATGCTCATGCCAACGAAATGCATCTGTGCCAAGAACATATGAAAGGGCACTGGAACATATACTTGTATCCAGTCGACAGATGTACAGAGAGGGAGCCGAAAATCCAGCTCAGAGAACAGTACATTCACGAACAAAGTACTGATTCATTACACTACCAGTGAGGCAATGGTGAGAAAAACCAACCAGCATGCACGCAGGTTCAACTGTTGTCACCACTGCTTGCCCACAAATACTCGCCAAAGGCTCTGGTCCTGGCAGGTTTATTGGAGTTACTGTTTAAATAAGCATCTTGCATGCTGCAGCAAAATACAGTTTTGCATTGCAACAAAAAATACATGTAAATCTTTCTCTATGTTGAACCTTTGACAGATATGTACCGGTAAGGCACTGCAGCTGCGGTGCCATCAGTCCTCTCACTGGGCCTCGTTAGCTCCAGTACAGGACCATGGATCTGACCTCAGTCAGCCAGCTTGGGAAACCCTGCATCTATCTGCATCTCCCATCAGGATACAGCCAGCCAGATATAATATGCCTCTTGTGTGTGTGTACCAGTGAGTAAGGAATAACTGAGACATTGAGGTTAAGGAAACTGTTAACCCTCAGCACTTCTTTGTGACATTCAGAAATCATTTGTGGATATTGTGACAAAATACCAATATATCAGTAACCTCCTCAAACCCAAGATTTCAGAAGAGATTTCAAGATTTATTGAAACATGGAGGAAAACAACACAATGCCAAAGAAATGGCTTATGCTTTTCAAACACCAGAGAAGGTGTTAAAATAAAAGAAGAAAATAAAAAAACAGGGATTGGTTTACATGAACAGCTCCTGAAAACAGCTTTTTTTGACCAAACTATGGCTATAGCTTTCTGCCTAGATGTTTTCCCTTCTTGTGTTCCCAGGGTGTTTTGCAAGTCCTCTCCTTTGAGTCAGTGAGCTTGCCCTGGCATGCCTTCCCTGCCTGGCCGTGCACCTCTGGGCACTCAGAGTCCAAAAACATATCAGGGTGAGGTTTTTTTAACATCTGCATGGAAAGCTGTGCCCTATTAAAAGGGGAACTGAACTAATGCCTCCTAATTACATCTCTGAGTCTTCTTTAGCCTTCCGAACCATTCAAAGCCCCAGTAATATCCATCTCATTAGATAAAGCCCAGGTATCAGTTGTTCATTTGGAGGATTATTCTTTTCTGTGGGAACTAATTCAAACCTCTATCTTACCTGCTGAACACAGTTACAGCCTATATACTAATCTCATAAAATGTGTTTTATTGATTCCTCTTTGCATGAAACATGAATTATTGACACAGACCTCCATCAGATTCCCAAATGCCATTTTTTGCCATGTAAAACAAATTTCTGAATCACATATTGTTGACTATGAAACAAATGAGGCAAAGTATGTATACATATGTATATGTCTATGTGTGACTGTATTATGGATGTCTGTCCTATTACCTCTCAGATTAAATTACTCTTAGCTCTCCAACTATTGACCCATCTCCTGTTCAGTGCCAAAATGAAAGTATGCCGTCCCAGTCCTCCCACCTCTGCCAGTTCACTGACAATATTAAGGATGCAAGATCTAGCATTAAAAAAGTCAGGAAATTCCAGCCATGTTAACTCAACCCCATCTATATCCTGTGTATTTTTTGGCGCACATGAATAACAAAGAGTAATACAGTGGGGCCATTAAACTGGACATTCCCCACCTGCAGCAGTAAAATTTACCAGACTATTTGAGGTATTTCCCATTCTAAGTAAAAAGAGCACTACGAGTAGAGTCATAAAGGTAATTACACTGGAGCAGAATGTCAATAGCTTAATGATGCCAACTGCAAGATTTACCTTTAATGAGGAAAAAAAAGTTGAAATTACGACTTATGTGCAATGTAGTAAATTGTGCTTCATTCAGCTTGAAATTTAGCAGATCCTTCCCTAAAACACAACAAAAGCAATCAAAAAAAAAAAAAAAAAAAGAAAGAGTGAAAATAGTGGTTCTGAGATGATATGTTTTGAAAATTCTGCTTTGTTCATTACAGTTCAACCTCCACATTAGAAAGAGATAGTCTTTATTGATATGCAAAGATAATTCACTCTATTCAAATGTACCTGGACACAATGAAACATAAGGGTATATTTAACGGACTGGTCCAGTATGCATTCTTCAAGCGTATATTCCTTCATTTTGTTTTCCAGGCCAATGAGCTGCTACCATTTGGATCTCTTCCATGGTTACTATCTGGTTGCTACTATCAGTTCGTGTTTTTTCTAGCTCCATCCAGAAAGGCAAAAGCAGCCAAAGGCAATAGACCACAATTCTGTTCAGTGTAGACAGCAAGTTTGGAAAGGTTATAGCTTTAAGAAGACGTGTGTGTGTGTATGTGGAAAGGAGACATTATGAACTATCAAACGCTCTCTACAGCTGCAATGAATATTTTCTTTACCTCTATTTATTTTCACTTCTTAATTTTGGAATTCAGATAAGAAAAACTCTGAATCTGAAACCAATACTAAGATGTGGCTGTCCAGTTTCACCTGGAATCCTGAAAATTTTATGACATTGATAACAGTAATTAATTAAATTTGCTGACATTTTAATTTCATGGTATCAGTGGTACTTATTAGCAAATTTTTTACATACTGCTTAAAACAAAATACAATACTGTAATAGGATAAAGAAGATTAGGACAAGAGAACATGGACAATGGAAAGCAACAAAAAAGGAGAGTCCTGGAAACACCAGAAAAAAAAAAAATTCAATAGTAGAATAACAATGCTCACAGCATAGATTACAAGATAGTTTTTAATCTTCCTTGGCTGTGGAAGGAAACTAGCTAAGGCAGCACCCTCTCTGCTGGGTTTTGTGGATCCCCTACTGATGTCCGTTTTAAGTCCATTTAAACAGCCTAGAGGGAACTTCTGCACCTCACTGAGTATATCCATGGGTAGCTGAGCACTTAAAAGTGAGTCTGGGTATTGCAGCCATCAAGTCTTTTGTTTCTAGCCTCTGGAGACAGTCAATTGTAGGAACACTAAAAGTATTAGCAACAGTTAAAAATATAGATGAAGAAACAGCTTGATTTTGTTGATGAGGTCATTTGTCTGCTGTATTCTGCCTTAGCCAATAGGCACATCATTAACCTGGTACTCATTTAAGTTTGAGTTTGGCTTTAGCTTCAATCTTTTCACTGGTTCATCTCTCTTATTAGTTACGACTATAAAACAGAAACCATAATATGCTAATTTCCTGATGAAACAAATAGTTCATGTAAAATTAAAGTATATTGGAACAGAGGGATAATTTTGATGAATAAAATAGGATAACTGGAGAATAAATGAGATATTTCTGCAATTTGTTTACCTAAAGCATTTCTCTCTGTCAGAGCTAGTTTCCCCAGAACATGCACACGCATGGAGAAAATATAAAAGAAGTTTGCTGTGGTCACTCAGAATTTGTTAAAATACAGTTTATTGCTAAATGTAGTAAGTAGCACAAGAAAAGTAATGGCTAAGATGCCCAGAACATGAGAGCCATCTGGGGTCACACTAACCAATGTTACCACTACAGATACTAAGCAAAAACTGTGATTCAGCATCTCTTGTGAAAGCAGGTCTTAAACCTTGCATCATCAGAGTCTTCTGCTCTTCGATATGGCTCTGGGGCTGGGGAAGGCTGTGCTCCGACTCTGCCCAACAAGGCTGTGTCTGCAGGTTTCCACAGTGAGGGCAACCTCACTGCAGGTCCCCATCCCTGTCCTCACTGGGGTCCCCTGAGTGGTCCCCACTGCTATGTCACTGATCCAGTTCTGTTACCTCTCCAAAAAGCACCTGAGATCCCCCTGGTCTCTCCCTTTCAGTTGGGATTTAAAGCCTGACCTCTGTGCACTGTAATCATCTAATGACTCCACCTTGGTGACCTACCTTTCACTGCCCTTCAGCATCCACACTGGTCCTGCTGCATCAGCTTAATTAGACAAGCTTGCACTCATGAAAACTGGTGAGAGAGGTGCAGGAAGCTCAGCAGAGGTCACACCAAGGGTGTGAGAAGCAGAGGTGACAACCATGGCCTACAGCCATGTTAGACTGCACCTCAGTAGACTCAGGCTCACCTCTTTTCTGTATCATAGGGACACTCACGATCCCATGCTCATTATCAATACTTGGTAAGTCTCAGACATTCTCCCACATACTAAGAACGCAGCCAAGCTGCTAATGGCTGCTAATGTCAACCTCTGGTCCATCTTTTCCTCTTTCCATCACTAGTCTTCCATCTCTCTCGTAATCACAAAACCCCTTTACCTCCAGATAAGGAATGACCAACAGTGGGCTATGAGCTTCAGGATATGCATAACTACCTTCATCTTCTGTGTGACAAGCTGGCACTGACTCAGAAAAAGAGCATTCTTGTTTCCCTGTTTCCCCACTCTACTCTCTGTCCCACTCTTCAAACAATGGTCAACATCTCATAGGAAATGGTTATTCCAGATTCATGTTACAAAGATCCAGTGTTGTCAAGTCCTGTTGTGTGTGGAGGCATACATGGTCATACTCATATTTTGGTGCTGAGCTCCATGCTAGTTGCCATTGACATTCTGATAATTCCATTGGTAATGTAGAGCTAATAGATCAGTTGAGGCTACTGCTGTCATAGAGCTCATGCAAGGCCATCTGCTGGCTGGTCTATCCAGTGTGTTTGCTACTCGTGATGTCTCAGACATGCTGACACCGTTCAGAAGCAATGGTTTGCCCAGTTGGGCCAAGGCCACTGGTGAAGCACACATTTTATTTCAGTGGCATTTTGGTCCATATCTCTACAGTATCTCACAAATGTGTCATCTGGGAATAATGACCTGCCTTAAAGAGAGATATGTCCCAAGTTCAGTAGATGGTTTCCTGTACCAGGGGCAGAACATAGGAGGGGACACTTACAACCTGTTGAGGAATTAGTATGGCCTTTTTCAGAGAACACTGAGTCAGGAGACCAGGCCCTCATTGTGACACCAGAAATTAATTTGCTCTTAGCCAAAATCAATCATTATTGAGATACACAGTACAAATGAAATTTATTGTCCTCAAAGAAGAGGGCCAGTTGGCATAAAGTAAAGCTAGAAAGCCACTCCACATCTAATAGCACTCAAGGGACTGTCTGCCACATTGCAAGATTAAAAGAACAACAAGCAACAATCTAAATGAAGATTTACATACAAACTGTCCCTCCTTCTGGGACAAATCGCATTAGTCAGATCCCAAAGTTAGAAGTTATTACAAGTTATTTCCATAAAGGCCACCCTTGACTAACTGAATAGCTTTTTAACACCACATATGAAAACTGTATAAACTGTAATAAGCTGATCAAGACATTAACTTTTTACAGACAGCTCCAAGTTTACCAAACCAGCTTTTTTTTTTTTTTTTTTTAAAAAATCTCGCTTTGCTGTTTTCTTGTGAACTCCTCATTTATGTGTATAATGTCCATTGCACTTAATTCCTGGATCAAAGAAAACTTGCCATTGGGGATTATCTAGATCAAGAAAAAAAAAAAAAGAGAATAAGTAGATGTATCTTCCCTCTTTTGTACAAAATATAAATTTGTTGTGGGAGGTCCATGTGAATCAAGTTTGACACTCCACCGTGGCACGCATCCTCTGGAGTTTTTGCAGCAGTGGCTGAGCCCATGGGACTGAGGAACAGTGTGGGAATGTTGCAGTGGGTTTGAAACCTTATAAAATAAAGTTCTACCACATCTCCCTTTCAGTCCCAGTATTACATTTCCGAAGTGGAAACACCCATGCAACTGTCAGTAGAACTAATACTTATTAGTCACTTTTGACAATCCCTCTCAGTGAGATTAGGCATCTTACAATACAGTATCTACACTTGAGACTCTAGACCCCGTATTGTTCTGGCTTTTCTTTATATCAAAACCAAGATCTCCTCTAACTGTTTTTCCTTGTTCACTGTCAGACTTTTCATTTGCTTTGTCCTTGGCATATCTTTTCTGCTACAGAGTTCTCAGGTGGAGTTGTTTGTCATTTGTTGCACTCTTCAACAAAATTCTCCTGAATAAGGAGATTCTCCTGCTTTCTTCTAAGCAGAGCGCACCTGTTCCAGAACACATCAGCCTTCCCTGGATCGTACTGCATTACATCTTACTCACTGATTCACCCTCTTCCACCTCCTTCCACTCAAAAGTATTTGAGGCAGAGCGTCTTTAAGTTCAGTGTAAACCATATATACCACTAGTATCACCATATATACCATTAGTATCACAAAAATAAAAACAACACAGCACTGATTTCTTTTATCTTCCTCATGTGCATCCTCCTCCTAGCGTTGGTTAAGTGGTTACATGACACTGTTTATCTCTGTTCTGCCACAGATAACGGAGTGCCCTAGTTACCTCGGTGCTTTCCACATAGCATCCTACTTCCAGCTTCCACGGGCCATCTGTCCTCTAATACTTGCTCTTACTTCACATGGAAAGGATTATTTCCAACAGCAATTTAGCATACTCTTTCGCTCCCTCTTTATCTCTGTCTCTCTTCAGAGAACTGACAGCTGAATCATCCTTTACACTGGGGATAAAAATAATTATGGAAGGGCTAGGAAGCTCCATGAGTTTCAACTTGCAGAGTTTCTGTTGGGTTTGCCCATCAAGGGGCGGGGGAGGGAGGACAGGGTGTGGTTTTACCCGTAAGCTAAAAATACAAAAGGCAAACAGTGGTTCCAATAAGTGTAAACTACACATTGTACCCAGTGTTATTATTCTGTATTGGTTTACAACCTGCCTTTCATGAGGATATGATAGTGATGACTTCACTTCACCCATCACTAATACCGTGGGAATTGGTAACCATTTCAACTGATGGCAAAGATAATTTGGGTCCAGGCAGAAAAGAGAAATGACTTATCCAGCCAAAAAGAATGGGGTTCCTACTACTCCAGGACAAGATTAAAGCCTAGAATTGGAATCAAATCTTTGTGGTCAGGGAGAATCTGGACACAGCCATGACTGAAAGGCAAAGAAGCAGACAGCGTGGCCCAGCAGGTGCCAACCAGCCTGCTGGCTTAGGCTGGGCTGCAGACTTGGCAAGAACATCAAGGGCTCAGGAGTAGGAGGAAGACAGAAGTCCAAACCTGGGGTGGGGGCTGTCAGGAGGAGTCTGAGAATCTCTCTAAGGGTGGGAGAGGAGGCCCAAGTGGCAAGGCTGTCTTGGGGTGGAGACTGCCACTGCGGGAGATGTGTCCGTTCAGGGAAAGTAATATTCTGTCGTTGCCAGAAATTAAGGAGCTTATTTTGAACTTGGACAATTAGTCCTTGGGAATGCGTGTTTCACTGGTATTAATTCCATTGCTTGTCTTTTTATAGAGACAAGAAATATTTACCTCAAGTATTTTTTTAACGGTGTTGTGCAAAAGTGTTTAAGGACTAGAACAACTCGATACTCTAGGAAACAGAAAATATCACATTAGATTGAATTGATAAAAAAAAAAAGAAGAAAAAAACTCACAATTATATATTTAAGAACTCTACCATATTGCCTAATTTGTGAGATATTGCCAATATCAACTTTCAGTCTCATGCTTCCTCTGTATCGAGTTGTTCTGAAACGTATTTTATGGATCTAAAAAAGCAGCAGGGAAGGCAACAAAAGTATTATGTTGTTTTTACATGTTGTTTGTAGGAAGATCTTCCTTCTGTAAGGAACCTTATAATTAAACTGAACAAGTAGTCTCATTGTGACAGAGACAGACCTAAACAATTTTTTAAAATATTAATTTCTGTCTCTTCAATTAGTCCAGACTGTTGTCATCAAGATGATCTTTCCTACCTGGTCCTCTGACTATGTCATCTCCCTTTTTATAGTCTCTGAGTCACTTAACTCAATCTCTTATTAGTTTCATCTCATATTCATTTTTTCTTATGATTGTTTTTAAGGTTATAAGCCACACAATCTCTGCTTATGCTCTGAACTAATTCCTTTTCACACTTACTCATTACAAGCTTCCCTGCTCTGCTGATGGCTCCAGCTTTTATCTCCAAATCCCCTTCTCATCTCACAAATGCTTCCATCATTTCTTCCACTCAACACTTAGGCTGAAAGAACTCTCACAATGTGACTTTGTGAGCTTTCCCCCTCGTCTGAATTGTTCCAGAATTCCAATTTCTACACAATCACATAGGAATAGTAATATTTTCACAATTAAAAAAGACTGTCTTATGTCACTAGGGCATATAAAACAGTGACCACATGAATATGTGCAGCACAAATTTGTGTGACCTGTCCGACCTCTTTCCTATCTTATAGTGCAGCCATATTAGATATTCAGGTCCTGTGTACAGACTGTAACATCTGCAGTGCAAATATAAATCATTGATTTTTCTAGGATGCTTTTAGATCAGTACCGGACAAACAACAGTAATAGTGCATTGTGTGCAGATATTTTATGTAAACTGATCATTTTAAATCTAACAATAATTTGTTGTCAATGATGGTGACAGCAAGATCAGTAGATAAATCAAGACCCTGCCCTACAATGTCCTCATGTTTTGGAAAATATGTTTTTTTTTAAATTAACAAATGCAAGTTAAAGAGAAAAACATGAAGTGATTGGAAATAGTTATGTTTATAATCATCTGCCTATTCAGATGTGTTAAGTAGGTCAAGTGTGTTCTTTTTACATAGGTTTTGAAAGCCACATGCTGTTAGAGGACAAAACAAATGAGTAAGATGCAACCCCCTGAGTCCTTTATAACACTATGTGAAAATATAAGCCATCTGCAAAAAGATGAAAAAAATCAGAAAGTAAATAAGAAATCAATCCAACAAAAAGTTTTTAAAAGTGGCTTCAGAGAGGCTTAGAAGGCTGATACACTAACAAAAATTAAAAAAAAAAGTAAGTAAACATAAAAATGTGGTAGGCTCCGAAGGCTCCTGGGGGCAGCAAGCCAAATGGTACAACATTTCAAATATCACAGTTTTGACTTGTTGTGTGCACAGCCAAATAGCCAGGCTATCCATACGAGGAAGACTGCAAAAAATTAATTTTAAGTACATTCTATATACTAAAGATTACGGGTAAAATCAAGGCTCCATGGAAGTCAGTGCTTATAAATTTACACAATATTTGTTCTACTTCTTACCAAATCATAGAGCAGTCTTTTAATTTTGGGAATTGTGTTGTATTTCTGTTTTCTGAGTGTTATACATTTTGGTGCTCACAGTGTGTTGTTTGAAACAGAAGATGTAATTCATCTGCTAATTGGAGCATATGTATTACCTTTATATTCAAAACTGTGAAAACATTTTTGCACGTACTGTGCCAGTATTTTTGCAAATTGTTGAAAGATAAAATATATGTAGGATACGTCAGCTGATGGTTGTGGTTTGGGTAAAATGTTTTATAAAAGTGTTCCTTTTTCCAAATAAAATGTGTTTCAGATTTTAGTTACAGAAAAATAATATATATGATAAATGGCACCTATATTTAGCTTGCGCTTACATTTGTTCCAGAACATTTTTTATAAAAAGATATATAGTCCTGATCCCTTTTTTCTTCTTTACTGTTGTAAATGGATACAAGAAGAATTTTAGCTAGTTTTGTATGTTGTTTGTAGAGCGGCCTTTCTTGATGATCTTCTTAAGCAGCTCTTCTAAAAAAGATGTTATGGAAAAAACCCTCCATCTTCAGAAAAACAGAAATAACTCGTGTCATCCTAGTCATCATTATAAAAATGGTCAGAACAGCAATCTTCTGACTCAGCCATTCCTAAATAAAATAAAATAACTTTTAAAAGTTAAATAGAAGATAAATATCAGAGGAGTAAAAAAGGTAGACACTGGCAATTCTCTGATATCACTAAAAATAATTATCACTCACTGAAGATGTTTCATTTGAATTAAGCTTTTTTATACATATGCAGCTGAAAAATGCAGTAACTTTATTATTTTTACTGTACAACATAATGCAAAAAAGATTAATCTCAAATCTTGGACTGAGGTCTGAACTGACCAGTCTAAGTTAATATTTTAATCAGAATAGCTAGGCTCTCCTGCAGATCCCGCCAAAGAAAGGATTTCCCATAAAAGAACCAGACATAATAAAAGAAAATTACTTTAAATTACACTGATCTTCCCTCTGACTCATTCTGGGATGCTTTCTAACAAGCCAGGACAAATCTGCAAGAAAACCCAAATAAATATTTGTTGTCAGATTTAATATCTAGTAGATACTATTTCTAAAGAAACGAAGTTATTTAAGGTGCATAGATTCCAGTGTAATTATCTGAAGAAGACATGTTTAAGACAAGTGGATGTAAAGGTAATGGTGTAAAACAAAATTAAGAAAGAACGAATTAATAAGGAGAATTACAGTGTCACATTAAGAACTGGACCACAGAAATACCTCGGTGATTGCTAAGAATGGTAATCCCATTGGCTAAGAAAGGAACTCATCTTCTAAAATTAATAGTGTCTCTTAAAAAGTAGTATCTTACTTGCTGATGAACACTATAAACTTGTAAACTACCAGTTGCACTTTAGACTTGCAGACAAGCGTTTTAAAATAAGTTATTATGTATGTACCACTAAAATATCTCACTGAATTCATGTTAACCATACCCAGAAAATCAGAATTAAAGTTTCTTTAAAAAATACAAGCTGTCAGACTTTGAGGCCATCAAATATGAAAATCTAATTCTGTTGATACAAGCTAGTGCTCCCTTGATGTAAATATCCTGCTGTTATACTGAATTAAAGCATGGTACTATAAGAAAATACCCAGTTCTTGGTGTTTAACTTTTTTGATACAATTTACCATACTTTGAGGCAATCGCTTTTGGTTTATTGCTGAGATAAAACACAGCAACTAGACATTTGAGGAAAACAGTAATGTTATGTTTTTGACGCAAGCACGCCAAATTTGGTAAAACATCCCAAAACACCTGGCATTTTCCCTCAAATATTTCAACAGCAAATATCTCTTGATGTTAGCATTAATGAAAATGGCTCAACAGCTGAGACTAGCATATTACCCAGTCATTAGATTGGTTTTTGTACCTGAGACAGTGAGAGAGACATGGGAACACATCTTGGGAAAAAAAATTGGATTCAGGAATGAGACACAGAATACAGCTAAAAGGCTCTGTTAAAATGTCCACTTACAATTCTCAGCCTTTCACAGAGCCTTCAAGGAAAACTCATTATACACACTGTTTAATTGGCTAAGGACAGCGTTAGGCTATTTGGCCAGTGCAGACTTACTGTAATAAACAGTGCGCTTAAAGAGGTCAGCTTGCCCAGCGATGTCTTGAGAGGAGATACTGACTCTGCATTTTTAAGAAGCCATTTATTTGTAGGGGAGCTGATTAAACCAGCCAGGCATTGTATGCCCTCTGCCTCTGGGAAAGATGGCAATAGATTTTTAATAAATGTGTAATATTTACTGAGCTGTATGAATATTCAGAAGCCAAGGTGTTTAAATTCTGATTATCTTTTGTAACTGCTTACCAGCTCCAGAGTTTTAAAGTTTGTCAGCATTTCTGATTCGCTGGGCTGGTAGAGTGCAACACTAAATCTAAAGACATCCTTCCAACTATTGTTAGTTTATAATGATATTATTTGAGCTATCAGGTGTTGGTGGATGGCCGTCTGCACATGGAATTCACTTATATACACATTTATACATGGATTGATATGTTTATTAATCGTTAGGGTACAACCCAGCACAAAATTCCTTTGAAATGCACTGGTTTTTGCTGAAGTATGGAGAGCAGGCTGTAAGATGCACCAGGATGGCAGTGGCAGGACTGCAGGAAGGCAGCCCACCTGTTACAGCACACAGTTCACTCAAGGGCAAATGGAAACAGTTGTGCCGTTCTCCTGCGTCCCTGCTGGAGCTCATTTCTGACTCAGCATCACAGTACCTTTAAGCCTGTTTTGTCTATATTCCTAAAATTGATTTTTTGGCCATGAGACTGGAGGCTGCAATTCATTGACTGATGATGTCCAGGAGACCCAGAACGTCTGGAGAAAGCAGGCAAAGCCAGGGCTTAGCCTGGGCTCCTGCGAGCAGACCAGCTGTTGTTGGGTAAAACCTACAGCCCTTCAGCGAGGATGGGAAAAGGTGCCTGCAGCACCCACCGCAGCCGTGCAACCACGTGCGTGGCTGGGGAAAAGAAGGGCACGGACCCACCACAGCGGTGGCTGCTGGTGTTTCATGCAAGGGTTGACTCAGGAGTGCCATAGCGCGGGTCCCCTGGTGCCAGCCCGCCTGGTCGGCGTGGGGAGGTGACCCTGCTGCCTGGGCTGCGGGCAGCTGCGGGTGTCTGAGTGTGGCACGGCAGCGTGCATTGAAGCAGTGGGGGAGCATAACTGATGAAAATGTGGCAATTAGTTATTTAGGCACTGCAGGATTAAGAGCAACTGGCAAGGAAATTGGAGGTTCTGCCTTTTGGAGGTAGGCACAGCAGCGAGGGGTCGAAATGATTTTGTGGTTCTGGCCCTTGGGGCCTGTCTAAAGTTGCTGTTCTATTAATTATGCAGTTTTTTACAGGTATACAGAAGATGAGAGAGTTTGGCATTTTCTTGCCTGCCCTGCCAGCATTTATTCTTTGACAAGACCAGCCTTGTGTAAACAGTCTGAGCCCAATGGTATTTGCTTAACATTTTAATTGGGAAATATTTTAAAGGGAGGGAGCTCGAGGTGTCCTTTGTTTTCTGCCTGGTGGTTTCCCATGTTTCTCATGAAAGGGAACAGACTCAGCTCTTTTGTCTATTCTCTGTTTTCTTGCGCTAGCATATTAATAAGACATCAGAAGGCACTTAGCTATTTGTAACAATCCACCATACAGCCATCTTTGTGGTAAGGGCAGGCCTGCTGTCTCTTGCTCTAATCATGCCGTAACTGTGAAAGGCATTGCTAAAGCAGACTGTTATATTACCTACAAATCTGTCATTTTCTTAACAGCCAGGAATAATTGTGTACATTTATGTTTCCATTTTCAGGAAAACGGTGAGAAACGTGTTCTGCCACAACAAAACCGAGTGTAACTTCGGCTTATTATTTTCTTTTATACACTATTTTCATCCTGAAGTTGGTGCTTAAACATTTGCAAGGGAGATCCTCAAGTGGAATTGTTATTTTTCTGGATTGCTGCTGTTGCTAAGGCAGACAGACACGCTGCTTGTGGAGAGCAGTGTTTCAGTCAGGGCGCTTGGCCCCTCCAGGAGGTGCTTGGCACGTTCGGAGCAGAGATCCCCACTTCCCGCCGAGCCACATGTAGCTCCACTCCTGCCGGCCGGGCCACGGGAGAAGCTCCCTTTCCGCACACCTTGTACCGGCTGTTGGCTACAGACAGCAGAGGCCGGGGTGTGAATCTCAGCTGTGCGAACACGGCGTCCCCAGCGCACGGCAAGCGGGTGGACGCCACTAATTGGACAAGTCCACTGCTGCACGGGGCTGCCAGCTGGCAGGCACACCACCTCCCCGTGTCAGCGTTACATGCTGGAAGGTTAATTCCCCCAGCGCCAAGCAGGTGTTTTGTAGAAGGCTCCGTTGGGATTTCCTAAGAGCTCAGCAGATCCACGCTTGAAGTGAGAGTTACAAACACTGGGATCATTGCTTGGGTCTGCAGGAAAGGAGTTGTTTTCACTTTCTCACGCTCAGCCTTCTTTGAAGGGGCTGCAAAAACTGTGGTCAAATTCTGCCTCATCCCTAGACAATTCGACCTGGTATGCAAGAGCTGCGAAGACACAGCTTCCTGCTAATCATACAATTACAAATGGATCTTTTCTTTATCTTAAGCAGAACAATTATATTCTATGGATATCTTTATTGCCTCTGATAAGAAAGATTATGTTTTCATGTACAGCATGTTGCAAATGTTTTATGATATGCAGGGTTTTACAAAACTCTCAGAACTAAAACCTGTGGGGGAAAAAAATCCTCAGCAGATGTAAATCAATGTAGTTGCACCAAAATCAGCTGGGGACCTATCCCTCTATATCTTTATAGCTCAATATCTCGGTATCTTTGTAGCTCACTGTACCTGCATAAAGGGCAAAACCACTGAAATAAATATGGATCTTTGGCTTCCAAAAGATAACTAGTAACTGTCAGAAGAAATTCTCTGTAAGCTAAAAATTCAACTGAATTTAAATAAGAATTTTAAAGCAAAACCTGAAGAATTACTGAATATTTTTTTCTGATTACTGAAAAAATTTTCTGCTCTTACTTTACTGCAGGAACTTTTATTTAACACCTTGGATCAGAATGGCCTGGAACAGTTTTCAGGTTCACAAAGAGTTTGGAAGAACTTTTTCTAAACTTCTTGACTTTTGATTTGTGGGGGGAAATTTAGAACTAGGTCATTAACAGTTTTGTTGCTCTGTGGAGGGCACCAGAAGTGTGTTTGGCCCGTCTAGCCAGTATGTTAAGGAGTAGAGGACTTGCTAGAAACCCATCATGTACCTTACACGAGAATGTTTTATGAAAGGATCTTACTAATTTACATCCAAAGCTCTTTGTCCAGGCAAATTTTACAGTTCCAAATCCTGATCCTCCAGTGCCTTGCATTTTGAATCATATGTTAAATTTTAGCTAAGCCTATGCAAAAATGGTGTACAAGTTACTCATGCTAGTGTAAACAGAGGACTACATTTCACATCTTCATGTATTTGACTTTTACAAATGCTAATGAATGGATCTGAAGAAGATGTGAAGCAACAAAGGATCAGAACTCTTACTTCTGATAGTCAGCTTTCGCCAGTATGACTGTAACACTGAGTTTTGATATCTCTCATACAGCCAGGCAGAGGAAAAACCAACTTCGTAACTCAGCAGCAGAAACTACATGAAGGCCGTTTAGAAAGTCAAAGGGGTTTAACTTAACATGTGCTTAAATGTTGTGTTTAAAGCTAAATACATTCTTGAAGGCATCACTGAATCCATAGTGAGGAAATAATGAGACACAATTATTAAAATGGAAACCTCTTTTTCTATTTTAAATAATTTTTTCTCATCATTTCTTAAGTACGGTTTCAATGACGCACTTGAAAAGCAGTTAACTTTTGAGAGGTGTCTACTGGAAAGGCACCTGGAAACTCCCAAAATTTTTTTTCTCACATGTTTAAATAGTATTTTTCTTTCCATTTAATGTCAAAACCTCTCATTCTGCTGCACACTGAATACATGAAATATATGGATGTTCTTGGATGTTCTTCTTTTCTATTTTATCGTCATGCTACTTTGGCATTACCTTCCCATCGACATGGGGTTTTTTTACTAAACTCAGCATTGAGCTCCCACAGATCTTCCCTCATTTTCCGATTAAAAAGCAAAGGTCATATTAAACTGACTCTTGCATATCACTTTCTGGGAAAGGTAGTTTAAGCAAAGCATGAGTTTATCCTCAGAGTGGAAAGATCCTCCCCACAGAGCACTCAATTGTGGTATGCCAGGTGCTTTGACATGTAAATGGAACACCACAGGCATTAAATAATTGGGTCAGATATCTTCAAGATCTTTATTCTACTGTCAAACACAATTTAGATCAGATAATTTCCAAAGTTAAAAGAACTTGCTCCTGCTCCCATTAAAATCAAGAGCAAAATTCCCCATTGGTAGCACTCTGGGCAGACCGAAACCTACAGACATTATTTCATATTCCATTATTTGGTCTTCTCTCACACTTTTTCAAATGGATAAAATGTTATTCCCATAATATTTTGAAATTCCCTGATTGATTCTTGAATTTGCTACCGATTCCTTTAATCTCCTACTTTCCTTCAGTAGCAAATTTTGTTGCAGATCCTGCAAACTCTTAATACAAGCAATTGATCCTCTTAATCCTATAACGTATTGTTGGAAATTAGCAAGGCCTTTGGAGAAATCAAAGGCAAGATCACAGTGTCGTACATGTTCATAAAGATCACTGCCCTGCGAACACATGATAATAACTTCGTGCATAGAGCAATTTCATTGAGTTCAGAGCTTTGATGCTACAATTTACTTCATGTACTTGGAGCCACTTTGAATATATTGGGTTTCCTCACAAGTCCATGAATAATAAGGATTGGGGCATAAGATGACTTCTTAAGGAGTAATAAATCTGTGGCATTAAGTATGAGAAGTTTGCTCTTTGCAAATCTCCTTTGAAGTGCAAATGTTTGGGCATCATTTTGTTACTAGCCTATTTTGTTCTCCCAAGCTCAGCTGGTGTGATAACATTGAGTTTTAATAGAATGAGTAAAAGTAGAGAAAAGCTCAGCAAATATTTCAAGAAGTTGAAAGTTATTTTCATGCTATTATGAATACTGAAAATCCCATTGTTTTTTTAATTTTTCCTTTTCTTTTTTTTTTTTTTTTTAAACAAACATGTCAAAGCTAGAAAATTCACAGACTTCTGAAATAAATATATTAACCTGAAGCAATCACACAGTGTATTGTAGCAGTATGGCAGTAACATCACTTTTCAAGAGCTAGGAGGAAATATTCGATGTATCTCAAAATAAACAGCAGTCACTTTCTATTTAACATTCATATTAGGGATTCACAGAAAGACCTGTTTTGGTAAAAAAAAAAACAGATTCAGAAGAAAACCCTTGCATGTGAAAAATTTAATACCATCTGTATCCTGGGTTATGCCATTTTCCCACTACTGTTTTAAAAATACTTTTTTGCTATGATTTTGAATAGTAGAATAAATTTCAGTGGGCTGAATTAAATATGTGATAATAATAACAGGTAATTTTATATAATTTCAGAAGTATTCTATCAGGAAAACTACAAAAATACTTTCTTATCCAAAATATTATGATGGACTACTTTTATTTTAAAACTATAATTTTAATTACTTTTTTCTTTGATCATTAATTATATCACATCAAACTCTCCACATAATTAACTCTGTTGAAAAAGCAGCTCTAAATTTTGCACTAGTATAGCTGAGCATGAAATGTACCCCAACATTATTTTCCTCTGAAATTCAAGCACATTTTAGCTTTTAACTTTTACAACATTTACAGCACTGCTGAATGCTTATGCAGACAAGATTTTATATTCTGTTGAGGAAAAGTGTCAATTTTGTGTAAACTAAATTATGCATGTTAAGTTTTGGAACCATTTATTTTTTCTTTGAATGATACAATGTTCACATTAAATATAGATTGACCCTGGGAGGAAGTAGCATGAGCCAGTGATTTTTCTGTGTTGTGGGAACTAGAAGACCTGGGTCTGTTTCCAATTCTGCCACTTAATCGTTATATCACCTTGAACAAAGTCCCTCTAACAAAGTCAAATTTAAGTGCTTCAAGTTATATGTCCAGCTTCATATTCAAGCACCTAAATATGCAGATATTTACGAATGAGAGAGTTTATACAGAGAGTCAGGCTATATAGTTTGATATCTTAATAAGAATTTTGGTACGCAATGTCAGGCTTTCAAATTTCAAAAACTTGCCCTGGACTTTTTTATGCCATCTGCAAAGGTAATAACATAAGTTTTTACCAAGTGGAAAGGGGTCACTATGAAACAAGGGACATCCTTTCATGAAGGATGTTCATGATACATTTTCAAATCTTCACAGAACATCTGTAACACATAGGAAAAATTCACTGTTATTATTACTACATATGAGCATTGCAATGGTGCTCTCTTTGTAAAACGTTTCTATGTGTAGCAGGATGAAGCAGTTCCCCATAAACTAGAAGCTGGGAAGTTATCAGAAGAGAAGATCCTGTATGAAACTTTGCTTTGGAAAATGGCTCAGAAATAAGAGAGACGGAGGGAGGACAGGAAATTTGAGCAGTTGTTCCAGTACTTGAAGTTCCAGTGCCTAAAGGGGGCCTACGAGAAAGCTGAAGAGGGACTTTTTACAAAGGCATGTAGTGATAGGAAAAAGGGGAATGGCTTTAAACTGAAAGATTTAGATTAGATATTAGGAAGAAATCCTTTACAGTGAGGGTGGTGAGGCACTGGAATAGGTTGCCCAGAGAAGCTGTGGATGCCTGATCCCTGGAAGTGTTGCAGACCAGACTGGATGGGGCTTTGAGCAGCCTGGTCTAGTGGAAGGTGTCCCTGCCCATGGCAGGGGGGTTGGAACTAGATCATCTTTAAGATCCCTTCCAATCCAAACCATTCTATGATTCTGTGATTGTGGGTATGCTTGGAGAAAAGCAAATGTGAGGAGTAGGATCAGGACAGAAGGAAGACTCAGAAAAAGACCTATATATATCTAATCCCTAAAAACATTTAACCCTAAAGTGGAACACACCACACACACACACCCCCCCCAAGTTCTTTTTTTCCCTTTCTTGGTGCAACAAAGCAATGGACACAACCACTCTATTTGCCAGACCTTACAAGGGAGAAATTTGTGGACTAAATGGAAAAATCCAAATCCCTCATGAGAGAGGAAAAGGGAATCAAAGGGAGAATCTCCCAACAGCCAGGGCAACCTGGTGTTCCCCTGCTTCTAACCCAAGCTACGCTGTGTCACGGAGAGGATACAGCCCTGAAGCATCACAGTACAGAGGGACATGGAGTTATGGATTCCAGGCAACTGTTGGAATATGGTTCTAATTTGAAAAATCCCTTTCATTCAACTAGGCTGCACCAGGATAACAAAGCCATGTGGTTATGCTACTATATCAGGATGAGAACAGATTGAACCTGTTAAACATATGATCGGTCCATCTGCGAACAGAAAGTGTTGTTCTCCCAACCCCCAGTTTGATTTCTACACTCGCTATGCCCTGTTCTGCCCTAAACACATGTCAGCCCATGCTTGAGTGCTCATTTCAACACCGGTGTTGTGTGAGCAGCTGTGCTCACATCTGTTGACAATGAAGGGATTTGAGTTGTCGAGGTGCCATACTCCTTTGCTTTCAGTCTGCCTGTAATGAGGACCACAGCCAAGATGAATTCTCTTCTCGATGACTTTGTTTGGGAATTAAACACTGCAGCACTTATGTTACCGCTCTGCTATGCCATTTGTGTGTGCCTCTGTGACTGCTTGATTCCACTCTTGCGAGGACATAGCCCTGAACTTACAATCTTACACTGAATCCACTATGCTCTTCTATCGCAAATCTCGGAAACCCAGATACTGACAGAAGCAGAACTCTCCACAATACTGTGTCAGCTGGTGTGTACCCAGATTTTCTCCTCTTTTTTTGCTTACTTTGTGTTACATGTCCTATGTGCTTTTGTCTCCCTCCTCTGCTACTAGTGCCCTGAAGGCCAGACAAGTAGTCCAGATCAGCAAAGGGTACAAATTCAGAAGGGCTACTGTCTGCAACCAGCAGAAGAGAAATTCAGTGTTTCAGGGCCTGGGGTATATAAATCATTCAGCTGTCGGTGGAAGTTGTGGGTTTCACACTAGATAGCATCTGCTCAGCTCCAGTCCTATTCTTCTGCAGCCAGGGAGCCCTAATCCTAATTGTAGGAAGGTGTCCCCTTTTCTGAATCAAACTACTTTCATGAGTCTTGTCGAATTCAGGCAAAACAGTAAAGGAATCTGAAGCTTAGCCATCTTAATACAAAACCATTGCCTGTTCAGCATATCTAAATTTACGTATCTTTCACAAAGTAAGATGAAGATTCCTTTTACACACCATCTTCAACTGAACTGAATTTCCAGTCTGTTAAATCATATACATCTTCAGAATGGATTTCAAGGAGATGATGCAAGGACAAAACATGTTAACAGTTCAAGATTTCACTTTCATGCATCAGGATTAGCAACATATTTATGACAAGTTATACAAACTTCACGATGGGCATCTGTTTAAGCATATACTCACCATTATGTATAACAAAGTCAGTTTCTTAAAAAACATTCGAATATCATCCAAGGCAAAATGCAAATTGTCAGAGCTACCTTTCTTTCTAGGATCTAAAGTGAACCTTGCATGCTAACGTACCTTCCCCTTTCTGCCATCTCCCCCACTACACACACAGCCACACACCTATTTCCTATCCTGGATAACATTCAAGAATATAAAAGTAGGAATAATAACTCATAGTCTCCTTGTAGCATGGATAAACTGAATAATTTATGGGTTGCTTATTAGACTGCTTTATTCATAAGTGGGTGCGGTGTGACTTACAAAGGAGGTGCTCAGCCAATGCTAAGTCAAGGTGAATCACAGATCTGATTTTGAAAGTGATGGTGTTGTGGTCATTTTTGTCTCCTGATGCAATTCATTTCCTGGTTTAGGCCACACAATGCTGTGAGTAGCAGGAAGCTGAACCACGTAATATGTTTGCCAAGGAGCAAGACCTGTTTTCATAAGCAGGCTGGTCATCTGCATTTTGCACCAAAGACAATACCTATTTGTGGGTATTAGATAAATAATTATTTTTATATATATTTATCTCTCCCTTATCAGATACCTAACTCTTGTATCTTTGCATATTTTCTGAATCTAAGCCACATCCTGGTAACAACCTTATGTTTACTGTACTTTAATTGTGGTTCCATAGTGTGCTTGACTTCTTTCTTCCAGCAATGGGATCCTCATCTATGACTGTGTTGTCATAGGCAGTAAAACTAATTAATGAAGTATTATTATCTGGTAGACACATTATCCTATCATTGGCTTTTAAGAAAACATGCTACACCATTTCAAGGTCCTAGGACCACCTCTGTAGTCTGAGCTAGCACAACACCTAGGGTAATGGGGTCTGGCTTTCCCAGTTGGCATTGTGACACAAATGAGAAAGTGATGATAGTAAAATGGTAGCACTGAAAAGTTCCAACTGCCAGGTGATCAGAGCTGAAATTAACTCCAAAGCTCATTGACAAAGAAAAGCCTGGAGTTACAATGTATAATAAGTGAATAGGAGAGAATCAAGCTCTTAATTTGTAATGCATGAACAATGAAAATTTGATTAAATGAAAGCTCCTGCTACTAGGTTTCGGCTTTAAAATGTTTGCTCCAGAGGGTTAGGGTAGACAGGGTAGCTCATAATTAGTATACTAGAAAAATAATGCAAATAAATAAACAACTTTCTCAAAGGCAAAAATCCCAGTATTACATAACTGATGGTTAGGAATGACTCCTGGCTGGAAAGGTCTTTGCAAAGTTTCATATTCATTATCCTTGAGGCAAAGAGAATTAAAATAAAGCAGAAAAGAGAGCCTCAAGAAGACTTCAGTGCAGACAGCACAGACTCAATTTCCATCTAAAGTAATGGTGTGAGCAATCTCACACCATTACTCCCAACTCCAATAAGTTCATTGTGTCCGCATTACTGCCTACAAGATGCACACACAAAAGGAGAAACTAAGGTTTCTCTCCCTGCCCCATCTCATTTGGATAATGGAGTTCAGTATGATGGGAGTTTTCATGTCATGGATGAGCAGCCTAAGTGATAGAGAAATGAAAAGTTGTCAGCAGCCAAAGGCATATGTTGGACTGACACAGCATTACCACACTAAGCCAGAGATACTTGAGGAAAGTAGAATCCTACTTCTAGGACGAATAGGTCCTGTAGGCATAGGCTGACGGGAAAACAAATTATTTCTTTTGTGCATTTGCTGCTATAAGTCATCTATGGAGGCTAGAGGAACACCTATTTAAGGAAGATTTAAAGGGAAAAGAAAGCCCAGACTGTCAACATGCTGTCTCATGTAAGTTTTAACTGGTTCTTCTCTGCTTAAACAAAATAATGGTCTATATAAACAGAGCGAGGTATATAAACATCCTATATGTAGTACATTCAGTTGAATAAACAGTTTGCATACTAAGGTAAATGGCTTAGGTGTTTTAATGTGCTGGTGTGCTTTAGAACTCGAAAGGGAATGTGTATATTCAGGCTTTTTGATCAAAAATAAATATACCCAGGACTGTGACTATTTTCTCTCTTGATCTACAAATTCTTTTCTCACCGTTATCAGTCAGTTTCACAAAGTTATATTTGATTGGTAAAAGCCTTTATTTTTTTCATCAGGAGGTGACTGGAAATAGTGATAGTGTGGGTTTTTTTCTCCACGCTATGAAACAAAACACAAATACTTAAGGTTTATCACAGAGGCAATGTCATTCCCTGCTTTCTAGGAAAACTAAACAAAATAAAGAAAAATGCCTCATGAGATACTTGCAATTTGCCTAAAAAGAAAGAAGAAATTTGGTAGTAAATTGAATCTGGTAATTGATTCTTTGGTGTTACACATCAGCTGGGGCTGCGTCTACAGAATTTCATCACTGACTGCCTTTAAACTGTGTTGTTTCAACCTTGCTGTATGGCTCGTTACATTAAATACATTCTCTTCTTTATGTACAATAAGAAGGGAATCTCAGAAGAGGCCTTCCCTGTCATCAACTAAATTAGGAAATGCAAATTTATTCCTAGGAGCCGTGTTACAAAAGGTACGAGTTCTTTTAGAAATTCAGCATTCAAAGTACAGCTTGGTGTCACTAACTGCAGAGCCCATAAACACAGTCAACAAGATTTGAAAAAAAAGCCGGGGGTGGGGGTAAACCATGATGCTGCAGCATTTATTTCTCTCTTAATTACAGGTGTCAATGTCTCTGCCATCTGGCCTGTCTCATGACAAAGTCTCAACAGCCAAAGAGTGCAGAAATAAATAGACAATTAGTAAAATGCATTGACTGCATGCGCTGCTGAGTAAGCAATTGTTGCCAGCACTAAAGCACTTTCCTCACCCACAGATCCTAGAGCAATTTCTCCAATTGCTCTATTAACATGTAGGACTAGAATTTCCCTTCTGTCAAAGTGGGAACCAAATGGGGAGTTCAGGAGAACTAGTCGAGTCATCAAGAAGAGTTCAAGCCCAGACTAACAGAAAGACTGTCACTCGCTCTGGTGCTCAAATAAGCTTTACAACCAGTTCCAGCAATTAATCGATAGCTAATTTATCTTCAACTCAGATATTTATACACTGTAGTACATCTGAATAATATCACTGCTTTGTAGCTGATAGTGGGGTAGAAAACTGTAGTGTGGTAAACATTCAGTCCTAGATTCACTCTGCCAAGTTTTAGGGTCGACAGTGGTGCCTTTGTTGGGAACTTAGTTCCTTTCTCTCTCTCTAGAGCAGGTGAAGAGGACCAGGTGCCTCAAGAGAGGGATTCAGCTCAAATACAAGAGGAATTGCCTCCAGAAGCAACTGCCTGTGAACACTGACCACCAAGTCCCAGCTGGTGGTCAAAAGCTGGGATGACAAAAGCTCACAGGGTGGATCCAGACAACCTGCTTGTGCAGCTGATGCTGTCTGTGCCCACGGGTAGCTCACTGAAACACGGGAAGGGAAACAGATATGGCTCATGCTTATCCAGGTAGAGCTGGGTGGGCATCAATTTCTGAAATATGTGCTGACAAGACCCCATGTCTGCAAACCCTCTGGACTTTACTGCATATCCCTATAGCACCAATGAATAAAGCTGTCCCAGCTGGAAGCCAGAATAACCAGAGTATTTCAGATGTGATTCTTACCCCTTTCAAGTTGTACACTGAAACTATAGAAAACATAGATTTTTTTGAAGAAGCTGCTCTGACTACTAAGCAACAGAATAATGTTGGCGACTTAGTTGTGTCTGATGTGGGACTAACAGTCCTCAGGTTGCTCTTCTTATAAGCTCCATTTTGTGGTTTCATCAAAACTTTGTTGGTTCATGTTTTCCCTTGCTGTGATAAAGCACATGATCTGTTTTGAGATATGCTCATGAAACTTCCATTGACATCACTGGGAGTTGTACATGAGTAGCTGACACCAGGACTGGGGTCTTAAAAGTTTATGGTGCCCTGAGGAGTTGTTTTTATGTATTTTGCTCAGTTTCATCTGTGACTACCCTGGGATACAGCTGCTCAACCAAACAACAAACATACTTCAGGAACTAGAACTGTTCATAAGACACTATCTAGTCCAAATAAAGGTGCCCTCAGGGCATGAAGCAAATATATGGAATTTATGCAATATCCATGCATTTGCTTTCCATTACTAATGTTTTTCTCGCTTGTTCTTGGAATTACCCCATCATGGAATTTATTCATGAAAATATTAAAGCAGAAATAAAGCATGGGATGGGGAGAGAGGGAAATATCAGGAATTATATAAAGATATTGATGAACTGTATAACAAACAGTTGTACAAATGATCACAATAAATCAGAAAATGCTTCTACATATCTCCTCATATGCTGACTAAAGAAAGATTGATTAAACATACAATATGCCAGAGAATATCATGAACGTGACACCATTTTGCTCTTGAGTGTAGCAATCTGTTTTATGGTAAAAGATTGCAAGAAAATTGCATTAGATAGCTATTTAGTCCTGATAATAGATTAAAAGCTGTATCATATAACCAAAGCACTATCAGTCCAGTGTACAGCAGTATTGCAGTGGCAATCACAGATGAGGAATGTGTCATTGTGAATCCCTTTCTGGGGTCACTGTTCCCTCAGCTGCTGCAGAGCCATGAGTGGCCACGCTGAGTTTTCTTTTCTTCTCTGGGGTCATTAGGAATGTGACTCCCACCCAATCTTGCACTTACCTAGGAGGAAGGACTGTCATTACATCTCAATGCAAGTGAAACAATGAAAGGTAAAAATCAAAAATTGACATTCTTGAAAAGATTCGTAACTCTTACTGCCCAGATGTATCTTAAAGGGAATTAAATGCAGTCTCGGCACAAATTTTTGATCCCAGAAGTTACCAGTGTAAGTGGATCCCAAATTCTATGATATGTTGGGGGAACTGTAGGAGAATTTAGATTTTCTGCAGTCAGCTATCACAAGATTCAAACGCCCAAAAACCAATTTCAGACTCTGAGCCTGCTCACAAACCACATAGTTTATCAAGACAATTATCATGACAATACTGTCATGATACAGCAAAGATGTTAGAGACTAATACATTTGTAGATATTAGAACAGGAATAAAACTAGTAAGAATCAGTGGCTGGACTATAAAAATAGTGGCTAGAAGAGACTCATAGCACAAGCAAAACACATACTTCTAATTGACTAGTCACTGAAACAAGTTAATGAGGGAAGACATCTGCATGTCTGAGTTCTTACAGGCAGTGCCTTTGATCCATGTTAGTGTCTTCCAGTTGCTGCCTTTCTAGAACATACACTTTAATTAAACAGAAGATACTGGTTATATGCAGGTGTGATGGTGGAAATCTAGCATTATAAGCTTTTAATTGATTAATTAGTCCAAAAGTTTGGGTGTTTTAGTGGTGTGGGTTGGTTGTTTTTTTTTTGGGGGGGGGGCGGCGGGGCGGGTTTTTTGGGTGTTTTTGGTTGGTTGGTTGGTTCTGTTTGTTTGGGTTTTTTTTATAAGGAAAATAAGTTTCATCCTTGTGAAAAACTATTGGAGGGGACTGGTTTTTGGGGATTGAGGGTTTTTTCTTTGGTGCACAGATGCAGGTAGTGAAATATACCCTGAAGTGCAGATAAGCTATCCCTGTGTTATCTGTAATTTCATGATTGTGACAGTATAGACAAGGTTACGAAAAATCAGCACAAACAACAATATTAATAGCTTTGCCTTTTCTGCTCATGCTGTATATTTTGGAATAGCTATGTCTACTGAAAAGTATTTTCTACACTTGTGTCGTGGTTTCAGCTGGGATGGAGTTAATTTTCTTCTTAGCAGTTGGTGCTGTGCTGTGTTTTGGCTATGATGTGAGAGCAATGTTGATAACGTGCTGATGTTTTTGGTTGTTGCTGGGTGATGTTTATACTAAATCAAGGAC
>JAVJGI010000040.1:20310906-20434827 GCA_035590275.1 Ibycter americanus | reverse complement strand
TTACATTCTTTTCCGATCCTCCTCCCCATCTTTCTGGGTGAGGGGAGTGAGCGAGTGGCTGCGTGGTGCTTGGTTGCTGGCTGGGGTTAAACCAGCACATCTTTCCGGGGTTAAACCAGCACAACATGACTTATTTCTACTAATACCCGTCATGGCCTGCAGATAAATGTAGGAGAAGAGAATGGGCTACAACAAAAACGGACACTTGTTAAATGGTGACCGGGTACTTCCTGATGATGAATTGATAGCTGAAACTGGAAGGACTATGGTGGACATCCAGGCTTCCTCCTCCATAACACAAGCCCTTGCTCTAAGAAATTGCTGCAGCAAATTAATTTCTCTTAGAGCTACAGCATCTTTTTGAACTGTGTTGATTTTTCATTAAAAGATCAGATGTGGCCAAAAAATCTACTGCAACTGCAGGCAAGATCTCTCCATGCTTAATTACCCATACCATTAAGAAATAAAATAAAGGTATTCTAATTTTTTTTTCATTTATCTGCCTTCAACTTGCAGCCATTGTACTTCATTATAGCTTTGTCTGAGCTACAGAAGCTCCTGCTATCAATAAAGTCCTTGTAGGTTGTGCTCGCAGCATTTGTTTATCATTTAGGGTAAATCCATGGTAGAAACTGTCCCTGTTGCCTTCCTGAGGAGTAACATGACTGCAGGCATCATGGCAGGGGCACTGGAGCCTCCCTGGAGCCATTGAACAGGAAGATCTGCAGTGCCCAGGAGTGGCACAGGAGGAGTCAGAGCAAGGAGAACAGCATGATGAGCTCAGAGCCACAGGTGAAACAGAAGGAGGAGGGGACATCCCAGCAAAGTGACAAGGCTGCGTGAATAGGAAATGGGAAAGCAAGAGAAGCTAAAGTTCAAATAGCTGTACATGTTGCGATTCATATACAAATGTCTGGAAAAATTACTCTGATGATGCCAGCGTTGCAAATAAAGTAGAAATGGAAAGAAATACATTGAGAAATATATAAGTAAAATATTACATATCATCAATATCTTTCCTTGACCAGGAATTGCTGAAAGAGCAGTTGTCATTAGAGCACTCATACACATATATATATATATACACACACATATACACGCCTCCTTCTGCATTTGCTTTTTATAAGACTGCATTCCCAGTTCCCATATTCCTGACACTCACACACTGGAGGAATCAGTAGACTGCACAGGGTGTAAAGTCATCCCAGACCTCTGCCTTCAACCCCTTTAATGTTTGCTGAAGCGTGTGGGTACACCCTGATGCTTATCATAGTATCACCCAGTGTGGTTTAAGACCTGGTTGATTCTGTTATGTTAAGAAGGAAGGAGTAAAGACGACTGTAACCATAAGTGTTTTTATGTAATGGGTATGTCCATGTTAGAGGCAAAGATATTATACAGCTTATACCTTTCTGTAAATAAGGCTATTAACATTTCTTTGTTTTTCATAACACAGGTCAATTAAAGTACACTCCTCCTACTGAGAATGATATAATACAATTTCAGTGTTAATTCATTCTCATCCTCCCTCATCATAAACCTTTCTTGCACAACCAAATTCACTCCAGGCTGTTCAGCCCTGCATGCACATCTTGAATTTCATTACAGTTTTCAGTACAGAGATCATCTGAGCTGAGAAAGGAGATATTTAATAAAAAGTTCAGTACATTCATGGTTCCAGGAGCTGAGACACTAAAAATTCATCTTACAATTATATCATCAGACCATTCTGAGAGAACATTTGTTTAATTTTCATATGAGACACTCTTATCAAACTCAAAGGAGGAGAAGAGCAAACCAGGTCTCAGTTGTGACTGGATAATAAGATAAAGAAATGATTTATAATATGAAAGGTTTTGCACACAAGAACAAAACCTTCTACTCTTTGACAGTGCCAGGTGGAAAACTAATCTTTGCTTGTTGCACCGATATCATTCTCACTTCCTTTAACTACAATGTACAACCAGAACAGATGTAAAAAAAAAAAAAAAATCCAACCCAACCCAAAACAAATCAATGGTTTCAGTGAAAGTGGAAGCTGTTTAACATCTCCCTAGAGATGATCAGCACCACTTAAGACTGGCTGCTATGTTACCTCAGATCCCCCAGTGTAACAAAGGAAACTTACCCTTAATGATTTAATACTTGTAAGATTCAATGAGCTTAGTCTAAAATGTCTGCTTTATCTTAAAAAAAAAATGTTATTTAAATATTTAATTAAATATTTTAATGGATAACTGCTTTTTTTATTATTAAGTAGATGGCTAAATGTACAGCACACTACTATTTTTATCATCATGAGGCAACACGGACAAAGGTCAGAGGAAGCCATGGAACAAATAATATTACAATGTATTTCCAGGGAATGCTGAATTCCCAGAACACCGGGTATGAAGTGCAGCACTTGGTGCAATATAAAAGGGTAAACTAGAGGGCAGACTTTACTCGAACTGCTGTTTTTTCACCACCACTGCTTTTCGTGCCCACAGCCCATTCTGTTGTACTGGCTGGGAAAAAATAGAGAAGCAAACCCAGGAGCTGTCCAGTCTCCAGAGCCATTGTAACTTCAAAAAAGGATTGCACTGAGCTGGAGGCACAAGCCTCTGGAGATAGTTACTTTATCACTTCATAAATATGTGCTTTGATTACAATATTTATTCGCTGCTCCCATCAGGACAATGATAGATTAATTGTACCAAGGCTAAATATACTTCTGGCTTGAGGAACTAAAAATTATTATATTTCATTCAGAACACCATTTATACCTCTTTCCTAGGCCCTGTTACATTTTGGTCACAGAAAAGCTCAGATTAAAATAACTAAAAATCAACAGGAAAGAGTGCTTTGGATTTTTAGCTGCGTCCACTCATCACATCTTTCTCTTCCTCCACTGTTACCACCAAAAAACACTTCTGCACTAGCCCAGTCAGCAGTTTGGATTTATGCTGTCTCCGAGGTCTCATTTGGACTGTGCCTACTGTCAGCAGCACTTGCTGGCCCCGGGTTGCCCCCCACCTTTCTCATGCAGAAGGGCTCTGCGTCCCTGGTGGTATCACCCTACTGTGGCAGTCAAAGTGGTGGCCCTTTAGCAGATAAATTAACAAAGTCTCTCTCTCACTAACTATTTCGATTATCTTTAGGGAGAGGAGTTCTGGGGCACCACACCAAAAGGCCTTAGGCAGCTCAAGGATAGGATTTTTAGACCTCCAAAGTAAGTTTAACAAGCATCAGAATTTTTAGTAGCTTCTGTGCTGCAGCTGATGCCCAGGGACCAAAAACAGGAGTTTCTGTGTTCAGCTGTTTCTGTCACAGCAATCAGAAGAGTGTGGATTGCCCGAGGTAGGTTGGTTGTCTGGGTCATTGCAGTCACCCCACTGACTCAAGGCATCCAGGTCCTGCAGGTCTTGCAGGCACTTGAACCACCTGGTTTGCCCAAGTTAGCAGGAGTCCTTTCTCTCTTTGAGGATCCTTGGTCACCTCAGTCATCCAAGGGACGCCGTTGCCTGAAGCAACCCTGTCACGTCAGTCACCTCAATTACTCACCTCAGCCTGTTGTGGTTTACAGAAAAGTGCAGCATAAATACCATGGAACTGATGGAACCTGTTTTGAAAAGGTTGTGTACAAAGGCAGTCTTCAGAGACCATATGTTTTGAATTACCTCTGTATTTCTAAAAATATGATCCTTCAATATATATAACCGGAGCAGTTACTCACAATTTTTTTTTTACTAAAACTAAAAATTATCAGAATTGCTTTCCTAGTAAAAAATTAAATCCAATAAATTCAATTGACCCTTTAATTACCAGGTCATCAAATACTTGGCATTAGTATTAAGTTTTATTCCAAATAGTTATGTCTATCAAAGCTTCCCATTTGGATGTAATGTAGGAAGCAGTGTGTGACTGACCATACTTGTAGGCACTATTGCTATTGCTCTGTGAAATGCTCATTTCCTTAAATCAACTGATTCACAGAGGTACACAGCATGATAACCTGGAAAAAAATTGGAAATAGAAATTTTGTTTACAGACACTGTAGAAAAGCAATATAAATAATAAATTGCATCAACAATAACTTTAAGAGTAATAATAATATTCTCTATGGCAACTAGTTCTAGAGGCAACAGGTTCCAAAAAGCGACTGCTTCTTTAGGTGCCTCAGTCCCTTCATTACATTATTATGAATAATATTTCCAGTGTCAAGGAGGGTTTTAATATTTTGTATTATTATTCATGTGATTTTAGTACACCAATCACAAGCCAGGTTGCAATGTTAACCTTTTCTATCTGTGACATCTTTCTGTTCCTGGGCTTTTGTTTTTCTTGCTGTACTGTGCTCTGGCCTCTAAGGTAGCTCAGTAAGGCACCTCAAATACCATTTACTGGATAACATTTGGAGTGTCTTTGATACAAGCGTAACATGCATCTTGTATTTACAAACAACATAGAGACTGCACTTAAATACCTGTGACCTTTAAGTTATATGCACAGGCATCCAGTATGGTACTGCGAAACACAGCACAGCTTGAAAACACAGTGTTGCTTCACAAAAGTAAATGTAATAATTGCAGACAGAAAAGAGTAATTATCTGTAGACTGTGAATTCTTTGACACCTCCTACTATTATCAAGGGTACTGCTGCTATAGTATACTGTATCTATTGTTGAAAAGTCATTTTACGTCCAAGTTATGGGAAATATGAAAACAAGATCTTCAGCCAACTAAAATAATTATGATAATCTTGTTCCAAATAGAAGTTCCAATCCTGTGTTATTGAAGTAAATGGGATTTTTGCCATCAAATCTGAAGGAGACTGGGACTGGACCTTGTGTTTTTCAGTGCGTCAGAATACTGACATATATCCCATATAATATAATTGACCATTTCTTAGACTTCTTAATGTGGCTCCTGTGTTGAGATTTTTCTGGCTTCATTGGCTACAACTGCTTCTAAAACCATAGCAACTCTCTTGGCAGTCTTCACACCTTTCATTAGTCTCCCTTTTAATTCTAATATTATTTCACAGAGAAGGCAAACGATGTAGAGCAGGCTGAAAGGAGAACTGGATCCCCTGTTTCTGCCCGTTCAAAGGTAGCTCATGTGTGGTGGGCTGACCCCGGCTGGATGCCAGGTGCCCACCAAGGCTGCTCTGCCACTGCCCTCCTCAGCTGGGCAGGGGGAGAAAACGTAACGAAAAGTTCCTGGGTTGAGCCAAGGACAGGGAGAAATCACTCACCAACTGCCTTCATGGGCAAACCAGTCTCAACTCGGGAAGTTCGTTTAATTTATTACCATTCAAGTCAGAGTCAGGTAATGAGAAATAAAACCAAAACTTAAAAACACCTTCCCACCTGCAGCCCATGCAGGGCCCCACACCGGAGCAAGTGGGTGCCCGAAGGAGGCTGTAACCCTGTGGGAAGCACCACTGGTGGGGAGGAGGTAAAGAAAATCAGGAGTAAAGTTATGCCTGGGAAGAAGGAAGGAGTTGGGGGGAAGGTGTTCTGCTCCCCCGCCGCCCTCCATGGGCTGAGGGGCACAGCCTGCCTCGCCGGGGGCTTCACCACGGGCTGGGGGGAACCTCTGCTCCGGCGCCTGGGGCACCTCCTGCCTCCTGCACTGACCTGGATGACTGCAGAGTTGTTGCTCTCACATATTTCTCACTCCTCTGTTTGGCTGCAGTTGCACAGGTTTTATTCCTCCTTCTTAAATATGCTGCCACCATCACTGATGGGCTCAGCTGTGGCCAGCAGTGGGTCCATCTTGGAGCCGGCTGGCACTGGCGCTGTTGGACATGGGAATCTTCTAGCAGCCTCCTATAGAAGCCACACCTGTAGCCCCCCAGCTACCAAAACTTTGCCATGCAAACGCAATACACTCATGTCAGCTCTCCTTTGAAATACATGCTCTTTCATAATTTTAGCCTAACAATCAAAAGGAAAGCTGTCAAAACTGCAAAATAACATCCTTATCTTTTTTCTAGACCTTTGGAAACAGTTTGAGAAAATACCAAATGATAAATCTTAGTTTATTTATTGCTTGGAGCACAAGCTATCAAAATATTCCATATTTCATACATTTATTGAGCTGTGGAAACTGTGAAACTACAACCATTCTCATTCTGAATTTTTCTTATAAAAACAGATAATATCAACAATAACAAATGATTAAGCAAAACTGAGAATTTCACCCAGGGCAAAATTTCTCCACAAGTTCCCAAAAGAACAAAGATTTTTGTCATGGGCAACAACCCAGTCGTTTTACCAGACAATGCAATTATTTTATGGCAAAATCTGATAGGCCGTTGCCCTGGAATGGAGAAAAGCTGGTTTTCTTTGGTGCTTAAAAAAATAAATATGTAAGTTAACTGTAAGATTTTTTGTTCTATGTGCACCATTATCAGGCTGTGTAGCAACAAGTGCTTTGACACAAATCCCTTTTATCAGAAATACAGTGGTATATCATCTATTTCTACCACGGCAGGAAAAACCAGTGCTTTGGCTGCTCTCTGAATATTGCATAAATTAAATAGTGCAAATGGTGCTATTAGTGAAAGAGAGAACGGTAATGTTATAATTTGCATTACAATGCTACTCTGCTGTTGCAACAAAAAATGAGGTCCTATTTGCATAGCACACAAAAATCTTTCACCAAACATGTACAGAGCAAATTATGCAGAGGCAAAGAGGAGTTAAAAGGGACTGAGAAAATCAAGAAGGCTTAAGACATTTGTCCCTCTGCTGACCCAAGGAGTTTATGACAGAGCTGGGACAGAATCTCCAGAGTCTTTATTTAGTGCCCTTAAGACTAGGCAGTTCTCATTTATATAAATGCTGACATAAATTAACATTCAGATTTCCTCAAAAACACAAGAGCACATTGCAGTGTGTTTTACACCACAAATGCATAAACACTCAGAAATTATGAGTACATAGAAGAATAACGGTCACAATTCTTTCTAATCTTTCTTGCAATAAAGAAATTCTGATATGCCTTTAATGGTTTGTGTGGTTCCTAGAGTGCTGCACATCACAACACTACAGCAGATGAAGCACAGCCTTGTCCCTGAATTTGCACAGAATTTCCACTCAGTCCTTAAATTTCTATCATTATAGAACAAGTTAAGGACCTTGTGCTTTTTGGGGAGAAAGAAGATAGCTCCTTCCAAGGCACTCTATTTGAAAGACAAAGGAATATAAGACGGTGTGCAGTGTTACACGATATTCTCAAAGGAATTTTTCCACATAGAAATCTGAACACTTTTCAGCTACTGTTTACACTCAAGGAACTCCACTGAGATCAGTAGACTAGTCCAGATGCTACACCAGTGCCATTCCTGCGTTAATCTAGAGCAATTTCTCTGAACCTGTTGAGGTTCTTGCAGCAGAGAGCTGAGGGAAGTGAAGGTGTCATTGTGTACTCTAGCCCTGGTCATACCTGTGTATTTGGTGTAATCAGGGCTTGTGGCTTTGAGTCTTTTGTTAGTCCATGATCCTTTTGGCATTCCCATGTGTTGCATATTGAAACCCAGATCAAGTGGTTCCTACTTGCCTGTTTATAACATGAGCAATTATGCCATACACTTGTTTATGATCTTCACAATCCATTTATACATATATACACATTATATATACCTACATAAATGCAATCTTTAATCTGTACATATATATCCACATATACATGTGTCACCAACACCTACCCATTAAGTCCCATGGAAATATCATCAGACCTTGTAGAAAGAATAGTCACCTACATTTTTTATGCAGTGGCTGCAAGCACGCTATGATCTTGAGCTTTGTTTTTGGACTTTTAATGATGATCAACACTTAAATTTATGTCTTTGAAAAGCCACTCTACCTGTTTGATAAAACATACTGTACAAACAAGTCCGGTTAATTGTTGCTGTGAATTCAACTTTATGCTTGCTCTAGTAAAAATCTGTCTTGTTTAAGCACAACAGTTGTGGATTTAATTAAATATGTTGCTCAGTGAAGCATCTGTTTAAAACATTAATGAATGGCAGCTCCTCTGAGACTTCCATATGTAAGGGTTTTTCACTCTATAACACAACCCTAAAAAGTGTTTTAGAAGTTTCAAACAATTAGTTGATCCTTTGTTTGGGCAGATTTTTCATCATTAAAAGATACTTCTTCTCTAAATCTGTGTTAATTGTTTAAAACAATTTATGGAGTAAAAATAAATTTAAAACAATAAAGGATCCAAATGTCATTCTCTCACTGATTTTCATGCAGAGATACTCCAAAAAGTCGGAAGTGTGTATTTCCTTTTATATCGCATATGCTGTCATGTTAATGTAGAGTATATTCTTCTCTAACTGTGCTTATATAGCTCCTAAGTATATACATTTCGGGGGGACACCTGACTTCCCAGACCACATCCTCAAAATCCTATGCTGAAGTCACAGAGTTACACTGAGATTACACCAGTATAAAATTAAAAGTGAGGAAGGGGGGACTCCCAATACCTCCATAACATGGCACATATGCGGCAGTATTGTGAATTTGCATCAAGACATGAGGTCAGTTCACATCCAGAGCACTACCCAAATCCTGGCATTGTTACTATGCTCTTGACCAGTCATGGGAATTTTGACAGAAAAAATGTAAAAGCCATCAAGTGCTGCTTCGTTTTAAGAGCAACTAAACAGTGGTGCAGTCTGATGGATTTGGGAATACGGGAGTTTCCCTGACTGTAGTAGCTACACACAACCACTGTATGTAATAAGGTTGTCCAAAGATGACTTGGCTGTAGACTAACCCAAAGAGATTCTCAATAAAATTGTCACTAACTTAATTGTGTTTAAGAAGAGGTTAAAAAATAAATGGGCATAGACATTATTCTCACACTACAAGAAGCATTCCAACCCTAGTTAGAGGTAAGAAACACTGGTATTCCAGTTCTTTGAAGTTCACTCAGTGAAGAAGTGGTGTTGTTGGTCTCCAGAGCTATTCATATGGCCTCTTTTATAAGGCAGATGAGTCCCTAAATCATAATAGCGAGAAATCTCTGGGCAACAAAGGGAAATTTGTTGAGCCACCCAGGCTAAATTTAGTAGCATATTTTGGTAAAAACATTCATGCTTAGCTCCAGCCAAGACATCATCCTTTCTTCATTCAAGTCCTTCCAAACATCTGGATTTCCTAGAATGTCTCCTTTTTCAACTGTTTACCTGTAAAGCTCTTCAGGAGAAAGTTTGTCTTTATTTGTGCTCGGCATAGTACTTGTGGCTGTCTTTCAAAAATAGGAAGGGGAAAAAGATGTAAGAGGTGTTCAAACTCTACTTTGCTGACTCAAAAGCCAAAAAAGTCAGAGTGATAAATGAACCTGCTTTTGCCCAGCTCAGAGAAAAGAATGGATGGGCAGCTTATACTACAGGCGAAAAGAAATCCTCGTCTTTACCGCTTGAATAGCAGGAGAGCAATCTCTTTTATGAGGTTTTTCTCTGAGTATCCAAATTTACCAGTAAAAATTCTTTCCACTAAATGTTATAATCAAAGTGGACCCCTGATCTCTCATTTCTTAGAGAAAAGCAGCAAATATATAGTTCTAGTGTCAGAAACATCCAGAGATGGGAAAATCACCTTCATTTGAACTCTAGCCAATTTACAGCAGGCTCTGTAAATTGAGTCTTCTACATTTTCTCTGCTATGGAAATAATGATAATAATTTAATTATTAAAAACAGGTAATAAATACTGTTATTTACTCTAAAGAGTATAAAATTATGGGAGGCTCTGCATATATATTTGATTGTGCGTATTTTTGCTATATTCATAAGAAGCAACATACCAGAATAAATTTCAGACTCTTACTAGTCACGGAATTGATGACATTCTTATTGGGGATAAAATGGGAGCCTGAAACAAGAAAATTCTAAGTGTTTGGCTTAATTTTTTTTCCCATGAACGATTTGTAGAACTAGAGTACTATCAAAACAAATGCCACACAATGCCTTGAGAAATGACTGTTCTCCATCTTTGCTTGGTAACACACTCTTTTTTGACTGGTAGATGTCAAATCAGTTTACTAAGGAATGGAATATAATAATCTTTACTTTACAAACAGGAAAGCTGAGGTACAAGAATATTAAAACTGTTTAACAGTAGCCTTCAGGAGGGTGTGAAGGAGGCCAAGCCTTGTGAGCTCCAGCTCAGTGCTATATATATCATCTACCTGCTGAATGTTGCTGAGATTTTGTTCACGTCAGCTATAACAACATACTCAGCCATGGAAATAGCAAACTTTTTCTTTTTAGCGTCAGACAAAACCAAAGACATATCTATTACATGAGAAAACAAATGTGAATATAAACTCCTTTTCCATTTCTAAAATAGTCTTTCAGAAGGTCACAGGATTTGCCCTGATAAGATCTGACTTCAAATTAACAAATTTTTATAAACAAACCATTCTCTTCGAGAAAGCAAACCCCAAAACTCCAGACAATGTCTTTAAGACATTTTACAACTCCGGCCTCAACAGACAGAGAACAGAAACTCAATTAGTGGTGAAAATCTTGGATTACATTTTGGCATCTACCTTCTGGGAAGAAGAGAAATATATACATTTAAAATTTTTTATACATATAATCTTCCTACTCTAATTTATGACAAGAGTATCAGCTTGGATCTTAATTTTCACTATATATGTCTTGGCTAATCTAGATCTAAAATTAAATTCTCAAGAGAACCTTGGGTTGTAATGCAACTATCCATGCACCATGTTCACATCTAGAAGACTTGCTCTCCTACTCACAGCTATGGCCAAGGGGAATGTGTGAGCTACTGCCAGTAATAGAAGAATGAAGCCTGTGCCACTGCAGCCATCCCATGGCACAGTGGAAGAAGGTCAGTAGGCTGCATAAGCAATTTGCTATGCACCTCAGAGCCTCCTGCTGCCAACAAGAAAACGCTAACTGAAAATATAAGATTATTCTGTTGGAAACCTGAGTGGGGAACAAAACCTTCAGCATTTGGAAGATACTTGAGCTCTGTGGCTAAGCAGACAGTGCAGGTTCTCTTCTGAAGACAAGTACCTGATGAAGTACAAGCAAAGGAGTAGTCTCAGATTGCTAAAGAAATGGAACTTAAATCCTTGCAGTCCTTAAACAGTAATGAAAACTGTGCCCATACAGCACTTCCAAATGCCAGTAGTGACATCCTTAGATCTATGAGACTAATTGAACATGGCTCGCCTGGGCCCTCGGACTGAAGCATCAACATTTCCTGTTCCAAACCTGCACAAGAAATGTGCTGGTTGCCACATGAATCCTGAGGTCCAGTCCTGAACCTGCTGCCTGGATCTGTGAAACCTTACCCTTCCAGCTTGTCAGAAACATTTCTAAGTTTTTTTGCCTGATTCAAAAGCCTACTTACAAATGAAAACATGAACATCCAGAGCTCTAAGGCTTTGTTTGTTTGCTTTTTGATGATTTTCTAGAAGACCCATTAGGAATCTAAGGTGTAGGTATAGACTACTTCTGATTTTAATTGAAAAACAGAATGTTAAGTCCTTCCCAAAGTCGTCTTTTCTTTCTATGTGTAACAACTGGAAAAGCCTGTTATTTAAGCCACAATTAAATATATATTTTTTCCTTGCATATAATTGCATTCACTGCATGGCATACTGCTTCCACTTATCCATAAAGTATTAGAAAAAATAGACTGCACAAAACCTGCTAAAAATACTCTAAAAGCAATCATTTTTAAATCTTAAATAAACCGCAAAAGGAACTCTGCAGAAACCATTTATCTCTTTTGTAGGTCACTTTAAATTTGACTGTTAAACTAAAACAAAGAAAATATTCTTTTTCAGTTGCTGTAGGGCAAAAAGGTGCACAGAACTGATTGGACCTGCATTTTGGTTCAGGCCCATCTCTTACTGAAAATGTTCTGAGTTATTTTCAGTGGAAATAAAAACAGTTACTCTGTCACAGGGATTACATTTGTAAGGAGAACTGCCAGGACTGATCTAATACTGATAAAAACAAATATTGGTGTGAATTTATGGACTAAAATCACAGCACAATCTCACAGGCTTTTGCCCAAGACGTAGTTTTATAATTCAGCAGAGACCAAACCCAGTGACTAAATAAATAAAAAGTGCAATTTACTTTACAGGTCAGGGCTAAAGTATGTTGGCAGATCTGGTCAGTGATGCACCAACCATCTTTGTCTAAGCACACATACATGACTTGGGAATTAAACAGAAAGCAGCCTACTTTTCAGCTAGAAAGTCCAAGAGACGCTGTCATTCATTCATTCACACCTCAGCAGAAAACTGTATGTCTAGTGGATTCAGTGCTTTCCTGATTGTTGTTTCTTTTTTAAGTGCCAATAGATTATTGGCTGCATTTGAAGTTTGAGTAAAATAATAAATCTTTTCAGAGATTCCAGTCCACTTTCTGATATTTTCAAAAGTTCTAATGTCCAGGCATAATTTGGAAAACAAAATGAATTCTCTACCAGACTGGCCTCATGCCCTACTTTCATTAGAGCAGTGGGACCGTTTTGCTTCCTAGAGTTGCATTTTGAGAACTGCAGGGCCTGTGTGTATCTCATTACCGTGTTACCGTCTGGAACACCCTGTGTGCTGCAGAGGAGCAAAGCAATGAGTTATGGTTGGAGGTGGAACACAGACCAAAGCAAGGGAGACAAAATTCATTTTTAAGCCAAAATGTCCCTTTCCCCACCACATAATTTGATATATTAGTTCTTTTAATACACATGCAGCCTCTGTCATTCAGGAGGTAGAACAAGGAACCATTGGTGGAAAGGTGGAGTCCTTTGGGAAAAACTACTTGAGAAAGCCAAATAATTCCTGACCAATCAGCAAGTAGAATTCTGGTTAAAAAGAGAGTAAAAAATGTAAAAATAAAATAAAATAAAAATGTCTTGGGTATGGATAGAAATAATAGGGCTTGCATAAAACTGTACTGCTGGAGATGAGGACTGGAAGAGACCACTGGAACATCTACTGTAACTTCTTGCCCAAGAAAGACCGTACAAATACATCCAGTTACTAAACTAACCTAACTGGCCAGTTTTCTTCACTGTGTGAAGTAAAATCCATGGTGTTTCATGTTTATTTACATTCAAGAAAGAAATCTTATTTACTCTATGGAGTTATCTATAGTAATTCTTGTGTCCACACAAATGATCACTGGTTTCCATGTGTTTTATATAGAATGGAATTAATTAGTTAGGACTGTAATAATTATTGTCATTTACTCCTCCTTGCTATCTTTTGTGGCTGCTCAGTTCCTTCTTCACATAGAATTTCAGGTGCACAGAGCCCTTTCACTGTCAACGTAGTGTTGGTCCCGTGGATAAAAGTCTCCGAATGGACACAGTTAAAGAGCACAGACAAAAGAGGTTTTTTCCACCCTTTTCCTCTTTAAGTAACTATCATTACAATATGATAATTGGCAAGTATTCCTTTAGCAGGAGGGGAGAGGAATCACACCACCAACATTCTGACAGATGTGGAAAACAGTATCAAAGAGCAGGTCACTGTGGCAGGGAGCTCCATGCACTTGTCCTACGTGGCTCACCTGCCATGAGAAAGAACACAGACCTACTGGCCAGACAGACTGGAAACATTACCCCAGAGACTTTGGTAAGTCAGATAGGTGCATTTTTGCATTGTTTGAGAATACCGAAGTATTATTCACTTCACAGCTGAAATGCAGGAGCTGTGGTACTGAAAATTTTTTACATTTATTTTGGATCATTATGGTGGCTTTACCCCAGCCAAGCCCCCAGCTTACCCAGCCAATTGCTTGCTCCCCCCAGAAGGATGGGGGAGAGAATCATAGGGCGAAAGTAAGAAAAACTTGCAGGTCAAGATAAAAACACTTTCAGAAGTGAAGGAAAAAGAAAAAATCCAAGTGATGCAAAGGCAATCACTCACTACCTCCCACCAGCAGACCAATGCCCAGCCAGTCTCCAAGAAACAGCTACTTTGGAAATACTCCCTCAGTTTTATTGCTGAACATGATATTATATGATGTGGAATATCTTTTTGGTCAATTTGGATCAGTTGTTGTAGCTCTGACGCTTCCCAATCTCTTGCCCACCCACCACCTATTGGCTGGTAAAAACCTTGACTCTGTGCAAACACTGTTCAGCATCAACTAAAACATTTGTGTGTTAGTGTGTTATCAACACTGTTTTGGTCATAAATCTAAAACACAGCACCATACAGGCTGCTGTGAAGAAAATTAACTCTATCCCAACCATACTCAGTGCAATCACAAAAGATAACAAATCAACTGCAGTTAGTATTCTGCCAGAGAATATCAAGCATCATACTTTATTAGGTGGAGCATCACACCAAGACCTACAGGTATTGACAAGCTTTTCCAAAACCATACTTACCTACAATAAAATAACTTCTCATTACTTTTCAAAACTTACCGTACTGTAGAATAAGTGCAATTCAAGTACTTGTCTCTTGTTCAAAGAAAGAGAGATGAATACTGATAAGCTGATACAATATCCAGCTTTCAAAGATGTTTATGAGCAAAGAGGAGCTGGTGGTAAGTTACGAGGATCTGCAGAATTTGGGAAAGTGAATGCTCACAGATCTTAACATCATACATCTCAGTTGTTACTGTTACTGTTGCAAAATTTCTCTCACTAGTGAGTGTTTGCAGAATTATTTTTTTCAGACACATTTCTTAAAGTATCACATACATTGTATGTTACTGCCAACAAAAGAAAAAAATTATCTTTATTCCTGATGTGGGTAGGAGACAGTAAAATGCATTATAGAAGGAGAACACATAGTTGTAAAGGTCAGTCCTAAACTGCTATACAATAGTCACCCCATCTGTGTGTTTGTTGACCAAATGGAAAAAATGTGGAAAATCAGCAAATAATTTCACAGGCAGCTGTGGATGGCTGAACTAGTGACACATAACTTCACAACTACTAGTCTGTGTCTGATAAGCAAATGAACTTCTCATGGTTAAGAAATCCTCCTCTAAGATGATCTTTCATTAAAGACAGATGAAACAGAAATGGCTTTCTTTTAGGCATGTATTCTTTCTTATTTGACATCTCTGTCAAATGTCCTTGTTTCTGCAGAGCAGTTGCATGTCTGTCTATCTACATGGAACCATATGATCTGTACCATCATAGCACAGATGCCTATCATTACCAGGTGTTATTCGCAACACAGGTAGTATTAGAGCACTATTATATTCATGACAGCAGTAAGGAATTAAGGCGCAGGTTGGAGGAAGAGTTAGAATCACGAAATTATGGGTATCTTTCCTACTCTAGTACGTTCCTTCCACTATGGTTATACCTGCACCTTTGTCACCAGACAGGCCCAGAAGAGTTAAAAAACTGGCTGACAGGACTTTTTCTAAGAAACCTATATGACATCTAGCGGCGCCAAAACCTGAAAACTCTTTTCTTTCTAGAGTTGTGTCAATGCCAGGGATTTTGCTGGGGAAGCTCTGTCATTTAGAGAACACACCAGGCATCTAATATCATCATGGTCTGCTGAGTGAGTACAAAATGTAACATCAAACTTCCTTTTCAGACGTACCTAAAGCCACTAAGGATTTCATTTTTAATACCTGAGGCCAAGTTCCCTCATCATCCAACCTGCTTGGTACCTGCGCCACTTCCCTGAGCATTGTAAGGGCTACAAAGGTGGGAAACCAAGGGAAGAGAGGGAGCACGGTGTTGCCAAAGATGGCAATTCCATCCAAAGTAAAAATACCCAAAAGCAGCTTGTTGCTATTGGTAGAACTACTGCCATGGTAGAAGGACCCGTCACCTAACAGGGAAGGGGTGGCAGAAAACTCACCCTTGAGAATACCTGGAGAAGACAATGATGAAACATTTGTCATGTTCAAGTTAAGTACCAGCCTCTTCCATTAGCAGCAAAGCAGCATAAGAGTGACCTTAGGTGTCCTAAAATCTACCCTAAACTTGAATGGGGTCATGACCAAGTGGCAATGAGTTTGCTCCGTGTGAGTGAACAACTCTAGCATTTGGCCTATTCCAGCTGCCAAGCTTGGCAACTGCGATGGACAGCAAGTTTCTAGTCAGATCCTATCATCTCTGTTACTCCATATGCCTTCCCTGGAAATTGCTTCCTGAACTAGTCCAGGATCTTTCTGTGGGAGATCTTGCAAGAGACCCCAGGGAACAAAAGGAAAATGCTGCTGAGTTTATTTCTCAACCACTTCATCTGAGTAGATGGAGTACAGGTTCTGTGCAGGATGTCGAGACTGGTTGCAAAAGGGAAAACAGAGACAGCTCCTTTCTGAGATCAAACTCAGCTTGAAGCTGTGCCCTGGCACCTTCATCACTTGCAGACATGAGAGTTTTGGATGACATAGCCTGAGATACAAGCTTATAGTGGGACAGCTTCTCCTTGGCTTCTTTGCAGAACATATGCGAAGGGAAAGCTGGGATCCGGGACATCCACACCATCTTACTCTGCTCCTCTGGCCAAGCAGCAACAGCAAAACCCCACTGCCTTTGAAGCACCCAGCACCATCCTGGTTGCTGAAGAGTGCAGGGACAATTTCAAGAGGTCATCTCCTGGAGGGAGAATGAATGACAGGACCTACCTGCCTGGAACCTATGGTGTCTTTGTCAGGAGAGTGGAGATGCCAGCGACTGCTGGTGACACAAGGGTCACCAGACCTGCAGTTACAAACTTGCAGGATGTGAACTCCCTCGTTGCTCTACTGTCATTCCTTCTCATGGCCAGACAATCCCTCTCAGCACGCAGACCTCCTCCTAGTCCAATGGAGGCTGACATCCATGAGACTGAGGTACACAGGCATTTGGAGCAGGAACATGGGAGGGAACAAGTTTCGTGGGAAGCCACTTCAGACTGAATCATGAAATTGAGTGGAGCAGGTGAAGGGGGAAAAGGAACTGTTTGATAATGGCCATCCATGGGAGCAGAAAGCCATGGGAAGGTAAAACCTCCATATAAATTTATAACGAGAAATCAGTAGCACAACAAGCCCCAAAACCTAAGATTATTCTGATTTAAATGAAAATCAGCAAAACACAGCTACTAAACACACTGGTATTCAGTGGTCTTTTGAAGCCTCCATTTAAAATGCAAAGTCCAGGTGAAGACTCTGCTAGGCCATGGGCACTTCTGGGGATTGCTCCTTCAATATGATCCAAAAAGAAATGGAGGGTGAGGCTGTTCAAATAGTTAAATCATAATGTTTTGCGACTTACTAGGAGGTATCTGAAGTTCTTGATAAGCATAGTAATTCAATTCTGATACTCTTAAAATTACATTAAATTCCCTCAAAACAGAAATAGTAAGGTATTAATACACTTCATTTTAAATACTTAAGTTCTTTTCTCAATAATGTAATACGAGAGACCTTGTTGCTATCTAAAAGTGTTTACACAAGTAGGTACAAAAATAATAATGAAAAAAATGTCTCCAAGTTCTAAATTATTGGGGTTTGTCTTTGAAAGAGGCATTTTAACAAAATAACAATGTATGATCCTTGCTGACTATCTCTACTAGTGTATGACCAGTCTACTTGCTTATTTTTTACCTTCTTCAACATCCTATTAGTTGCTAATAGTTCATATATTTGCCTTCTGCACAGGTTTGTTTGAGTGCAGCCCTAACACCTTTCAAGGCAAATGTTATTTTTAGTTATCAACGAATAATATTTTCATTTTTCATGCCCGCAAACACCTCAAAACTTCCTCTCTCAAAAGCCCAGCACTGTCAGGGAACATTGAAAAAGGGATTTTTCCTTAATATTCTCTAAGCCTTAACATAAAGGGTATGGAGTACTTATGAATTCAAATGCAAAATTCCCCTAACCCAACAGAGTCATAATTTCAGCCATAATCTCAATCCCAAGGAATTTTCAGATTAAGTTTAGGAGAGGCACAGCAAGCAAAAGGGGTGAAGAGACAATTAGCAATAACGTAGTATGTCTTCTACTGGTTTTTGAATCTATATGGCGCTGTATTATTGAGGTCCAACATAAGGGGAAAGAATATTAACAAAGGAGAGATTTCAGGTGCAATATACATATATTTATGTCCATGTTTTACTTTAATGTGCCATTATTAGGGCAACAGACAGTAAATAGTCTTTGGTATAAGAATTTAAGACCTGGAATATTTGGATCTCTTAAATAAAAGTAGGATATACCAACTCTACTAACCAACCTGTAACGGTTAGCGCACAAATATTTGAGGAAGAAAAATCTGAGTCTATGAACAAGAACAAAGTACTAAGTAATTTGCTAATGGCCATACAGGAAGCCAGTTGCAGAGATTCTCCAGCAGGTATTGTCCTTAACATATGCTCACTCAATCTTCCACTGTTGCCAGAAAGTTTTATTTCTTGTGTCTTCCCCAAAGAGGGCAAAGTAGGAAAATGTCTTCATTTAGTTGTAAGTTTAAAATATTTTGGTTTTCAACAGTAGTTAATTTTCTTTTCTTTTCTTTTTTTTTGTTGTATATATGTAACAAAATTATTCAAAAGTATCCTCAAATGTAAAGAATTATCAGCCTCAAATATTTTTTTCTTTTAGTTATCTTTGATGTCTGTGACCAGAACTCCAGTGCTGCTGCAGCCACGGCTTGAAATACTTTCCTCAAGACTTGTGCCATTTCAAACATTCTCTTAATATTAAAACAAATGAAAATCAGGAGGTATCTAATTGTCCTGGTTTTGATTTTGTTAATAAAATGTGAAAGGTTAAAATAGAGCACAACCATTCCTCAAAGCTAAAGTCATAGCAGCACCAAGGCTTCAAAGATGACTTGAAAATGAAAGGCTTAAAAAAAAAAACAAAAACCTCAAAACAAAACAACAAAAGTTACAATAAAACACAATTTTTAAAATAATTTCAGGCCCTTAGATTCCACTGAACTTAAAGGAAGTTTCATGATGACTTGGTTCTTCATAGGATCAGGCCCAGGCTGAATAAAAGCATATGAGGATTCTGCAGCAAGGCCAGTATCTGTGTATGTGCTTGTGTTGCAACATGCGTTTTATAAAGGAATGATTGGACAGCTTGTACCCATTTTTAATGCAGCTTCCCAGTCCAACAGATAGGTTCAAATTCAAATTCACTGAAGACCACCTAAATATTTATTTACCTCAAATCATATCCCTAGCTTATCTTGCAGGGGTAAGAATCAGGCATTTCACTACTCTCTGCAGTGCCACGGTCTCCATCTCTGCCCATGCCCACTCTCAGATGCCCCTTCCTCTCTCAATCAGTGGCACTGTGTGAGTGCCTCTGTTATTACTTGGGGAAACATTGGATTCGCTGGTCAAGCTTTCTTGAAAGGGTAACCTATTGTCACACATACAAAGAGCTTATCCTTTAAAAATAGAAAAGATCAGTTTCTTCTTTACAAGAATTAAAAAGACAGGAATGCTGCCCATCCTTTCCCTGTTCGAGTGATCAGATCCTTCTCAACACTCGCTAGTATGCAAGCTGATCCTCTACACCAGAACCAAAGTTAAACCTATAGAAAAGAATCAAAGTGTACAGTTGCCATCACAGATGTGCTTTGTATTTCAATGGGTTCAGACAGCCTTTGAAACAATTGGACAAAAAATAAGCATTCAGTTCTGCAAGGTGCTGATGAGATACTAGAAATGTGAGGGAGGTTTGTATGAATAAAATCTGAAAGCTTTGGCTCCATATAGTCTAGGTTCTTATAACTTTAGCTATGCTCTTAGGTTGGAGCTCTTAGTTCAGTGAAATGGATGAAAATTATTCAGATGAGGCCAGCTGCGACACCTGCTATATAGAGCCAACTATATATTTAAACAAGTGCTTCAGCTACCCGTGTTTCCAGGGACAGTGTATTATAAGGTACCAGATACACTATTAGCAGCAGGGAATTTTTTTTTCCGGTCAGCTATGGAAAAGCTTACACGGATTAGCTTTCTGAGAATGAGAAATTGAATATTTACAGAAAAATGAGTTCTTCTGCTGTGGTGTTGTAGTCACTAACACTGTGCTTGACTCTTTCATGATAAAGAGCAAAGCCTCCTTTAGGATATACGTAGCCACTTATTATAAAGAGGTGATTAAGCAGCTGAGATAGTTCTGAGGTAGAGCATGGTGTAGGTATTGCATTCTTTTTAATCCCACAGCGTGCTCCCTTGTAAGTGAACTGATAAGTTCTTACAGGCCAATCTGAGTCAACAAGTGCTTTGAAGCCCCTGTAGACAAATGCTACCTACAGTACTATTTTTATTTTTTGACAGTTAGCTGTTCAAATAGGTTTTTTAAAGCACACCATTTCATATTAGTAGGAAAGCTCAGTCACTTTTGCTGGTATCCATCTTTAACTATTTACATGTTTTTTTGGTGGGGTCTGAGCATCCCTGACTGCCATTGCAGTCAAATACTTTGCAATCTCTCTGAAAAGCAAGTGTGTTGACAATGTCAAACATTTTTTACCTGGAAAATTTTTCAGTTCTTAAAGTAGAGATTTAGAAAGAGCACTGACTGCAGCAGAACTACTAAGTCTTCCCCATTAAACAAAGACCATGATTGGGAGCTTATGGAAGGAATGATAACGTTTGTCTCCCAACAGGGAAAAGGCTAAAACGCATTAGAGGAAGATGTTCAGCAAGCAGAGGTGGTATCTAATCACCTTCTGTCATAGAAGAAGTACTTCAGAGTTTAGTATAATACTGCATTTTTAAGTCCATATCAGGAATTCTAGAACATAGATATAAATGTCTGCTAAACTCTACAAGAACAGCTAGAAAAATATGTAGGAAGAAGCCAGGTCTGTATGATATCATGTATGGTTTTTTACTGATATCTCAATAGAAATTGATTGAATTGTTTACATTAGTCACTGTTACTATAATTTTCTCTTAAGCTGTCCACTCTTTTTGTCACATCACCTTGTGATCTTCGCCTGCATCAATGATTGTTTATAGTTGGAATACATGCAGTTATTATGGAAAGCAAAGAAATATTTTAAGGCTATTCAACCTGTTTAGTCCTTTTCTTTCCACTGGTGCAAGAGTTAAACTAACATACAGAGAAAACTAGTTCCTCTCATCTAATCTTTTCCTTGCTCACCTGTCAGCAAAACCCCTATTATGTTTTTTAGTTTGTTCAGAGCACTTAAAAGCTTCTGTCATAACCCTATGAATTCTAAGTTGGTATCTCCTCCTATTTCTGGTTGGTTTTTTTTTTAAATAAAACAAGGCAAAAGCCTTCGTGTAAGAAGCAGTTTTACACATGAAGGTGGTCTTCTCTAGTGCTAAGAGAACATGCAGAATGTATAGGAATTGTTTTTGAAGTGATCCAGGTAGAGAACACTGGAACCCAAATTCAGTCTATTTATGACGGAGTAAACAGGAATTTCTCCATGGTGTGCTAATGTTCTGTTTCATTGTCACTTGGGAGGAGGTATCGTTGTGGCAGAACAACACTCCACTTTGAAGTGGCAGGTAGAAAGACAAATGCTGAAACTGTTCACAGGAGTTCCAATTAGTGCCAGCGTTGATGGGTTTCATTGCCTGTGTGAGCTTCAGCTAAACAACTAAGGTCCTAAATGGCATTCAGGATTGCAGAGTAATTAAACATTTTGTTGCATACTGCAAACAGGTCCTTCTGTCTTCTTTTAACAATATATGCACTGGGAACATAAAAAGAGATACAGAAGATTTTGTACTTTTCAGCTTACTGTGGGTACAGACCAAAGACCTTACAGGTGAAAGACTCCATATTCTACCAGCAATCCCTGGAACCATCAAAACCCTGGGAAGAAGCACACAGGATGACCAAGCTAAAACCAGCTATTTAACAGCAAATACACCATGAGCTCAAAGCCTACTTTAGCACATTGGCAGCCCTTTGTTGCAAACAGGTGATCAAGTGCTTGAGATGGTCCTGAGACAGCGCACGTCTTAAATTTTGTGTTCTGTTTAATCCCACAGCATACTTCCTTGTAAATTATGTACTTGCATTTGCAGGAGACAGATTCAGAATATTTGCTAAATGTCACAAAGTCTGCAGGGATTTCCTGCACTGTAGCTGAAAGCTGACCCGTTTGAAAGCTGGTAAAAAGATTGGATTGCCTTGATATTGCCAATAAATTTCTAATCATTTCACATTGTTTAATCATTTACAGGAATATCTCATGTGGGTAAACTAATTGATAAGTTTAGCTCATTCAATTAAAGAAAATAATTGAGGCTCTTTTCTAAAGCCAGGTAGGTCAGGCCAAATACTAATAAAAGTAGACTACTGTTCCTACCTATCATTGACTGTGTCAAACAGTGCTTGAGTCAGCTTATTTTTCATAAAAAGCTTTTTTTTCCTGTTCATTAGTTTGATCTATGTATTTTATATCCATTTGCCTGGATAGATAGTTCTTTTCTGTCTCTTACATTTGGCACAATACCCCAGGAGACCACGAAATAACACCTGGCAGTTGTCGCTGCAGAAACCTACATTTACTAGCAGAATTGAGTTTCCTACTTGAGAACCAATTTGTTTTCATTTCCTTGCTCTACCTTTGACTTCAAGAACAGCGTGCTCTGTTTACTCAAGAGGAGATAAAGACAAGACTGTCATCCCCACCCAAGACCTATATGTGCACAGAGCTCATCCTGGTATGTACACAGGTGGATTAAATTCCTCCACCCTAGGTATACATATCTCATACTTAATCCACTCTCCTGTCTGGGCAAAGATGTACTTCTGCTTTCCTCTTTCCTCCCATAACTGTCTGTATCAGGTCTATGTGAAGATATGTGAAACAAATGGCTTGTAAAAACTGTGGTCCCTGATGCCTGACCCCATTCAGCCATCCCTTCCTTCAGGTGATGAGCCAGAGGAGCTGAAGGAAGGTGTTGCAGAAGCTTATGTCAGATGGACAGACAGAACTATATGTCCCTAGTGTTTAACTTGCAAATTACTTCAGATCCTGAGCCTGGCTGCTGTCCAGCCTCATACCATGATAAGATTTGGGTACACACCATCCTCCCTGTCCTCCTTGCATGGGAAGGAAGCTCAGGTATGGAGGCTGGAAGGGAGCTGTGGTATGTTGTCATGGGACAAGACCGACCAGTATACTGCTGGGAACACCAAACCTCTGAGCTCGAAGCTTGTAGACAAGTAAAAGCTTGAAGTCTGCACCATGCCAAGCACCTTTGGTGGGAAGCTGAGCTTGTTGACTTGAGTTATTTCAATGGATGAAACTCATTTCTCCCTTCCTTCCCCAGAAATAATTTGGCATCTCGCTTTGTTGGAGTAGGCCAATGACACTTTGCTGCCTCAAAGGGTGTTATGTGGGTATGCTTATGTTTGTAAATGAGGTGGAGAAAAATTTTTAATGAATACCAAATCTGCCAAAAAAATCTTTGGAAACCAAAACTATGTGAAAAAGTTGACTGAAATTAAAAAAATATATACCTGGGAATATTTTGAAATGCTAAGAGCTTTGCTTTGACATTTTCAAGTAAAACTTCTGGACTTTTGTGTAGGCAACAATTTTCATTGAAGACAACAACAAAAATTTAAATGAAAGAAGGAAAAATATAGGATTTAATTAATTTTGAAATACGTAACAAAACAAAAGAGAAGGGGGGGGGGGGGCTGAAAAAACATGTTTTGAATTCATAAAATCCTAATAGGGAAGGAGTTGTTTCTCCTCTTTCCTCAAAAAGAACTTCTGCTTTTATCATAACTGGTTTTCTTCCCGTGTATTTTGGCAGATATGTGAGCTACCACACTGAAAGATCCCATCATTTGCTCACCTATATTCATAAGGCACTTTGAAACAACCAGAATATAACTGCCAAATTTCATTTGTATGTTCTTAATCACTTGTTTATTCCAATTACAGATGACATTATCAAATGGACACATCTATTACTCTCTATGGAAACAATTTTCTCTCCTAATAACCTATATGCGACACTCAAATATCTGGCATAAACTGTACTAAATAATAGCAATCAAATAGTAAAGTAAGATATTTGCTATTGAGCTCAATGCAAGTTCAAATCTTTTGCAAAAATCATCCTATTAATCTAAAATATGAAAAATTATGGAGAATGCTGCAAAAAGAACAGACCTTTGAATATGGTTGCAAATATCGTATGACTGCTGTGTCAGAGGCCTCTCCACACAGCTTTATAGCCCACAATAAGTCTATTGTTTAATGTAAAGACTCAGCTGTGGACAGAAATGTCCAACTACATAGCTATAAATGATTAAAGACAAGTTTTTAGTCTGTGACATTTATTTGTTTATGAACATATTGTATAGTACTTAATCCTAACAGTGGTCCATAGAAGAGAATGGATGAGAGAGTGATGTAAAAGTCTTTGTGGCCCACATTTACAATGGAAAAAAAGATGCCCTATATCAGCATTGAACATAAGTTGAAGGTGGAGCAGGTAGGTGACTACTGGAGCAGAATGAGAACAGCTGCAATACAGGGTGGAGGGACTGCTGGTCAGGTCTGCTTTGTGTTAGAGGCATGCATCTGAAAAGCCAGGGGGATATTTGTAAGACTGTCAAGTGGCTGTGTGTATGTATGTACCTTGGACTGGGGAATTTTGCCTGCTAGTTCGATCAACCATTGACATGTGCAGATAGCTGGAAAATGGTGATGCATTCGTACCTGTTCATTCAACCTTAAAATCAGTTAGTGTTCAGGAATCCTTTTGAAATTATGGCAACCTGTAATGGAGAAGACACTTTCACTACACACATGTTCATAATCACATTACTAGTGTCCTTTTTAGCTGTTCTTGCATAATTTGAGAAAGAGAATGCTTTCTTTTTCTCTTCATAGAAGAAAGCCTTTTTTTCTTGAAGTTTCATCCACCAAGTCAAATAAGAGTAGTTTATGTTCTATTAAGTTAAAGTCCATCGAAGTACGTACATCTTAGTACTACTTAGTTCATCTAGACGTGTGATGGATTTTCTCTCATGTTGTGCTTCCACTGAGAAATTATTTTTTGGCATCTAAGTCAAGACTGAGGTATAATTCAGTCACAAATTCAAAGTTTAATTTGCATTTCTTATAGAAAAACCCTCCCCAAACCTCATTCCTCCCCAAGCCTCACTTCTGCTAGACAGAGTTATGTGCTATCATGCTCACTCTTCTCTTGGTGGAAGGAATTGCCTTCAGCAGAATGAAGTTCCCTTCATCAATGAGCTTTTTGTTGATGCTTAAGACAGTCTCCTCAGAAGCAGAAAGCAGAGGTTTGAAACTTGATTCACTCTGGAGTGAAGTGATCCAAGTATTCACACTTCCCGAGTGCAGTAACCACTGGAGTCTTTCATGAAAGATGCTTTTTTTCTTGAATCATTTTTAAAAGAATCTTCTAAAAACAAGTCCTGTGCAGTTGTGGTGGTTTGGGGCTTTTTTTGTTTTGTTTTGTTTTTTTTTAAAAATGCTTGTATGTCTTTGTAGGGTCTGGTTTGAAGATTTTAAATTAGTTCAGATGTCTGTAAAGAAGCACTTTACCTGAAACAATGAAAAATATTGTCTGATGTTCTGTGGTCTGGGTTACACTGGAGGTCAAAGCAATCAGTGACATCATCGGTCTTCAGATGTAGGAATCTTCTGATACAGAGCAAAAGTATATAATAAAAAGAGTGTAATATCTTTCTTGTTATATTCCCATGACCAATGAAATCACTTTAAGAATCAACATGCAGTGTGATCCTGACTCACTTGGATTAAGATTTTGCACTGAAAATATGTTCCCTGTTTTAAAACAAAACAAAACAAAAAATCTCTTTATCTGCAGAATGAATGAGCCCCTTCAATACACTGTAAATGTTACCCTGGCTGGGATCCAAGGGTTGTGATGTGGAAGGACTAAGTTGCTTAATTTCTGTATTTGAAGCCTTTGTTAAAAAATGTTTTAATCTTTTCTTGACTCCGCTATAGTTTAAAGCCTGGTTTAACATTCCAACTGGGCCACAACAAAAAGCATCATTGTTTGACATGCTTTTCCTACAGAGCCTGTCAGATGTGCTGCATTATCTAAACAATGTTGGCAGCAAGTACACAAGTAGCAAGTGTGAATCAAATCAAAGATGTCCACAAATCCGGACTCCAAACCTGAATGTTCCCAGACTCCAACTGTATAACGAGAGCATCCGGTTATCAATAAGCCTAATCAATGATAATCCTATCATTTGGGATTTGAATCCAAAACTTGATGGCTTCCTACTGGTGAGGAATAACCCACACCACTGTTTGGCTTCGTGTTTCCATCCTACATTGGAACCACCAGATTAGGAACTATTCAACTTCATCCTTTACGTCAAACACCCAAAAAGAGGGTTGGTCCCAGAATAATGTTGTCTGATCCTTGCTAACGCACAAGAGCAAGTCCCAATGTACAGAGTAAGCAGTGAAGCTACAGGCTTGGCTGCTGATCCTCTTGCACTGGCCTCAGCCTCACCTTACAACATACTCCATCCTACTTGGCACCATCCTAGCGGCAGTAACCACCTTACTAAAATGTGTCTACTCAGTTCTTTGGGTGAGTTTTTCCTCATCTGTTTCCATCTAAATGAATTCAGCTAGCAAAGATCTCCTATTTAACTTTGAAACTGGTCTGACTCATGATGAGTAAAATGCGTTTGGGACTCATTGTATGAACAGTTCAGCCTGAAGGTCTGAGGAAACGGGCTACATTAGGTCTTTGATGCTATGAATATAAGCACCTTCCGAGTAAAGAACACTATCTGTGAAAGAACTTCAGAACTTCATTAACTTATTTTATTGCTGTATCATTCCTACTTCCAAGGTATGATACTTTGAAAGAGATTTTGTTTTTAAAAAATATAGTTTTGAAAGCATACTTTAATGCAAGCTATAGTACCCCTGAAATACATTTTAAAGAGAGTTTGTTCCAGGGAAAGTGCCACTAAAAATCAAAACCAAGTGGTGAAAACAAGATTAAATATATTCAATGCAATCAGCTAATACTAGTAAATATGAATTGTGGTTCCATATGTTTGTCATGCTATAACAATTAGTTTGAGGTTCTGTGAGAATACTAGAACTTTTACTGTGGGAGGTGCCACCATATAACACACAGATTAAGGGGGCAGGATGTGGTAGATGTTAACTGAAGATCTTGGTCTTTGCAATAGGGTGAAATTAGGTTCAGCTGTGTGGTCTTATAAGGGATAGAACCTGCACTCGATTTCAGCACACCACAACAGGCCAAATCATGCCTCAGCAGCCTCTGTGAAAGAAGGGGATCTTCCCTTTACCACCTCATTACTCCATGTTGTCAAATATTTTACTTTCTACACTCGCAAAAAGAAACCCTAATTAATCGACTGCTATACAGCATTTTGCTACTGTGACTAAACTTGGGCATAAGTATAAAAAGGTCTCATCTTAAACTGCCGTTTGGTATTATTCTTCAAAAGCCAGCTCTCACTTTTAAATTTTTATTTTCTTTTGAACAAAGAGATACATTCTGTATTTTGACTTTAAACACGCAGCAATAAATTTAGCAGGGTTCTATTGCATGGCAGGTATTTACCATAAATCAGACACATGCCAAGTTCAACTGTTCTTCAATGTCAGGTCTGCAGTCTTGTAAGGAGTTAAAAGATAAATTATAGAATACTCAACTATTAAACAATTTCAGCAAAGGTTATATCTATATATCTATTTTTGTCATGTACTTTTAAAATAACACACAAAACCTATATCACTTCATTTAAGTTTTAGCAAATGAGAAAAAAAGGTGTTTTCTTACTGTTGTATGAAATTTGATTTTGCGCTCAACAACAAAGACAATAGTAAATTAAAAGTAATATAGATATGAAGGACAATTTTTGTCTTTTTGAAGAGTTGAAGGACTAAAATTCAAAAATTTGGCTCTTTTGGAAAAAAAGCTGGTTCAGCAGCTAAGAGGAAAAGAAAATATTCTTACTGGCAGTAAGAATAAGTCTGTTCATTTAACATGGATTTTCTAAGTCTTATTTTTGTTCTTAATTTTTTAATTATAATTTATTGTAACAATGAAATGCAGTAATACAGAAATAAAATAAAAATCACCATGAAAATGGAGAAAGACACAAGAGCATCTCCAATAGTGCATAATAAAAAAGGATGACAGTATGCCAGCAAGTGTGTATGTATCATTTCATCTACTTTGTGAATAGGGCAGCAAGGTCTGTCTTTGTAAGAATTATTGGTTTTAAATTAAAATAAAATTAGGGTAAAACTAGATTAATTTACGACTGAACCTCCTTATTTATTTTAATGCTGTAATTATTAGTTTCAGTCTTCTAAAATATTTTAATCCTTGTTTTCAGGAACTCTGCATTTCAAATAACTTCTAAATGCCAAATTTTATAGGAAGGAGATATTTCACTAAAGAGCGATGTCAACATGAATAAAGCCAGTCAAGAGGAAATTCAAATGAAAAACAAATGACATAAACAATAATGAAGAGATTTAAGAAACTATTTGTTGATGTTGCCAACCTGATTAATTTTCTTCTGCCTGAGGGAAAACTATGGCTGACCACTGAATATAGATGTAAAAATTTGCTTTATGTCCAAATTCTTATCCTAACTTCATGTCAACTCACAAAGAGAATAAAGACATGCAGCTTTGCTTTCTCCTAGCTTTGAAACTTTGAGCAGGTTGCATTTTCACGAATTTTCACAGAATTAGACATGTGATTATTTCTTGTCTTCAAATTTTCTTTCCCTCTCTGTTTCTTTGCTAGGATTTTCCTAAACTTGGCTGCATACAAAAACCCAAAACTAACCAGAATCCTTACAGTCAATGACTAAGAAAATGGGCGTTGCATGATGGATCTGGAGGAACAACACATGTCCTTTTATCCCAGAACTTGGGGTACTCTTCTAGACCTAGAAACAACTTTTACCTATCATGAGCTACATGTCATCCAAGTAAGAGCACACACAGTATGCAAGGACTGCAAATGCCAGTCTCACATCTGTGGTACTTCATTCTCAGAGTAATGAAATTTTCATTTCAGGCTTCTTTTGCTCATCAGAAAAGGACTAAGCTAAATAGATGAATAATGTAGCATGATCAATGCACTGGGCACACACTGCCGACTGTGCCTTCTGTAAACACCCGTCATGAACAGAAAGTTATCTGTCCTCTTCCACCCCTACTGGTTCTGAAAGAAAGGCAGTCAGATCCTGAACCGCACAAATTCCTCTTCGCATAGGTACACCTGTACTGAGCATGTATGTAGTTAATACTCCATTCCTCTTTCTGTCAGTCTGGGCAGAAGAGGAAAACAGCCTGCAAAACCTGCTCTCCTTCCCAGTCAAAAGTCAGAAGGGTGGCTGATAACTAAGCCCCTGGAGTATTCATGTCCAGCCACTATTAGAAGAACCCAACACCTACTTTTAATCACCTGGGACTGCTATGTGTGATTTCCAATCAATAATCCAACTCAAAATTATGTTACTTAATTGCGACCAAAACTTATTACATTTTTACATGACTATAAAATAGAGATAATACATCCGCCCTCTTAGGTGGCATTTCTAACAATTGCCACTGAGCAGTGATCCTTCATTGAAAAGTCTGGTTGGAGTTTAATGAAACCTGTGTAAAATTTTAAACTGTAATTATTTTAATCTTGCTTCCCTGGCAGATTAATGAGGAGCATTTAACATCCTTTCTCACTGTTCTCTTTTAATTTATTCCTGCAATATTTATTCTCATTCTGTTTTAAGACTGGCCAGAAATGATATTGGATTAACTCAGCAGATATGGAAGAAATCAGGTAACTGCCTTGATTCTTTTGATGTTGTGTTAAATTGCCTAATAACTGGCAGTGACCAGATGATGTTTTGTTTTCAAAGTGCTTGTAAACTGGCAGCATCCATTTGTCTCACACAATTGAGTCATTTTTTGGGTCACAATCCACTTACACAGCATAATCGTACAGGCAGAAGGCAGCACAGGCCTCCAGAGCCTCAGAGGAATTTTCAGAGCAAAGTCCCCATCTCTGTTAGGCAAAAAACTCCCATTTTTCACATGGACTCCATTTTTTCCCTGCAATTTGAAGGAGGCTGAAATTTCCAGAGTAGGTCATTAGAAGCCATAAGAAAAGCTGAAGTGAAAAATGTGGGAAGTAATGTGACAAAAGAAACTCCTAGGTAGTAATGGCTTGAAAAAGTGGTCTTAATCATAAGAGAGGTAAATAACTCCTTATAAAGCTCATCTTCTGTGATTTTTTTGGGCATTAACATATTTCAGGCTTTCTGTGAGAGTCTTAGCACAGTACAGAGGAGAGATTCAGAGTCCCCCTCTGCAGGGAAACATCACAGAAGGGGGGCACCGCTGAGAGGGTGTGGAAAAGGCCGCACGGAGAGGCCCACCCCTGTTTTGAGGGGTTTCATCAGGGCAGCTTGTGCCAGAAGTGAAGAATTTAGCCACAAGACAGACACCTGCTGTGGGAGGTCATCAACGCCCACCTGGTCTTCTGGGAACTTGATGCACATGGGCCAACTGTGGGCTGGCACTGAACCAGCCAGTAGCCCAGTTTGATCTGAAAGATCTTGGATAACATTACTTTACCTACATATATATGTGTGTCTGTTTGTGCCCATGCTTGTCAGACTTTTTGTCTGTCTGACTATATCCGTATCTTTTGAACCTGTTGGCCAACCTCAGTTAGTGAGAAAATGGTCAGAGAGAGAATTCTACAACTTTAGTGAAAAGGCATTGCTGCCCAGAAGGGAAAGCACTCCTTGGCATGCTCCATTTAGGAACAGGCTTCAGATGAGCTCACAGCACAGGGGAGAGATGGCCTAAATGCCTGAAATGGAAGGAAAAATTTTAAATGGGGCTTACACTTTACTAGACACCAGAGAATCCAACCATGAGGCACAAATCTGTAGGAAACCAGGCTTCGTTCGTTCCACTCACTGCACAGGGAGCTCCTTGTTTGTATTAAAAGCAAGGATGACTTTCAGTGCAGTTTCGCTTTCCGACAACATTATTTATTTATTTGTACCACGCTGCAAATATGAGTAGCATTTTGCCTTTTCCCCAGTGTTTCTGTCTTGAGGATCTTGGCCCATGGGCCAAAATTTTGTCCTCAAATTCTCTTGCTCCAGGAATGGTTCAATGTTCTCTTGGTACAGGAAGTATTTCCACTGAAGTCAGCCAAAATATATGCCTCCCCCTGCCATGCTGTGATGAGAGTTCAGGATGGAGATGGATGGCAGGGGATGTCTGATGCTCCAAACTCCGAGCTTTGCACAGGGGGCTCTGAAACAGTTAAGTCAGAAAGGTGAATATTTTTAACTTGTAATTTGTCTGAAAAGATATTTGGATTTCTTGTTGCAAGAAGCCCATTGCTAAATACATATTTGCAGAATATTAGACATATTACCACCTCTTTTACAGATGGAAAAACACCCTCCCTGAAGAGATCAGCATATCCACTCCTACATTTATGAACTCAGAATATCAAAGGAGGTGTGACACAGCCCCACATGTTGACCTTGAATGCTGCCTTTCTATGCAGGAGTCAAGCCTGCCAGATGCTTGGTGCCCCTGATTCACACTGAAAGCTGAAAACACTGGCCATCTTGCCTGATGCTCAGCACAGGCTTTCTCCACAGTTTCTGTCAAAAGTAAAGAGAATTATTGACTAGGCATTATGTATTTCTTACCTAACAACACAAAGGCTCATTTTGCAGAAGAGTTGAAACTAGCACAGCTGATGTAACAGCAGTTCTGTGTTGTAATAAAAATAAGGAGTATTATTATAAATACAACAATATATTAATGAGTGCCTTTATGGTATTCATTTCAATTGCTCCATCTTTAAAGAAGTATTTCCACTGCTAGTTTGATACAGGCAGTAAATTTTCCCATGTCACTCACACCTTTATCTTCACATTATTCTGTCATTTAAAACCGTTTCAAGGCTCTTTTGTATGGAAAAAAGGCTAAACAGTGTTACTAAGTATTCCAGCCATAACATTTAAGCACTGGGAGCCCTTGCATGGAGTTGAATATTTGAATGTGTCCTTAATATCTTGCTAATAGGCTCCAATTAAGGCACATGAGAAGAACAGTGTAGGTAGATCAGAATATTCCTAATGTGTCTTAAACTTACCAAGATGAGCTTCTCTCAGTGTTTACTCATTAGCTTAGCTAGTATAAAAGGCAAACTCCACTAGGTACTTAGACTTAACACATATAATAGTATGCCCAAGCCGAGAAAAAAACCCAAGTGTGTTCTGACCACGCGACAGGTAAAAAGAAGTACAGAAACCCAGTGAAGATACAGTTTTCACATGTTTGAACAAACTGAGAAGAACATTGGGTAGGAGTTTAGGGGTTACCTTGATTTATCAGAATTTAGTTAACTTACACCTTCAGTCTTCACTACATGTTAATGACTATAATCTTCACCAATGCAAGGTAAAAATCTATCTTTTGTGCCTAGTGGAGACAAGGACTCAGGACGCTATAACAAGATTGTTTAAGTAGCACAATTGTATTATGTATATAAGACTAAAATTTTCAGATGTATTGTTAGCTTAGCATCTTAAACCAACTTTTACTTTTGATTCAGATGTTCTGGAAATCCTTGGTAAGTCAGGCAACCTGTATTAATGGACTAATTAAACCAATCTTTCAGTTTTAGAAAACTACTCAGTTTCACTAAGGAAAGGTTATGTCATCTGTGAAGATGGAATATATGTATACCAATGTATACCTATATGGCCATAGGTGACTGTAAGGAAAAGGTGAAGAGAGAAGAAACTCATCTTCTTCTGTTCAAGAATTTTCTGTTCCAAGGCAAGCACCACAGAAATCTTTGAGTTCCACCCACTCCTCTCTGCTCTTTTTTTTTTCTTTTCAGAGAGAGAAAAGCCAAGGTTAGTATTACTTCTTTTGTATTTAAGGTTAACACTACAACAAAGCAGTTTTGTATTAAAGTTCATCACCTAGCCTCTTTTAACCATTGACTTCATCTGGCTCTCTAGGTTCCTTCTAAACCAAGGTAGATATTTTCTCCGTAAAGTACTTCTTCCCAACTGACTGGGCTTGCTGGGGTTCCTCAGCTTTCTTTAGGGTCTGCAGAGGAAGACTGAGCAACAAAATTTGACTAAACCTTTAAAAGATCAAAATTCAGTCAAATGAATTGCAGCCCCAGAACCTGTGGAATGGAGGTGAAGAAGGTCCACTGACAGAATATCTTACAGAGATGTTCTTTGGGAACAGCAGGGAGGGCTTTCCAGTAAGAGGAGATGTAGTATCTTCCCACCCATCGAGAGTGGAAAAAAATTTTATGTTTTTTACTTATCTTGAGGAATTGGGTTTTAGTAGTTTCAAAAGACTTACTTTGGGATTAATCCAAGAGTATTGCCTCAGCAATATCAGATCATTCTTGTCTGATTTTGACCTTTAAAACCTTTAGAAGACAAAATCTTGTCTGCTTTTGACCTTAAAATTTTTTTTAAATTTTTTGAAGAAATTGACCATAAAAAACTGTTTAACTAATCTTTTATATATATTTAAAGACAATGGATTCTGTTACAAAAATTGTCTTTTGAAATGCAAAACTGAAACACACCTGGCCATTTCTGACCACCTCAAAATGCTTTTTCCTTCTTTATCCTTTTTTTGAAAAAAAGAATCCACATTTGTAAATGTTTTGCCTTAAGCCGAATAGTCATTTTCCATTGGGGAATGGTTTTCATTCTAACTTGAAAGACACTCAAGTCAATTGGACACTGGGAGCAGCAGGGGAAAAGTGCAGGTTACCTTGCGGCACTTGCTTGGTTGGTTCTACAAAATAATGCAAAGAACAGTATTACATCAGAAATGAAAGATGTTCTACTTCTTAAAAGAGCAGGTGTTCAGGGAAACCCCTCCCTGTCCTTACAGGACAGTCTCACGTGCTGCCACTTTGAGAAGAAAGGGTGTAGGAAAGCAGACAAAAAACCCCTCTTCAAACCAAATTGGAAATGAGGGCCACAAGGAAGCCCCTGAGAAACTCACGGTCGGTAGCATCCGAGAGCCCTGGAAGGCTCAGTGAGTTACAAAGGGATGATGCTTCAGCATGAGCGCTGCCCCAGACTCTAGTTCAAAAATCCAGCAAAGGAATTAGGGACTGGGGCCAGAGGGCTAGAAGGATCCAACCAAAGTGGAACAATAACTTGTCCAAGCACAGATCAGCCCTAAAAATTAAGAAAGCTAAGGTTTTACATAATTAAAGGTGTGGCTGCTCCGGAAAAGTACATGAGCCCAGGGGGATTAAGACCGGCCTAGACCAAAAAGGGTTACTTGGTGATAAATAACTCTTAGAAATGGTAATTATGTTATGCCCTAATGTTATTTACTGCCTAATATTGTTCGCTGTGACTCCTTTAATTAATCTACCTGACATTCTCACTAACTCACTCCTTTTATCCTTTGCTGAGATTAAAGGTCCTTTTTATCTTATTGCTTTTATGTTCATTCTTGGGTGAATCCAGTACGAAATTAGACTCCCATGTGCATTTTGAGTACCCATGGCACTCACTTATGGGGTTCACAGCAAGCTTACAGCCCCTTCGGAAACTATTGAAAGTTCTTGACGTTCCTGATTACTTGGAAATCAGTTTACCCAAGAGGAAAAGATGTTCCTAAAATATAACGTTCCCAGTTCACAAAATCCCTCTGAGTGAGTTCTTAGAGTGATTCTTAGGCTAACAGCAGACCCCCATACTTTTTTCAAATAAAGATTTCTCACTAGGGTCTAAGTTACTTTGAGAAGCTATCTAGCTAAATTACCCAGTAATTTGCCTTGGCTAGTTTGCCCAAAAAACTCACAAACAGCCCACATTATTATTTCCCAGGACTGGTTTTTCTCTCTCAGGATATCTTTGAACTGATTTCAATTACTCTGACTGGTCAAGCTCTCCACTGAAAATGCTCCAGTTCCCTGAAGCAGATCCTTCTGATGACTTAGGCAAGAAATAAATATAATTATTTCACCTTGTGGTAAATTGCCCATGATCAGCTCTATACTGCAAAGTATCATCTCATCGCCCTTTATAATTGTGGTGGCTAGCTCACCAGCAGCATTTAGTCCTGTAACACATACTCGAGGGCAGATTAAACAAACGACTTGTTTACAAACAGTTTAATGAGGAATAGTTATGACACACACAACTGTTTCGTTTCCCTCTGCATATGCAAAGGAGCTTGCTTCCTATTTTCTTTATACAGAACCAGCAGGTTCCTCTCTGGACACCTGTCAGCAAGTGACCCTGCAGCAACAGAACCCCTGTCCCACTGATTTGCATTAGCCAGTGAGTCCTCAGTGAGGGTGGGACAATGGCCAGGTCCAGCACTGCCCACCTCACCAGAGAGCATCTCACCTGCCTTCAGCCTCTTCCCTGTGTGTTACACGCAAACTCCCCATACATTACAACACAAGGTCCCGGTACTGCTTGCAAAGAAGCATTTTCACACAGCACCCCTCCGAGCTTAGTGCCGAGCTTTCAATAGCTGACATGAGCATCCCAGTCCATGTCTCTGTTTATCCGTCTCATGACTCCTCTTTCTGCAACCCTGGAAAATATGTTTGATTCCACCATCATTCAGAGAATAACCTTCTTTTCTCACATGATTTAATTCTCATTTCCCTCCTGTTCACCTGTAATGGTATTTTATGCCTGTGTGGTATTTTATCCATTTTAAACCATATATAATAACAATTTCTCAGTGGTTTCTTTACAAAATGTGATGGTAAGCCAGACTGTTGCTCATTGTTTTACCTGGCTTGCCTACCAACGTTGTCTTGTGCTTTGATTTCTAAGCTTTTGGCTGGGATATCTTTTTGTTCTGAGTTAATATAACACTGGGTGCAAAAGGAGTTCTTGCCCAGAAGTAGAAAGATTAGATATATATTCTCTGTAAGTACTACTTACAATAATAATAATAATAATAATAGCAGAATTTCTTCAAGGGTACCATACACGGGGAGTGAGACTGTGGTCAAAAGATAAGTGTTATTGAATTTCTGATGAAATAGTGAGATGTTGCAGTGGGAAAAAAATCATTTAAAGGCAATATTTTTTGGTCAATTTCAGTTTTATCAAACATATTGAAAATTCACATTCGGTTTAAATTTATGTTTTGTGATTATTTGTGCCAGCCCTGTGAGAGTCTTCTACAATAAGTCTTCAATTAAGCTGAATCCTGTAACTTACTGTAATATTACTATTACATCTTATCAATTTTTTTAACTAAAACATGCAGAGACATCCAAGATTTTGATGTAAAACTGCAGCTGTTTGAAAATGTGCAGTGAATGTCATCTTTGGAGCATATTTTGTGATCATCATCCCACTGGGCACTTAGGTATTTTCTGTTTTCCGTATTACACGTATTTAAAACATATAAAGCAGAATGAAATTCATAAAAGATAGATACCAAGTTACTTGCATGGCATTACAACTCTACATGACTGCTGCCATAATAACATCCAGTACCCAAGGCTATGAGTAGTGATAATTATACTAAGCTTAGCATAGATTCTCACTAAACTGATGATCTCTGTTCTGATGCCTACCAATATTAAGTACCAATAAAATCTGGGCCCTTGTTGGGAGATACTAATCAAACATATGTTCTGCCATTCTGATCTATCTCCACTATTATCATGTAATGATGATACTCGGTAAGGCACAGAGAGCAGTACACAGCTTGATTCGTTTCCCATTATCAGGTAATACACAAACTGTGCTGACTAGAGTATGAAATTTCTATGGATGAAAGGGGAAAGTAAGAAGTACACTAGTGTATAAAATGGAGAAAGAACAAATGACACAAATGCCTGGCTGCCAGAAGGAAAACTGTGGGCTTGCATCCATTAATTTAGGAACGACCGAGAGCGCTATACTTACATTTTATTGCTTGCACTACCTGTCACTATGTAATGACGGCTTGTGACAAAGTTTACCTTGTTATGAACAGAAAAGACAGCTGTATAGCGAAGCATTCCACTGATGTTTACTTATGCTTCCTCAACACCGTAGAATAAACCCTGAATGATTTGCATCCAATTTAGAAATCAGAATGGTAAAGTTAATCCTAAAAGATACTTTGAGCTGTTTTTATTAAAGTACCCTGCTCTCTCAATTCCAGCTTCATTTCCCCCTTCCTATCAATCTCTTACACTGCAAGTACTTGAGTCTCCTGGCTGCCGGCAGGAACAGCTACAAACATAGAATCTGCTGGATTAATGTGCAGTGAGGAACAGTTCCACTGAATGCTGCTAGTCATTATCAGCTTGCTAAAAAGCTGGCCCTCTCACCCACACAGACATTTGTAAGAGGAAAAAAGTGAAAAGTACCTCTGTGTAAAAAAGTGAAAAGAAGCACCTCTGCTTTGCAGGATAACACAGACCTTACTAAGACATCTCAGAAATATCAGCCCAAGCAAAGAGTTTGTAACAGCATATCTACAAGTTCTGAAATAATATAGCGAGTTGTTATTAATCTTTTATTCTGCTCATTCTGCGTTGCATCTCATTCAGTACCATCAACAAATTAACGTTATTATACAAGTCAGTGTTCTGGTAGGCTATACCAAGATGTTTCTCATTTTCTGTTTTGTTCCATTGGAAAGAATAAATAGCACTACTCTTATTTTTAGCTTTTCGACCCAGTGTTACTCTACATCACTTGGAGACTGTCAGTTCTTGCAGTACTCATCATTATCTTTACTAACCAACGCATTTTAGGCATTAACATAGCCAGACATTGTAAACAGCTATAGCCTTGAAAAGCAGAATTAAAAATTGGCCTTGTTCATGGCTACAGCTCCTCCTGGGGCCATAGATGCTTGTCTTAGTTTCTGCACTTTGTACAGAAGAGATGAAAGACGCTAAGCCAGACAGAAAACAGCAGTTGCAACAAGCCCAGGTAAAAATGATGCGAGGACATAACAAGCCTAGGCAAACCCTCAGCCCCTATCAGCACCAATTCAGCAAGCCTGGGCACAGACTCAGAGATATGGCAGCCTCTCTGCAGACCTCATATGGTCTGGCATTAGCCGTCTAGAGTTTTTGCATTTAGCATCTTTTTTTTACCTATAGTTGATGGAGGAGAACAGGCTTTTGCAGGATACGGTTCTCTGTTTTGATGTCCCATGTACCAAGCAGGCACTTCTACAGCATCAGTTCATTCCATATTTTTTTTTCTCCTTTTTCCTGTTTTTCTCCTATGGTACCATTATTTGTATTTAAGTAATGTAAAAGTCTGTATGCAGAACTTGCTAATATTTTCTGGTTGCACAATTTGAGGAAGAACATATGTTCTTGATACAACTGATCAGAGGTGTTTCATATTCTGAGGTTAACAGCTAGGTAACATTAGAGTCAGTATTATGCCTATTTGCCATAAGCATTGGGGAGCCAAGTACCTGATCCAGGTAGCTGGACTTTGTCTTATGTTCCCCCCATTAACTAGGAAAGGAAACTTGGAGCACGACTTCTCTGCAGCATCCACAGTCTGCAAGGGATTGTCTGTGGCAGTTGTGTGCAGGGAAGGGACAAATCCAGCATCAACTTTCTGTTGCCCACCAGTGCTCTCTTACTGGAAAATAAACTTTACATGGCTAAATAAGAAAGAAAGATGAAGTTTCAAAAACCATCAAAGTTCAAACATTTGTTAAAATAATGATATTTAAGCAGTCGTTTGAACTCACATTCACACACCCCTTCATTGCAAATGAAAATACTTATCATCCTCCCCCCCAAGAATTTTTCAAAGAAATTGGATTCTCTTTGTTGAAAATTGAATCCTGGAAAATACTTGTTTTTAATATTGAAAACCCAGTTTTGAATAATGTAATTAATATTTGAAAACTGACTATTTTCCTGTTTTCGTTTATGGGAAATGTCAGCATAAATAATAAATTAAAAACAACCCCCCACTTTTTTTTTTCTCCTTTCCCAACTTTCCCATGAAAAACAAATGGTATTTTCCTTCAACTCTACTGGCAACAGAAATGTCAATACAGAAAGCCTTCAGGCATCACACTGGGTTTCTCTTCAAAAGCACAAGGTTAATGAGTATATTGAGAATCGTCAGGAACTCACAAGTCTGAAGGAACCTCAGATCCATCTGCTGGACTATTTGCTCGATGACTCACAGGAGGGTGAAAGGTTGAATTACCAGCCCTTCTCTTCATGAGGACAGATAACACTTTCTAAGCCTCCAACGATCGATCCCTCCAGAACCAGATCATACATGGCTTCCAAGACATTAGACACTCCCTGGAGAATGAGGACGTAATCTGAGTGTGTAGAAGGCTTCACTTATTTACCAGTCAGAAATGTTTTTATTGGTCTTAAATAAAACAAGATACCAGAATTGATAGGCTTTGAAAATGTGTCATCAAAACCCTTGTGTTGAAAAATAATCCTAAGCAATACTGCCAGTTTACGAGAGGTAGTAAATTCTTTTTTTTCCCCCTTTATTCAGAACTATTACTTGCTTTTCAAAATGCTATTTTAAAAAAGCAACAAAACAAAACAACTGCAATACATATAATTCCACATGCTAATGGATAAAGATAGCCTTATGGAAGGGAAATGGTAACATAAGTGATCTTCAGAACATCCTCTGAAGTAAGAAGCTGTTGCTTTGCCTGTTTTATGGAAGGGGAAATATTTTTCATAACCCCATTCATACTAAGGAGAACTATATGTTGTCACTGGTACCACATTTGAACAACTACAGAAGTAGTAGCTGTAGATGTAGAAAAAGTTACCAACCATTCTGAATAAATGTGTCACTGCTTGGCTCAGTGACACTACACAGCCAAAGTTAAAGCCTAGATCAGAATTCAAGAGTTTTATTGAAACTCTACTGTATACTTGTATTAATGAATTTTAATCTTGTTTGAAAAATATGGAACTGCTTAACAAATAATTTAATTTATGACTTCAAAATCTTTCCCCCTGCCCCCCTCACATTGTGTGAGTGGCCACAGCGTTCTATATGCAATAGAAATATGGTAATACTGCCAAATACGCTATTTGGTATAGTTAGATCACAGTTACATTTGAATCACAGTTTGGCATTTCCTTTCTCTAAGCTGTATTTTTGAAGTCACTGTCTTTTAAATAAAACCCTGTCTTTGGCTTAAATCACAGTGTAAAGCTGCCATGCTAATCAATTAATAACATTTGCGATCATCAGGCAAATTGTTTCTGTTACACTGATTTTTATCGTGATCATTGTTCTGTATGTGTACCTGATCATTATCAACCTGCAGGACATGTCTGTGCAGAGACCGGGATAATATGCAGTAGATCCTTACAGACAGCAGTAACAAAAAGTGAATTGAAAGCTCCAGGCACTGCCAGAGCACCACGCTATGGAATAGAAACCAGCTAAAATGTCACACTAAGATTCCTTCACGTAACCGTAAATGCTCAGGAAACTTGGGAGAATATCTTACGTATCTGCACAAACTGACACAGTGAAAATCTCAGCGAATAGTAATTTTCTGGATTTACTGCATGACAGGAATGTCAGGTGGTAAGTTAAATAATGTAAGGCACAGAAATTGAGTAAAAATCTTCCTGTGAGCCTGCTCATCACAGACATATGAGCAGCTGGATCCCACTGCAATTCCTATTTGCTTCTAAGCCTCCCCAGCTGGGATACGTGAAAGCCTTATCACGGTCACTGACAATCTGACAGCCATCTGAGATAGGCTGCGAGTCGGTCCCCCGTATGGTGTGGAGGAACAGAAACTTCCTCGGGAGGTACCGACAGCAGGCAGCGTGTTTCTCACTGTGATTTCCCTTTACCGGGTACTGTGCCTGCTCACGGGGAGCGCTGCACCTTGGCACGGAGAACGAGGGAAGATAACGCTGGTGTCTCTCACATACTTCAAACAAAAGCTAGCACGTAGCGTCTGAGCCTGTGATCCTTCTCAGAGCACAGCAGCTTTTCACAAGAAAGGCAAAGGGATCCTCCTTAAAGATAAGGGATCAAATAGTCTGAGACTCACACTGTCTCTGTGAAGGTTGGCAGTGGCATTCCCGTACACCACACCATAAGTAATGCCTTGAAGACGAAGGAAGATGGTCACAGGTTCGGGCACATCAAGGGCCTGATGCACAAGTGCTCAGCATCTTCTGCTGGGGCTGGATTGGTGAGCCCAGTCAGCCCAGAGTGCCGGTGAGGTGGTGCCGTAGGGTATTTCATTCTGGGTGCTGAATTCTTCCAAAAGTAAAATGTTTATCATGCGCGAGCATGGTTTGAAAAACAGTTTTCTGGTAGACTAAATAGTTCCAAGTGTAGACAGAGGAATGGCTTACTGCAGAGAAAAGAAAGATATCAGTACAAGTCATCTTTTGATAATTATTTACGTATTAATTCCAAGACAACTTGGGGGTGGAGGGTGGGATGGGGGGAGAAGAAAGCAAGGAGAGAAGAAGTCTCCCAGTAAATAGCACAGTTTCTGTATGACAGTCAAGCAGAGATATCTACTTATTGTACAGGTTGATGAGGTGTATAGATGAGATGTTAAAAATTCTGCAAAAAGACCGATCCAGCAGCCCCGCTGTGTAAAGACACTCAGTGACTTGCCTGGCAGGTAATCGATGGAGATCTGCTAAGGCCCACTCTCAGCAGGTACTTAATGCCTCTGTAATCAAAACTCAAATGAAGCTAACCTCCGAATCTTGCTGCATGTTTTCAGTATCTAACGAGATCCCTACATACACAAGAGCTTTAAAGATAGCAGGATACAAGCGGGCAAGAAGCTGATCCCCTTTTAATTCATGTCAGTTGCAGAAATGCATGGGTATTCAAGAAGTGCAGGGCTGGGCCCAAAGAATGATTTTCTAAATTATACCAAGCGGAATATTCTGTGCAGCTGAATAGTCCAGAGACTTCATATGAAAATACATAGCCGGCAGACTTCTGTGGCGTGAAAGATATATGTGCCCATGTGCGCGTGTGTGTGTGCGCGTTTGCATACACAGGGGGATGTTAAATTGTTTTATATCCGTGAATATTTAAGCAGGAAACATGAGTAACAGGCATTACAACTAAGAAACTAATCAGTTTAGATCTGTGTTTTTCAAACAAAACATTGTATTTCTTGAACAGCCATAACCTGATACAGTGTTTTGTCAAAAAACACTGAGTTAAGTATTAGAATTTTTTTTCCCCGGTAATATCAGTGTAATTTATGTCTCCATAACACAAAAGTTAGAAGCCTGTTCGTCAAGTGGATTGTGTCTGGGTGAGATTTTATGCTAATAAGTTAGAATTCTAAGTTCAATTTACTTGATTGATAATACAAAAAGAGTAACAGTGAAAGAGAAATACTTTTTTAATATACTGCTTTGCAGTCTCTGCAGTAAACCAGAAGATGAACTATGAAATTTATTTTTTAGATTTCATTAGGATTGTATTAAAATGTATGAAAGATTATTATCCATATAGGTAAAATAAAAAAAGATCTGTCTATTGTGACAATTACAATTTTTTAAAAATCCTTTGGGGTTGGAGTTTGTTGGCAGGTTGGAAAAGCTGGCTCAACTTAGTCTCAAACTACAGTAGATGCAATAATTTATAGCATCTGAATGGTAAAACAGTATTCCGTTATTTAAATTAGCCTTTAATAGATGGCATGAATCATTTTCATACTCATGCTTTTGCACATTGGACTGCACTGCTAGAAATACAATGTTCTTGGTGACATTGTTTAAGGGTCTAATCTCATATTGTTGCTTCAATAAGTTTCCAAGGGCTGCAGAAAATGAGATGGAGTACACTGAACAAACTAATGCAGGAAAAACTTAGTACAAATAAAGAATTGCTCAGCTGTTTGGATAACTCTTTTGGAAGAAGACAATTTAGAGCTACATTTCTGTCACAGTAGCAGTATATCAAAAATTATTTTTAATGAAAAGTAAAAGAAGAAAATGACAAATTGTATCCAAAGCCAAGTTTGTGACTTCTTGCAAAACAGTAACTTTGAACCATGACTATTTGTAATGTGATAAAGTATAATGTAAATTTAATGGCTTTCAAGACACAAGCTATTAAATACCATACAAATCTGGTAAATCTATTTGAAAAGTCAGTTGCTAGGCTCCTAGATCTTGCTACACTTTTAGAAACTGCAAGTTTAATTTCCAGCACCCCCGGCTGGGATTCAGAACCACAGCAAAAACAATGACTTTCTTTAAGGTTTTACATACCAGTCAGGAGAGTCACTATTCCAGGAGATTGCCAATATATACAGAGACAAATACATGCAAGGAGGGAAAGCCACATGGAGGGAGGGATGAAGGGCTGTCTCATCACTGTTAACCTGCTGTACGTCAGTCTGCAGCCAGCCCAGCTGCCATCGCAGGGCTGTGAGACAGCTTTGCCTGAAGTTATTCCCCAGTCATTGGCTGGACTGAGACTGAATTAAAGAAGAGTAAAAAATACACTGGGTAGGAAAAATATTAAACCTTTCTTCACTGAGGAGCAATGAAAAATACGCAGTAGACAATAACATCAGTAGACCAAGTGATCCATAAATACGCTTCTGTTCCACAAAAATACACAAAACAAAAACAAAAAAAACCTGCACAATATTTTACCATGCTGAGCAAAATTCAGGCTGACTGCAGGCTGCAATAAAGCAGCCACAGGATACCTGTCCCACCAGATTTACTCCCACTGAATTACCTCCCAGATCTCATGTACTAAGTTCCCTCAGCATCAACAACTAAATATTTGTCTGCCTATTCAGCTGAATTGTTCATTAATTTTTAAGATTTTGGGCTTAAGATATTCACAGATGAAAATTCAGGAACTGCTATTAAAATGCATGAAAGAATCAATGACCATTCCATGAAAAACCACAAAGGTTTCCCAAATCTGATGAAGGTACCTCCCTTGGTACACAGTTTCTTTCATGCAGATACTGGGCTTGAATGAGCAGCGTGGGGGTACGCCCTCCCCTCCCATAGTGCCCACTCTCTTGCCTCTTTCAAAAGAAAGCAGAATCAGTGGCAAACACAGCACTGGTATACTCCTGTAGTTGCTACTGTACATTGCAATCTTGCCTTTAGACTTACTATCTATTTCCTGGAATTTATGACTCAGGATGTCTGACCCTATCTCACTATGTTTTTTTGGCCCTGGACCCTTTTTTGCAAAAACTGTATCTCCAAAATGATGTTTCCAATCTGCAAAGAAAAGATCTCCAAGAGAGGTTATATTTCTGTCCTGTGATATTGTCAAACAGTAGGGTTGTAAAGCTACAATTTAAAGCTGGATGCTGAGTAAAAAGTCAGTTTGAATTACTCTGCTTGGCCAGTGACAACAAAGCCTTGGAGTGAAAACGTGGCTTCAGAACAAGACATTTAAATTTTGTCTGTTGAATCTGATCCACAGGCAGATTATTTGGGTGAGTGTGCCTAGCTACCAGACACCACTGCTTTCAGTTGACTACCATTCTTTATCCACACATGGGTAAGAATGTCCAAGAATATCAAGACTGATGTTGTATGTCTTTTTTTTTCTTTTTTTTTTTTTTACAAGCATTTTATATAAGCAAGACTGTGTAAATCAAGATTGTGAAGCCACAACAAGAAAAAAATCCCTGTGAGTGTATATTTATTCTAGCACAGAAACAGCCGTTTTATTATAAATAAAACCAATGTCATTTTCACTCCAAAGCTCCTGTGCCTATTTCACTGCAGCGTTCTGCCTATGATCCCTCTCAACACTTCCGTAGTGACTTCTCGTCACTTAACGAAACGCTTCCTAACAAAAATCCAACCTGTAAACTTTATTAACTCCTGCATTGCCTGTAATCGTCTAGGAAGAGCAATGATCAGTAATGACCAGTTGTCCTGCAAAGGTCCTCATTCCGTTTCCCTGCTATACTGTGAAAGTGGGGTGTAAAATCATTTTGGAAAAGATAAGAGAAACAGGAGTATCTCCTTACATGACATGAAGATTCATGCTGGTACATTGTCATTTCTGAGTTTGTGTCTTTTAGAATAAGAAGCCATACACCTCCCTAACAGCAAAGCAAAATTTAACATATTTTCTAAATCTGCCATTAATAGTAAAGTAAATAGTTAAGGATGAAAGGAGTGACAACAGCGGGCCAATAGTTTGGATTAAAGTCTTTGCATCTGAGTCCTAAAGTTAGGATGTCAATTTAGTCTTAACTTCATAAAAGTTTGAGCTGATTGGATTTGAGACAAGTTTTCAACATAATCTGATAATTTCCACATGTGTACATATCTTATCAATAGACCAATGTCATCCTTTGCACATACCTTAAGTTATCAGCTAAAGGTATAGAGCAAACTTGAACACCACATTTCTGCTTAAATATTTTGAAGGAACTACAATTATAAGTAAAAGCTAAGGCTCCAGTTTAGAGACATCTATGCTCACACTCAGTTTTCCCTAAGTAACCCTACTGAAATCAACTCTTGAAGCATTTTCCAACTTGCTAAAAAGTACTCTTTGGGATTTCAGCAGGAAAACAGAAAAAAGCTTAGAACATATTGCTCTATTGAGGATCTATCATGAAACTGAAACTATTACAATGCCAGCTGACCGTGACTAGAATAAATATTTTCTTTAAGTTTTCCAAGTCCAAAAAAAATGAAGCTGACAGTCTTTAAAGGTGTCTAACCAGATCTCAGGTGCAGAACTGCAAATTGTTGTGAATTGTTACAAATATCTGAGGCAAAATTTGCATAGAAAAGTGTGTAGTGAGACCAATTGATTTAACTGGGGAAAAACAAATAGCCTTTTGGACACAAAGATACTTTTTTGTATACAGAGAATTTACATCCATTATTTACAACTGCTGTGTGGCCATTAAAGAATCTTTATTCACTTAGAGGTAGCATCCAGAACTGCAGGGGGAAAAAAAAGGAGAATTTTGTATATAACTGTATTGAAAAGGGAGAGTAAGATGACTTTTTACTTTGCATAAAAACACCTCACGTATGCAGTTAGGTGAGTTTTGTGAGACCCAGGAAGCCCTTAACAAATAGCCAGGACTAACTTGCAAAGGAAATATGTTTGCAAAAATTTAGTTCATTTCTCTAAGGAAGTATTTTGCAATGGTTCTTTGTTCCCTAGCCTCCCTGTAAATTTGGGATACCTCAGTAGAGGCTGTTTCAATGGTATTTACAACCCAGTTAGAATCAAAAAAATACTGGAAGCTTCCCACTAAAGGAAGTCTGTACTAGGCAAGAAATAAAGGAAAGCATTAAAGTCTGTTCTGCACAAACAAAATAACTCTGTGTCCTGTCCCTCTATCTAGAAACATTAATAACTCGGACAAGTGCCCATCTGACTTTGAGATGAGGTGGCTCCTGGACTGCAGTGAAAACTAATTTGCCAAGCACTCGATGGATTGAGGCAGAACTGACGTATTTCACTTTACTTTTAATTCCTAAAATTGACTTACTTGCTGCAAACAGCCTGGCAGAGGATGTATAATTTTGTTGTCAGCGCTAGGCAGAGTTTTGCTGGAACGCAGTGTGCCTCTTACTTGGTGTCTTTTTCTGAATGAAAGTACATCTATGCAGCTCCTCATGGAGAAGCTTCATGGCTCTGAATACTTAAAATTTCCTCTACCAGAAGAAAGTTTTTCCCAAACCAGATAAACAAAAAATGACCAACAATACGATTCTGCAAAGACACTTTTTGAAACAGCTTCTCTGTTGGAGGACAGTATGGTTAACCACTTTCCGTCTGTGCTCTGCAAAGGTGTTTTACCTTGCACGGTCTTCAGCACTGGTTTCTGAAACTCCAATTATTGTTTAAAGTGTAATAAATCACATTGTGTTATTCTGCCTCCTCCTTTCCCCTGCAGGTTGGTACAGCAGCCTACTAAACTGCTGAAAAAGGAAGCGTTTCCATGAAAGTTCCAGTTGGTTTTTTCTGCTGGAGTAGCAGTAATACACATGTTGAGCCTGAAATAGGGGTTCTTACAAAGTCACCAGCCCATAGGTGGGGTTTTTGTTGTCTGTGGGATGCAGTAGAGGTCCACTGGTGAGCTTGATTCAAGACATCCTTTAGGTATAAGTGATTTTTCACCAAACATTTACACAAATGAAATGCACCAGGTCACTGTTTTATCCTCACAATCCTCTCAGAGCCCACCTCAGTCTCATGGCCTATGAGATAATGGCCATCAGCCATGGTGATCTTATTTTTTTAAGACAGAACAACGCTTATCTCGTTCTTCATATACCTTCTGTGTACCAGTCTCACTGCTGTATCTTGAAATCAAACCTCAATCTGTTTCAGGTGGGGCTGCAGCAGCACTTGGGAGGATGATGCCCCCCATCCAGGCAGAATCTTTCACCAGTGCAAGGCAATAGATAAAAACAGTTTCCAAGAGGAGGATGTTAAAATGATGCCACATTTTCTTGAAATAAAACATAAGAAACCATACTGTCATGTCAAAGAAATCACTTAGAAACTTTCAAAAAGATCATTTAAAATATAACATTTATGCCCTTTTAAGAGAGATAGACAATCCTAATTTGAAAATCTTGATGAGTAAGCTAAGTTCTTTCTCGCTATTCAATGTAATAAGTACATACCTAACGACAAGACCTTTTTGTCACATAGGGCAGTTCTTAATAAAATACTCACTTAATGACTCTGAGGCAAAATGCTGCAACACACAGTCTTGAGCTGTACAACCAATTTAGTGCAAGTATGATTAAGTGTTGGGCTCCCTTTTCTCACTATGGCATTCCGAAGAGTTCAGAGCTAAACAAAAAGCACAGAGGCTTTTTTTCTCCTCAGCACATAAATTATTACATTCCCAGGACATAAATAACATTTATAAACTCTTGCTAGCTATTGGGATTAGTAATAGGGTATCTATCTGTTTGTCTGATGACTGTATAGTTTTGCCCAATTCTCTTCCTCACTTCCAGGCCACTAATATGAAGCCAATCATTGCTGTTAATCTGTTTGAATTATGTCAGGGCTATGACTGAAAGATCTGAATGGATCTTTGTCACAGTAATCACAACCTAGTTTTTATCGAGGACCATGCTGGTGGGGATGGGGCTGTGTTTCTCCTCTCAGAGGTGCCCTGTGCCTTCTGGGGTCTCCTATAGCTGCTCAGTGAGGGAATAAGAAAAGTCCAGTATGCAGAAGCTGATGCTGATGATGTAAGCTTTCAAAAACGTTTTTGTTTTATATGAGGCCACCAGTTGGATTGCCTTAGCTAGGTGAGCAGACAAAGAAAAATTACTTACAAACTGTCTCAGTCCATGGTCAAACCCACCACAGAAAACAAGATACCAAAGAAGCACAAACTAGCTCAGTCTTTTCTGGCAGTGTGATATTTCTTTTCTTTCTCTCTACATTGAAAAGGACAGTTTGGCCTGAGTCACAACATAAATGTAGCACAGCAAGACAGACTTGACTGATGAGCATAAGAATAGAGCAGTGGTTCATTTAATCAAATGGTTTTATAAGCAACTAATGTAAATTAAAATGCTGAAAGGAAAAAATCAAAGTTACCCAGGCTGCTTGAACCTGCTTTAAAAGCGTACCAACACCCATATCCACACCCTTTTTTTACTTCTTTAGTTCCTCCTAGAACTATAATATAGTTTTTTATAATTAAATAAAAACCACAAACCAGAACTTTCGAACAGGATTGTACTTTACATTAACAAAATGCTCCCTCATGAGTGAGTCAGTCTGTGATGCCCATTAATGGCTAACAGCTCCGTTAAAAAGGGTGAGCAAAAAAGCCCTAAAACGTTTTATTGTTTAACGTGAAAGCACTCAGAACAATGGATGGGCATTTTTTTTCTATGAATCAAAATAATCACATTTAATTAATTAAATGCACACAGCATCTGATTCTGTAGCTGTTCTGTGCATGGAAGTCAACTGGGTTTAATAAGATGCAACACAATAGAGTCAATTAGTGCATTTGCCTCTAACCTAAAAAATGAGGGCACTTGGTTTGCTTGCATGTAAGCTTACTCCTGAACAACTATCTATGGTCTCCAGTGACAGCTACTCCAGACAGGTGTGGGGTTTTTTTCAGACATGGCTATCATTTATGGATATCTCTGGCTTTAAATGCCAGACCAGAAACAAAGCAGGAAATCACTCAAAAAGCCACTCAAATTACAGAATCAGGGGACACTTTTATCTTTGAAAAAAAATAAATCAAAGTGTCGAAAAGTAGATACCTCAAAACAGAAAACCTATTTATGAAACATCTATGTTTAGACTATGTCATGTTCCTTCCACATTTAGTCAGGAATTTTCAAGAAATTGGGGTATTTATGCTGAGTGCAAATATGATCAGAACAGTACAGAGTACGAAACCAGTCTAATGTCTGAGAAAAAAATTAGTTTAGGGTCTTATTTATTTATCTTGTCGATATGATTGCCTCCCTACTGAAAAGAAATCAGGGAATTCTAATACCAATATCCTGACCATGCAGTATACTTACTGGGAAGTCTGTTAATTGTCTGTTAGTCTATTGGGTATACCTGCCTATAGTACAAGGGCTGGGATTGATTTTCAGTGTCATGTTCAAAAAGAAAATAATCAGGTCACACAAAGACAAGAATACATTGGCAACACTCTCTCCTCCCAGCCCAAATAAATCTAAGCTTTGGCTCTTAGTCTACCTTGAATGAGAGGGTGATTTAACTCAGGAGAAGGAGTAGGTAGGTAACCAGGCAAAAACTTTTAAAGTGTCTGTTGCCATTTGGAATTAGTGCATAGCAACCAAATATTTACAGGAGGAGGAAATGCACTCTGCAGCTAAGGTTTTGCAAATGACCACTGCTAGAGAGAATCTAACCTCTCTTCCTTTAATAGTAAAATAGTGGCTAAAGAGGCAAAAAGACAATCCATCCTGGCAGCAATTTAGGCTTTGAGAAAACTCAGCTGAGCAGGAAAGATCAGAGCAGATTATAAGGATTCACTCCTCCAAGTCATTTGCATAAGAAGGGAAATTTATATTGTACCCCAGCTGTGATAAAAGGAAGACAGATCATGGCACAAGGTGTTAGAGGTGACTCGAGTGCTGAGTTGTCTTTCAGAAACAAAGTAGTCATGTATTTTTGATTGTATGTGAATGTGTGTGCATGTACAAGTTACAAACAGAAAAGTAACCAGCACAGCTCGTTTTCCATCCACATCCAGGAAACAGAGGCATGTCAAATGTCACCATAACAAAACCCAGTAAACTGATCTCGCAGCAGTGAGCAGAAGGCTGTTGGTTCACCTTGCTTTGCAAGCACTGCATCAGTTTGTCTCATGTCAGTTTTTTATTTCTCCTCAGGGATGAAGAGATTAGTAAAGAAAGCATCAGCCTGGTGTGAGTTGCCCATGTGCTGAGTTTGGGCCAGGCAACCTCCAGAGGACCCTCCTAAGCTAGAAAATTCTTTGGTTCTCTCACCTAAAAATTTAGTCAATATTGGGAAGTAGTGTATTATGTCAGTCATTTTCAAAGGAATGATAATAATATATATATAGTATTCTGTTCTGTCATCTGTTCATGAGGTATGTTATATATTTCCAAGTATCTACCACCTACATACCTGCTTCCATCAACATACCTACTTGGACATCGTTTTCCTTCCTGAAAATCTGTATTTACAGTATGTCTCTGCACTGGAAACCCAGATGCTTTGATATACTTTGTTTTTACAGATGCTAAATGGCCACAACTGTGATTGAACTTTTGAAGGTTGATGTAGGGTGCCATAACCCATTTGCAGGTTAACTTTCCTTTGTCTACAACATGTCTTTTTAGGTCTAGGGAGTTTGATCATACGATGCTCCAGGGCCGAAAGAAACATCAGCCTTCTACAGCATAGAAAATTTCATTGGTATTGGGAAAAAATGAAAATTGAGAACTGAAATCCTTTCATGACAAAATTCTCAGTTTGCACGCAGACACCAGTTCTGGTCTGAGATGCTGTTTTGGATTGACTTCACTAAAGGACCAGACTTCATAATTAAACAAAAAGGAGGAGATAATTCTCTGTCTGATTAACATTTTAAAAATGACAATAGTTTGGTAAACATAAATGTTTGTAAAGTCTAAGGGAAAGATACGAGTGGGCAGAGGGCAGCTGAAGTGAGCAAAGGTACAGGATCAATATTTTTAGCATAGAGTTTTGAAAGCTATGAAAGGGATTGTAAATTTTTATCTATGACAAACATACCACATTTCCTCCTTCTTTGCTCCTTTGACCGAATTTCCATCCCTGGAGACATTCATAAAGTGTGTGGACCATTTCCTGAAGACCTGTTGTTGGACCTGGTTTGATCATGAGTTTGAACTAGACAGTTCCTTTCATCTTCCGTGGTCCCATGATTTTAACTGAGTACTTCTGCTTTGCTGCAAGAGCTTTTTACTTATCTTGATACACTTTGTGGTCACCTCACTCACCTGCTAACTGTTGTTTTCTCAATAGCACTGTTAGCTTGAGTGTGGCCCAGGACCAGTATCTACCACTATGCTAAATTTTATTGGCCTCCATAAACCTAATGGTCTTGGCTGAGATTTTTATTCATCGATACTCTTTATTTTATTACCCTACGCGTTGCTGATGGCACACAATGCCACTTAGAGCATAAGGCTATAGGAAAGGCACCAAGGTCATGTGGGCAGTTCAGATTTATAGTGGAGCAGCAGCTACCAAACAGTTTTCTTAGTAAGTGCCCAGCATGCATATGTTAAAACCTTGGGTTAGGCGATGGCATGCTGCTTGAGTTTGCACTCAGTTATCTGGAAATTGAAGTGATATGTCAACATCATTAAATGGGCACTTCTGGGACATTGTGAGAGAAAACATGTTAGCCTGAGATAGGAGCATAAATGTTATGTTCTGATAAAATAACTAAATTTCTTCTCCGTTTGTAGAGCATAGACATTTAAGCTGACCATTGAGTAATTTTTTTTTTCCTGCTTTCATATTTTATTCACCAGAAACTCACACAAATTGAAAAATCTGTAAGTCTCTTGAATTTGCCACAATTTATTTCAAAAAATCTGTTTTTCTGAAATGTAAGTGTTTTGTTTGGCTATGTCCAAAATCAGTCCTTTTATTTCTCATTTTTGATATTTCATCAAGAACTTAATCTACATTTTTTTAACTAAGGAGAATAAAACAAGGGATTGCAAATGACAAATTTTGCTGGAATGGAAACAAATTATTTTTTATTTCAGTAAAAAACTAAAAAAAATAATTATTTCAGGTTTACGTAAGACAAACTTTTCTTTTCCTAGTTCAACAGTGAACTGCAAAAGCTATTATTACTCACACAGGTCTATTTACCCTGTTCTGATTTCATGGGCACTTTATCTCTGTGGTGACTTCACATTGTTCTAATAACTGAGGAAGCCAAAAATCAATGGTATGGGGAAGATCTGCAGACTAGCTGCCCTGTTTGAGTGCTCATCGGTACACATAGAAAAATGAGGTTATTTTGAATAGGGGCTATTATCCAGCTTGTTTATGTCTGCTTTGAATGCTCCTAGAGAAAGCACATTTTTGGCACACACAAGCACCAAAGTGCTACTAGTTCATGACCCTATTCATTCATTATTGAAAAGCATCACCCCAAGCACCTGGGAAAAAATAACTTAGCCTCGTGTCCTGAAGTTAATCTAACTATTAAGGTATCAAAGAATTTGACACTGACTTAATAAATCATTCTAGTAAGCATTGTTATGAAGTAGGGTGCAGAAAGAAGCAAATAACCCCATGGAAATCAATCTGTCAAGGGCTGAAATGAATTACTGTAAAATGGAATATGTTTTAACCGCTTCTCAGCTGTTCAACTGCTGAGCCATAAAAATACAGACCTTTCTGGCACTGCAGACCAGATAGTGTCAATATGTCTAACTTCAGGGCAGATTATTTATAACAGAGCAAAAGCAGCACTAAAAGATATGCTTATGGGCTGGATAAGCAAATTGAAAAACTGATGAAGCTCCTCGATACCATTGTAAGAAAGGTGTGTTAGAAATATTTAAGATAAAAGAGAGTTCTACCTGGATTAGAATTAGTTGGCATTGCTGGAGCAACGCATGAAATACTTTCATCATAGCCTTTCTAATGGAAGGCATAACATTAGCAAACTCTGAATATGAATGTGGAAAGCTGAGAAGGTTAATTATCAAATTACGCATAGGGAAGATTCAAACCACATGCCCTGCACATGTGTTCAAAATGGATGATGCTCCTATTTCCCCATCCAGGGTGAGAATAAGCCTTGTGCAAGGACTGACTTCATTATATAGACTTAATATTAATACTTGAAAGAGCTATCATCAAGGGTCATTGACCTCCTGTCTGCTCTGACTGCAAAGGCATTCTCCTGTTGAATTATGCATAGCTATATTTATGTCCTAATTTAAATATCATTTAATATTTAACTTGTTGTTGTACATTTGCATAGTTAACTACATGGTCATCTGCTGTTTACTGGGCCTGAAGATTTCAGGGCCATAGAACACAGCCTGGATTGAATTCCCTGCGAACATCCTCCTCTACTTGCAAAAGCTTACTTTTCTAAACCTGAAAAAAAAGATTAAATTATCTTCATACTTAAAAAAAAAAAAAAAAAAAAAAGACTGATGCTCTTTCTGCCAAGGACCCAAAGGCACTCCTTTCCCTTGGAAGCGCAAATTAAAGAAATGAATTTAGTTTTCTTAGGTTATTTAAAACTTCAATCATTTGGATGTTTATTAGATGCAGGAAAGACATTGTGAAGATTTATTTTTTATGCCTAGAATTTTGTTAGGCAAGATTTTAAAACAGTACCTGAGTAGGAAAGAAAAGAGAAAGTCACAAAATATTAACAGTCCAGAGTATGTCTTGTTCTAGTAGAAGTCTGTAGAGAAGGAAGAAAAGTTTAGAGGCTCCACCTTCCTAGTACATCCTTCCCATAGATGAGACATAGAAGCAAATGTTTCCTCTGGAAAATAAAACGTCTATATCTACACTGCACAGTGGAGACCTGGTTTAAGGCAGGCTGAGCACCATGGCACACAGGCTGTCAGCCCACAGCATGCTGTCCAGCTGTAGCTGAGGCTCAGATATCAGCCCTGACCAGGAACAGTGACCCTCAGGAAATCATGACCTGTAGCATGACTGGCCCTGCCCATGACCACTGCCTCCGGCCCATGTGAATAGTTGTATCTGTGTTGAGGGAGCTCCAGAAGAGGGCTGTGGCTACTTCATGCAACGTGGATAATGGGCAAGTCCTGTCATGAGAGCAGATTTGCTCTCTCCTGGCTTCCCAAGTTACCCCAGAGGAGTGAAAAAGAGCCAGACCATTAATCCACTTACCCTTGCACCAGCCTGCAGAACTGGCTGGATGCACCAGAGGGATGGTGCAGCCTACGTGTGCAAACCTGTGTGCTGGAGATCTGCGTGAGGGATTGTGCCTCAGGAGTCACAGCACCTCCTCAGCTCCTCTGGAGCTTGTCTGGCTCTACACTGCTCCTCAAAGTCCTGGGGCTCATCTGCCCACAGTAGTTGCACAAGCCCCTGCCTAAACTTTTAGGATTCTTCAGGCCAATTGACGACCTCCAACCCGCATCTTCCCTCTAGCCAGGAACCAAGGAAGCCCGGAGTGGGGGTGAGAATTGGGATACAATACAAGTTAATGTGTTTAGACTAAACCTCAGCATTCCTGACGCAAAACTCTTGGCCAGGCTGAAGCTAGCTGAATACAGGAAAACAGTTCAATGCAACCTTAATACCATCAACTTTAAAGCTGCGACAGAGATAAAACAGGGAGTTGTTATCATGGCTATGAATAGCACAAATTAAGTGTGTGTTTTCAAAAAGATCTGCACACTAGTACCCAACAAATTACTGACAGAAGCAAATAAATAATTCATCTAGCTGAAAAATCTCCCCAAAAAGCACTATTTCTTGACTGTAACAAATAAATGCTCTGTTTATGTTACAAGACAAGCAATACAGCAGTGTATACTCTTCCCCTAATGGACTTTCTTACTTTCAAAATTAATTACTCCAGCAGGACTGTGAAATTTAAAATACAAAATGTTTTGCCTTTTTTTGTCATAGATGAAAAAAATTGTTATATTTGTAGGGGGCTTTTAATTAAAAAAAATAAACCCATCTCATTTATCTTTGTACTTCTATTAGCTACTATGCAAGTAGAAGGAGGTTTGTTACGTCACTTCTGAAAACAAAATGGGTTATCAAATTGCAGCTGCCTAACGACTTGCCTGCAATACTTTGGGAACACAGTTTTCTGAAGTGGGTGCTGATATTTTTCATCTCACCAATTTGTGGATCCTAAGTCAGGGAAGATTCTGGGGGTGCTGTGTTTGCTTTTTTGTTGTTGTTGTTGAGATTATTTTAAGAGCTGCTCAAGTTCAGGTATGACTCCATGGAGGTGTATTTGCAATCCAAGAAAGCAGGCTATGGAGGTAGACAAGCTATATCTAAACAAGCTGGACCGTATGGCACCTTAAAGGGCTGTGCAGGCTTATGCTCCCAAAGCAGTCTCTGAGCACTCTGGTAGTCACATTCACTTTTTATTCAAGTTCCCCAGCTGGGACATTAACCTGGGCAGGAACTAGTCTCGATATATTCTACACAGAGTTCAGTATATTGACTTTAACACACTTGAATTGAGCAAATGAGGACACCTAAGACATTTTTTTACTATTGTTTCTAAGTTTCTTTAAGACCAGGACTGGAAAAGGGACTTTCAGAAAAAGCTGAGTGAACCTACCATGAGAAATGGCATTATGGCAGTAGAAAGAAAATGGTAAGACAAGCCAATCAGGAAAGCCAGGGATAAGATGGTGAGGGAATCCTGTGGTCTGTTGTGTCAACAGCTGTATCAATAATAGTCAAACAGGGTAGATTCCTGCCTTAGGGTAAATCTTGTATCAACATCAGACACTGAATGACAGATCACTGTTATTTTCAGTATACGCTTAAACATAAAATGTTATTAAACCCGATATGGTGTCTTGGAAACTTCTGAAGGGGCAAGCAAACACAATTTGGCTATCATTTGGTAGGAGGAAACGTACCATTTGCTCAGGAGTAAGTAAAGATAAACTTATGGGAAATTATAACAGTGAAGGGAGAGAGAAACATGCTTTCTTTTTCTAGCTTACAGAATGGCCATTTCAGCACTATCATGTATTGAGTCCCCTAAATATGAAATATGGAACAATATAAAATATGTGTGGGCACTTACAGATATAAAAAAAAAATCAGAATAGGGAAACTCTATAAGAATGTAGAATTTGGTATGCAAGATGCTTACCTGGTTGTCTATGCCAGACTTTTCACTAAGACACCAAAACCGGTATGATTTCTTCCGATAAAAGTCCACATTTCAGACTAGAACATCCCTGGTTCCTGCCAGTGTTTAGGTTCAGCCCTGTGCTTGTACCTGATGCCTATCCAGATCATCTCAGCCAGTTAAGAGACCCTCTGTAAGTTAGTTCAGCTCATTAACCTGATTGAAACCTAAACTTTTAGAAAACTAGCCCAGCTAAAGAAAAAAAAATTATTTTTATATATATATATATATGTATGTATATAGATGAATGGTTCACCAGTTTGACTGGTGAACAGAACTGGCTCTACAAACTGAAGATTTTTAGGACCAAAGTCAAGTAAGTGACTGTAGACCAGGGGAGCAAAGAGGGTTCATTGGAAGAGAAGGAAAAAGCAAGTGGGATCCCTGCTTTTCAGCAGTGGATTGTTATTGTTGTTCACCCTCTTTACAAACCATTATCCTGAGTTCGTAAAGGGTGCTAAGGTTTTTGCAGGCTTATGGCCTAAGACCCACTTTTACTGTGTTAAAATAACCCAAATCAATCAAAACACCAATTTAATAAAAAGAAGAAAAGCTAAAAGGGCTGTGCAGGCAGACTTATTGCATACTATTATTAAGTTAATGGAATTTAAATAATTAATGCTGCGATGTACAGAACATCATTTATCAATGACAAGCTGTGACTTCTTTGGAAAAAGGTCTAAGCAGCTTCAAAAAACAGGTCAATGGAAATCTCTCTCTCTCCCCCCTCCCACACTCTGCTAAAATGACTGTTTGCCAACAGAGGCAAAGTTATCTCTATTAATTGATCTGCATTACTGTCAGTACATTATGAGGTTATATGACTTTGCCGAAACCACAGCAGTCTGTAGTAGGTGATGGCAAAAACCTAAGAGCTGTGCCTAGCTCGCTACAGGGAGCAGGGTGGACTGGTGCAGGTCCTGCCCTGTACCTGCTGCATTCACCCCCAAGAGCCTCAGCAGTCAGTTACAGGAGCCACTAGAAAAGCAAAAACATTGTCTTTTACTGTTATGGTTATCCACAAACCTGCAGGCTTCAGTTGTGTTCAAGCTGTAAAGGCAGATATTATTTGATGTTTCATATCTCATTTCTGCTTCGGCCCGAGCAGGTCATGGTGCAGGTCCAACTGCAGCTCTGCAGTGGAGCACTGGAGAAGCACATTCCTCTGGCACATAACCATGCAGGGAGAAATGGGTTGTCTGCCAATTAGTGATGCAATAAGAACTAGGGATATGCCTGTCAATGATACTCGATACCCCTGGTGACCATTTGCTTTTTCCTACCTGTTATTATTCAGCCGCAGCTGCTGAATGGTGGAGGTGGGCTGGCAAGAGAGACGTACAACATTATCTGACAAACAGTGGTTAGTAGAAGTCATTGCATCAGTGCCTCTGGATGGGGGGACCACTGTGTCAGCTTCCGTCTGTGGAGCAATGGACTTGCGCTGATCCTTCCACCACAGGTTGTCAGCAGTAGGTGAAGAACAGAATACACAATGAACCAGAACACCTCCTTGGACTGCCAAAATAATGTGCAACACCACAGAACATGAATCAGCCAACTCTAACTTTTGCCTCAGTGGATGTGTTGCCAAACACCTGGGCAAAAAGTAAAGACATTTGTTTATAGAAAGAAATTTCAAATCAGACCAAATCTCCCTCAAATTACTTGATTTCTTCATAATCTGGTTTTAAAGATAACTATCAAAGCACTAAAACATCTTCATGATCCTTAGAACCTTAGTTTCTTTTCTTCTCTTGGCTTTTTTCCTTCTTTTATGTGCTTACCTATCATCACAAAAACCTAATGACTCATTCTGGTTGGTTAGATCTCACTTAGAGTCCCTGGCTCGTGGACTTTCCCTCAACTGCACAAAGGCAAACCTCTACTTTGGTAGCATTTCTCCAAGCACTTGCTTAATTTCACCCCATTGATTTGGCCCCCAGAGCTAAAAGACTCCATTCAGACCATAGAATAAAATAAGTCTGCCCACAGCAACACCAGTGTAAGCTCTGAAAAAGTTGATGTCGTACTGCCTCCAAGTTTTGGCATAGGTGAACCTCTGTGGGTAGGTGAGAACTTTTAATACCTCATTTTATGTTGTTGAAAGACAGAATGCAACTACAGAGGCCAGAGAAGCTCCATGTATCAGGCTATGCAGCATCTACACTGTAAACACAACAGTAGCTATAAGGACAATTGTGGCTGAGAAGTGGCGTTGATAAGGCTTAGATGACGGCATATTCTAAGCAGGGGTCCAAATTCTCCTGAAGTGCAAGCAGCTTTGGTATTATGTATAAGGAATGCATTTAATGAAAGGAATTATTTCTTTTGATCCTTTCAGACTCACTTTTGACTCAGCAAGTGGAAACCAACATGCAGCCATCTGTGCTGATTGTTTTGTCTTTTTCTGATTCTGCTTCAAAATTCCCAGTTTGCGCTCCTCTACCCTGTCTTTTTTTTTTTCCTCCACATTTCCTGACATTTGAAATTCAAGTCACACCCAAACCAAAAATAATCGTATTTTGAATGAGAACAAGCCACATGATCTCATTCTGAACGTGACCAAATGAGTCCAGCAGTTCCACTGCCGCTGGTGCTTACGAGCAGTCCCCATTTCCCAGTGGCTCAGCTGAATGGCTCAATGGCAGTGAACTCACACGCTCAAAGGAGGCTATTTGTCAATGTCTAAATCTTTGGCAAACATCTCAATGTGCTTCTCAAAATATTTCTGGAGTTACAGGAGATCTCCAGACTATTGGATCATTTTTATGTATTTGGAAACATCTGCATTTAAGAAGCTCTCGTCACCTCCATCAGTATCTGTTCTACAAGCCACTGGTTAATACGTAATCAAAGCCTGGAAAGTTTGTTATACCTTATTCCAAGCAAGGCCACTATGGAATCCGTAGTACATCAGGCATTAATATTAGAACAGATTACTTAGCAAACTAAATTTCAACAGTGCCAAATACATTTTAATAAGACATAACATAATATCCTAACTAGGTTTTATCATGTAAATGCTTTCATAATCAATGGCTATATTTAATGTGGAAACTTCACAGTAAGGAAAACATCAATCTTCTTTTCATTCACAATTTCAACTCAGAAAGAGTTGAGGAGGAGGTATCAGCCATAATCTTGTTGTGTTCGCGCTGTAGAATATATTTCATTACTGGTTACTAATAAAATGATGCAATGTCCGGTCTAGTTTGGAGGTTTTTGATGCATTTCAGATTCCGTGGGGAAGACTCTGCTGTCTGTCAAGAAACCCTTTTACATACAGTTTAAGGTACGCCTCCCTCTGTAAAAGCTTACCATAAAATATATTAAGTTTAAAGACAGGATTTTTAGTGAGGCTTAAGCTAAAAAGAATGACAAATTTCACAAGATTAATTGCCCTGACAATATTTTGTATACTTATGAGTCAGAGATTCTTGCCAGTTTTGGAAGTGAAGTAAGCCCAAAATTATGAAGATATTTCAGATTTTAGCAATTGGTGTCTGATCACCCACCTGTTTCTCAGAAAACTTTTTTTATATATGCCAGAAAACATATGTGCATTTTACTTGAATTTTAAAAGGCATGCGTCAGGTACACTACCCTGTCTGCATGCTCATTGCCAGTGAAGTCAATTGTCATCTGAAAAGCTTTCCTGAAGGGAAGAGGACAGACTTGTACCTGTGCCAGAAGCATCTTTCTTTGAAGTGAAAGCAGCTCCAGTACTCCACTGGTGAACACTTAGAAAGGCAAGTTCTCACCTAGGGGTATTTGTCACCCTTCATTCAGTCTGAATTTTCTGCCGAAGCCAAAGGTGATTAGCATCTTCATTTCATAATACAGAGGTTGAACAATTTGTCTTTAAGATGTAGCCTGTTTTTACTGTATTTGCCAAAGATGGGTCTATATTTTTATCCAAATGTATTTTTAGTCTGCCTGTCCCTAAATCAGAGATTTTTTTAAATGCCATTGTCTTTCTGCTATATTTTGAGCCTTTTCCAGTTTCATGTCTTGTATTTATGCAATACCTCTTTTTAGTGCAGGCCTGGAGTTATATTTTTCTTTACATCCCTTTTGTTCTGACAGCATCTGAAGGAACAATAAAGCAGCAGAAGAAATGAAGGATAGTGTTATTCAAGAGGTATCCTTTTAGTACTTATCTCTATAAAGGCTGATTCAGATATAGCAAAACACTTCAGGGATTGTGTTCTGATCTCAAACCACTGCTAACTTTGCCTCATAATTCTTAATGGAATGTCTCCTGCTTTACACACATGTAAATGAAAATGCAGTCAGATCCAATTTATTTCCTCTTATATTGAAAACACTGCCTGGACTGAGTGGGAACCACAGGTCATCGCAGTTTACTATCAGCAATTAGGATGTGTGCTGAGCTTTTCTTTTACGATCAGATTAATTTGTAAGTGTGTTGTATTCTCATTACTCAGTATTTGATAAATAACCTTTCATATCCTCATAGCATTAATTTTGTACATTAATCTAGTGTATTTAATCAATCATATTAGAACTGTATTTGAAACAAATGTTTTTTACTTTTAAATCGGTGCCTGAATCTGTTTGAGTATTAAGAGGATGGGTATACAGTAGAGTTCTAGTGTCTAGTGTAAAATATACACCTCATTGAGCTGACACCGGCTGAAGGACTAGCATGACCAAAAGACTTTGGTATCTGTATCTACCCAACACCAAATGCCCACAATTTTGGTTCTTTCTTCACAGATGTTTGGCCTATGAGACATTGCATGTCTGTGGGTATCCCAGTGTGATTTTGAAAACACTGCACAGACCTAGAATTGCACAAGTCCTGAGCAGCTATGAACAAAAATCCAACAGGGTTCAACACAGTGTTTCACCTGCAAGATCTGCAGTCAAGATATTCTCAAAGAATACATACTCTAGACTTGACAAAAAATAATGTCTGGGGTTTAGTGTTCAAGTTACAGAGTAGGTCAGTGACAATGATCTTTCTCAAGTTGTGAAAGATGTGAGTTAATGGCCTCACTTGCCTAGGGAGACTTCAAACTGCATTTCCTACCTTCTTAGTGAATATCTAAGTGACCGAGATATAAAATACTCTGAGGCAAGACATTTTCAGCCCACTTCTTTTTAAAGTCTTTAAATTTGCATGCAATAATTCAATATTCACTGGGCCAGACCAAAGGAGTATATGATTATGGCTCTATTAGACTAGTGTGTGCTTGGGGAAACTCACCTGACAAGGCAGAGATCTGTATTTCAGTACTTGTTTCAACTTACACTCAAGTATTCCAAATTAAGATTTAATTGAATCCAAGCCATTGGGTCAGTGGCTAATACTCAGATAAAACTCATGCGTCTTAACCAGTAGGCTGTAGATTGGTACTTACGTTCTTGCTCAATAAATATTTGGTCATTACAGTTTCAGGAAGATGGATCGAGAGCATCCATTTGACATGCACTCTCTTGCCTCCTGGTTTTAGCTGTTGCATAGAATGTGAAAGTGGCAGGTTCATAAAAAAAAAAGAAATCTAATCTTGATCTTCTACACCTCAGGCTGATGCTCTGATGTCCAAGTCATTATAGGAGAAGAAAGAAATCAAGAAAAGAAAGGAAACATTTCAGCATCCTTCTTTTGGTGGAAGAGCTGGGGGAGTGACTTCACTACACGATGGGTTCTCAGGTTATCATTTCCCATTAAAGACAGACCCATCCAGGACACAGCAAGGACCTCCATCTGGCAAGGGTCTCAACACAGCTGGCAGAGCTACACTGGCTCTCAGCCACTGTTAGTTTAGTGCAGACAAGGCAGAGTGCTAATGTACCCACCTCGCCTGCGTGCTCAGGGCACACTGCCACGCTCTCGGTTGGGTGTGTCTGTACAGGGAGCCCCTCTCTTTCTGTTTCAAGGGCCCCACACAAGCAGCATGAGCTCAGAGGTTTTTGCACCCACTGGTGAGACTTCCTTTTGGGTGTCTGTTTCTCCCAAAGCAGTTTTGTTTTGTTTTGTTTGGGGTTTTTTTTTTTTTCAATGGGGGATGGGGGGGAGGAAAAAAACCAAAAAAGTCAGAGCTCTGGCTTCCATTGACTGACTGGGACCATAAAGCACTCCAAGCGTTCTGGCACTTCTTTATAGCTCTCATCCACAATTTTTAACCTGTGCTGTCTCAATATCTCAGTATATTTTGGGGGTCTGATTTTCAGACCTTTAGGGTTTACATGAATCGTACCCATGGCCAACACAAACCTGAAAATCAGACCAGCTTGTTAGGAAAAGCTGAAGATAAGTGATCTTACGCATAATATTTTGCCCTTCATTTACAATTAAACATTTCTCAGAAAACTTTTAATGTTAGGAAGGAAAAAAACCCCATACCGTCAAATCTTCTTGTCACTCTTAAGCCTAAAATAATAAGGTTAATTATTTATAACACAGACTTATTACATAACTTTCTAAATCAACAATTTGTTTCAACAGAAGTGGTTAAAAAAGTCAAGTATTTATTTGCACACAGCTAATAAAAATGTTTTATTCTAAGTTGATCTTTTACAGTGCTACCAATTAGTTGTGTTGTTTTAATTTGGTGTCTAGGTGCCCTCAGTATCCTGGCTCAATTACTCTCAACCCTATGGTTCAATTACCGTTTTTCTCTTGATGGGAAGCTAATCTGGATAATGTGGTTACTTGTCTGATGGCTTTGATGGCTTCTCAAAAAAACTGTGGATAGCTGCTAAGCCTGCTGATGTCTGGCAGGGTAAAAAGAAAAAAAAAATGTATAACCAGTCACTGTGGAACCTATGTAAGAATCTTATTTGATGACTTCTCTCAGATCATTCTTCTCTGGTACTTCCTGAGGAGTAGCTTTCCTAAAATATGACTTGACAGTCTCTTACATGCTCTAGATTCATCCTTTTCATGGATACCTTATCCCTGAAAATTGGACAAAATGAGGTCCTATTATATTTGTCTAACCACTAAGGAATTATATTTCAGTATGAAATAAATGGGAAAAAAGAAGAAAAAATACATGTTTCAATGAAATAAACACTGGAGAGAATTTAATCAACCCAGTTGCAGGCATATGGCTGTTGTGCTTAAACAAGGACATTAGTTTCACTAAACTTGCAAGATAGTCACTACATTACCTAAAGTGGCCGAAAACACCCACTAGATAAAACTGTCTCTCTGTTGACTACAGAAAGACTGTGGAAATGAAACTTCTAACCTGGATGCAAATATTTTTAGTTATGTTAATTCCTACCAATGGAGTCTATAAAGATGAAAACATTGATCTGAGAATAGACCAAAGCAGTTTTACCTACTTCGGTGGAATTCATTTATTCCAGCTGTGAACAGTGAATTGAAGCTGTGGTATGAGCAAAGACAGATAATGCTGTAAATCTACGGGCATGTTCATCCCCCTTTTAAAACAGTATTCAAAACAAAATAGCTGCATTCTTACAAAGGCACATGCATGAATTGTACTTATTTAAGGCACCTAGACAGATTTTTCCATTATTCTTAATACCTTGGGCGAAGAATTCTTTGTAAGTGTGGCACAAAGCAAAGCCTACAAACAGAGAACCTAACAAAACTGGGACAAACAGTACTGCAAAATAAAATATTCAAGTGTTTGTGTGTATTTGTGGGTGCATACATACGGCTACATGTTTATTCAAAACTCAAAGTACACAGACCTGTCAAAGTTTTCAAAGTGTCACCATGGAAGTTTGAATGTCATTTGTTATGTCATATGCAGACTCAAAGCCTCTTTTTCAAAAGTATTGTCTTCTTCCAGAATGTCAGTGTTTTGCCTGGTTATAAAAGTTTGCCTTCTGTCCAAGGAATGTCTGCTCAGCTTAATCATGCTTGAGTCTCTTGGAAAACAAACCAGAAAACTGCACATTAACGTCTAAGCTTTTTGTTCTGTTGTTTCTTCTCCTTCTTCTTTTCTTTCCCACAAGTACTTTCTCTGGTTTTGATGAAGGCGGCAGCATACACCAGAAATATTCAACTAGAATTGCTAGTACTCTCACTTTGTTATTTTCCTAGCAAGTAAGTATCATGTTCCTAACAGGCAATAATTCTGTTCATCTGTGGCACTTCTAAGATGATTTGTGAAATTGCTGTTTTGGAAGAGTTTTTAAAAGAAATTTGGAAATCTTCAGACAAAAGACAGTACTACCTCTGGTATCTGGATCCTGTCCCAACAGAGGAGGAATGACAGCCTAAAATTCTTCAGTGATAATTCCCAGTCTTGTGTTTTAGTAAACCATGTATCTTCCTGTTCCTTGGTCCTTAAACAGGGAAGTGGTGTCCTACATCATAGCAGCACCTTTTTACTGTGTTCTTTTTAATCCAGAATTACTCTTCAGTTCTGCTGCTTCACACCAAGTTCCTATAGCAAACCGGCCAGTTTCCTCCTAAATTCTGTTTAATGCATGCAAACAAGTAATCAGTTCTACATCTCATAGACTGTAGCAATTCCATACCCAATCAGTATGGTCTTGAGATATATCCAAGGGTAGGCAAGAGGTCAAAAGATCACACACTCTCAGTGTAGCAACATCAGATTGACAAAAACAGTGTAAGATTTAGAAATTACCCTGCCAGGAAGTTAAATGCATCTTTAAGACATTTTAACATCTGTAATGAAAGCATACATATCAATGATCTAAAGGTGACTTAGGACACCTTAGGTGACCTGCAAGAGGTTGAAAACCACATCATTGTGAGGGTAGGAAACTAAATGCAACCTATTTTCAGAGTCCAAAGCAGCTAACATAATTAGCAATTATCTGTTCTCTTTGATGTTTGTCATCTGTTTTGAGAGATATTAAGCCAGACTGAACCTCTGGCTCTGTAACTGCTGCATGAAAATGATGCCAAGAGTTTACCAGGTCCCCTATACCAGCTTGCATAGCAGTAAGGCTTTGACCTTAGTTACTTCGTCAAAATTTACACTTCCCATACCAATGCATGTTCTTCAGACTGCAAACTAGAGAGTTCCAAAATCTGGGTGGGCCACCATGCTCGCTAGAACATCCCCATTGTGTGTGAGACTGGATTTCATTTAAGTTCTGTCTCTTCTGTCTTGCAAAGGATAATACATGTGGACATCTTATGTGAGATGAAAAAAGAGCATCCTATGAACTGGCTGGGAGAAAACTGTGCAAGACCAGAGCCCGGCTAATCCTATTCAGGAATGCTTTCCTCACTTCTAGGACAATCTCAAGATCTGCCCATAAGGAAAGGAAAATTTGATTTTATGCCATCTTTGTGCTACCCCATAATCAGATCTGCAAGGATGTGCTGGAGGTGGCTTCATCTGGTTTGGTTAAATCTGCATCCCATAAGCTCTGGTCTCTACCACGGGTGCTTCCTTTCTTGAAAGCCATTCATCTGAGCTCAGTTCAGTGGTTTCTCCTCCCTCCACCAGCCTAGTCAACAGACTGAAAGTCCCTACCTATACCTTTTGTGGGGTGACAACCCTTACTAAGCCCTTGTCTGTATCTCTACATTTCCTCAACCATAAGAACCTGTTGATGTTCCTTTTAATGCACAGTCCAGTTTGACAGTAGAAACTCAAAGTCAGCATTTGCACTGTTGAAGTGTGGACACAGGTAAAACTCAAGCATCATTTCAGACTCATGTCAAAGACTGCTTTCAGCTATGAGATAATAACCAGCTGAAAGTGGCCAGACTTTCAAACTTACTAAGCATAATATACAATGATTGCTAGTATCACTTAACAATGTGCTATCTGCTACGGTCATGGGTGGTAGCTTGGCTATGGTGGCTTACTAACTATCCTAGACTGAAGGCAGAGCTTGGGAAGTGCTGTGTGAAGCAACCACAGGTCTCTAATAATTTTACTTAGATATCTAAAGCTTCACAAGACCATTGTAACAGCCAAGAATACCTAGATTTTGGTGGTGTCTTGGTCAGAACCTTTTGAAATACAAAAAAATGTGTAACCCCTCCACTGAATAGTACCTCCAGCCACTTCAAAACACCAGAACTCACATCAAAGGGCCAAATGACAGCCCTGGGCTGTCAAAATCAGCAACAATAGTGTTAAAAGTAGTGTCTGGGGCTAAAGTAAAGCTACAGAAAGATGAATGCAGAGGAAACCAAGCACCAGTCATCTAAAATTTTCAAGAATTCTACCTTAAATATGGTTGTTTTTCCTTTTTGAAAATTTTTTCCTAATATCCATTGGAAGGTTGGCGGTTTCACTTAAACTTGAGTGCAGCTGCATCATGATCAAGCAGGACACCACAGTGATTCAGCTTGCAGCCAGGAAAGGCACACAAGCACTAACTCTATAAATAAATCCTGAACAGAACTGATCCCAACACCAAGTCATAAAGGCCCTTCATTTTTTGCTTTCTACCAGAAACCTCTCCTTCACATAGATTTATACTATCTATACATTGCCACACAGCTCATTATTAAGCTTTTTCACCTATTTGATACTGACGCCATCACCTATGACTTCATTCACCAGCTCCCTGAGAGGCATTTTGTCAAATGTTTTGCTAAAGTCCAAATAAATAATGTCAAGTCTGTCCCCTTCTGTTAACAGCCAAGTCACTGATTATCTCAAAAAAATAATAATAAAAAAAAAATCTGAAATATCTAGCAAGACATATGCTTATTTGGTGTTTGCTCAATATCTATCACTTTTCCCTCTGAATACTTAGACCATTTAGTCTTTGGCAAGTGACTTGGTTCATTGTACCTGGATGTTGTTCTCCTACTGAGTGTTCAGAGGCAGCTACAGTAGCCTCTGAAAAAAATTCTGAGGGAGAAAGGAGAAATCATGCAATAAGAGACAGAGCAGGCAATGTTCAGGGCCTTGGAGTTGAGAGGGAGTTTCTGATTTTGGCACTGGTCAGCCCTGGGATCTTGAATGGGACAACTTGTAAGACTGCAATTTTCCTCTCGATCTTCTATAGCTTTCAATGTTTTGCTCTCTGCAACAACGATTGTCTTTTATTAGGTATTTGTAAAATACCTTGCAGAATAAAATCTAAGTACAACTTGATATCACTGAGTTATATATAACCTACTACAAAGAATTAATGATCATAAAATATAGATGGATCCAGGGGACTACTAAGGTGCAGTATGAAGTGTAGGTTAAACCATAGAAGAAGATGAAAGCAGAAAGTAAGCACTCTGAGTGGTAAAGTTTGGAAGCTCAGGCCTTGCAAATCATACCCCTTAATACAGATGTAAGGCTGTAAAATTTTGTCCCCATTGTTCAAAGCTGAGGAACAGATCAAGGAAAAGACTCTTTGTAAGGATTTTCTTGGAATTTTCTTTATAAGTGCAGGCTCAAGCAAACAATCTTTGCCCCAGCAGAGGGGGAATCAGACCCAAATCTCTGTGAAGTAGACTCAGATTTATTTATTTTTTATTATTTTTCTTCCTGAATGATTCCAATACATCTGTAAAGATTGACTTAAGCCCTCTGTTTTCCTTTATGACCATGCACGCTATTCTCTTCTGCTATGTTCTGCTTTCAAACCATTTAAGTTCACACAGAAGAATTCTTTTTAGTTTTATGGAGTAATTTGCTACGCAGAGGCTGGTCTTTTCATTTTCAGATTTCTAATGTTTTCAAGTATCTAAAACAGGAGGGCTTTTTTTTTCCACTTTATGGAAAAAAGCCACGCTGGCAGATTTCAGGGCTTAATTTCTTTATAACAATAGATTTAATACAAAACACATTTTTATTGTAATAAAAAAATAAATAAAGGAAGCAATATGCATTTGAAAATTCTGCCAAACAAGGAAATGTTTGTTTATTCTTAACAAGAACATCTAATATATTTTTACGTTGGTATAGACTTTTTATACGTATTACATTTAAATATACATGTAAGTATATACACAATGACTGCAATTTAATTTGATTTAACTATAAAGGCCTCTGTATCTAGCCCATCAGACTAGAAATAAGATTTATGTTGAGGAACTTTGCATGCTATTTTTCCTTTTTTGTTGTTCTTTGACTAATCATTGTAATAATATTTTTTTCTTGTTACTGGAAGTTGCCTTTTTTTTTTCCCCCCAGACCATTATTCCTACCTTGTTGAATAACATTGGTGCTCTTCCTGTGGTCCAAATACAATAAAAAGGGTTAGTGTCTTCCTCAAAGACCAAGCAATTCAATTTTCTGAATAACCATTAATATGCAGTCATTAATTTTGTTGGAAACTATCCTCCCATTGACTTTCATAAAAGTTGGCCTTAAGAGAACAAGAGACTTGAGGAATCTTTAGACTCAAGTTTCTTCAATGCTAGGCTTCCTTGCCAATGGGGTTGCACAAATATTTCGAGCTCATCCAAATCTTAGTGAAATGTGTCCTTTGACTTCACAGTTCCTGGGCTTAACACCTTTAGTAACTGTACACCAGGCAGTATTCCTGGTGTTCCTGAAAGTAATAGATATTTCTTTAAAATTGTGTGGTATCTGTACCACCTCTGTAAGTAATATGACAGAATTTGATAGATTCATAAATATTACAAATCTTCAGGAATCAATAGACCTGACTAGACCTGAAGGCTCAGTGCTTTGGTAATAGAATGGAGGAATCACCACTGAATCAAATCCAGCATTGCTCATAAGTGGTAGAATTTTGTTGCCATCTGTCCTGGAGGTATGTGAAACAGGTAAACAGTCTTAAATCTATTTTTCACTTGCCTGATAGACAAAAGATATTGGATCTTATCAGTATCAAGAATGGAATCTATCAGAACATAAAAGTTATTGGAAGTGATTGCCCAAAGCAGTAACAAGTGATAGCACCTCCTTAACTACAAAAATGTCTTCTGACTCCTTAACCTGTCCAGCAGAGAAGAATGTGAGAAGGTCTCTCTGCCAGGCATGGTCATGATATTAGTCCTTGAAGGAATGGGGACAAAAAGGACCACCTATCTTGTAGTGTCCACCTACTGGCTATTGTAAATCAGAGGTTTATTAACTCCACCTTAAATGCAGGTAGGTGTGTGTTCATTTTATTTTTATTGGAAGCATATTTTAGAAGTTGATTACTGCAATTGCTAGAAACTTTCTAACTTCCAGATTAAATTTTCTGATGATCTAGCCTGATGTATAGACTACCTAGATGAATGTACAGAAACATTACAGTGTAATATAAACCCATGTGAACCGTATATAGCAATTGTCTTCCCTCTAAGATAATACTGCAGTAAATTCAGTAACTTTTCATCTTATTGCAAAGGAATACATTGCAGCGGGAGGTAAACTGGGTGGAAAATAACTTTCCTGTTCCAGGAAAGTTTTTGAAATTGCAAAATTCACATTCTACACTGAGCCAAACCCAAGACCTTTCAATTTTTTTGTATTTTTTCCATGGGAAAATAAGGAGAAAACATGATCGGAATAGCTGCAAGTCCAGTAATTTAGGACCTTCCTCTGGGACATAGGAAACCCAGGTCCAAGTCTACGCTGTGAAGTAATCTAAACAGGGACTTGAATTTCATTCTCCCACATCCTGGGAGATGTGCATAACAGTCAGGTTACTAGTGGTTCTGGCTCAATCTCTTTTTGATCAGAAATTCCACAGTAGACTCCAAAAAACCTTTCCTGTGTAAACGGCATGTACTTTCCACAGAAAGGCTGGATATTGATGGACCGACATTTTTTAGCAAGAAATCACTTTGCTGAAAAAAATTTCAATCTAACTGAAGATAACAGCTCTTAGATGTAATGAAAAATTATGTTCCTTACCACACTCAGTCCTTAGTGTTTTGGTGGCCCTCTGTGCCAGAATAGTGGGGTTAGTCTTTGTGTTCTGATCGTTTTACCAATTTGGGTAATTATTTTCCCCCCATCTAAGTTTAATCTTACATTTCAATTGGATACAGGATTATTCTTCATTTCATGACTTAAACTATAATGTACTGTTGTTTTGTACTGTTAAACAGCTGCTTAGCTCTATGAAAATAAGAACCATGTGTTCCACCCCAGAGGTGGCTGGCATTTCAGTGGTAAATGAATTCATCCTTGCTTTTTAAACTGTTTTTGGATTCAAGTGTTATGTAGATATAAGATATGTATTGTTTCAGTTTTATTAAGCCTTGCTCCCAGCTACGAGGACTAGAGCCAGAATCTGGAGAAAGGACCACCCCTTATGATCAATAATAGGTCATCACAGGACTCAAAGAATTCGTCCATGGTAGGTAAATAAAAACATATTAGGCAAAAAAAGTATCTTCAGACAGCGAAGCCTACAAGTGAAGGAAGAGTGTGACAAACTTCTGTCTCTAGAAAAGATGGCATCATTAATCATGAAAAGATAACCTTTGATTCAGGAACTTGTAACTCACAAGTCACCCAGCACCAAGATGTAAAAGGCAACAATTGTATTGATAACATTAGTTTTGTTCTTCTCCAACATGAAAACATCTAAAATTACTCCATGTAGTATTCCTTTGAATAAAAAAGAAGAAAAAAAATGTCGTCCTCTTGCAAAAGAGTTCCATAGAAATCTTTTGAATCTCCATAGGAAGTCATCCCCAGGAATGGAGTTTGGAGTTTATTAATTCTTTGTGTCAAAAGTGTTATGAACAGACTACTTTTCTGTGTTCCAGTTACATCTAGTTAAATTAGAGCCGTTCATAAACCAAGGGCCTTCAAAATTATAGAAATTTTCACTTACTGCAGTGAAAATTGAGTTAGATCTGTAGGCTTTGGCTAGACCTACCCAGAATAAATCCATATCATTCAGAAGCTGTGGGAGCACCTCTCTCCAAACCATGCTTCTGAGTTTCTGAAATCTGGAGAGGCAATAGAAAGACCATAATACAGTTGGGTCTTGCCAAAATACAAAGATGGAACATAACAGCAACACATGTTTGCATTTAAGAGCTGGGAAGCTCTGGTCAAAACGTCTTAAGTCCATAATGCAAAGTGCAGGTTTTAAGTATGTTTTGGCCCAAACATAAACAGAGCTCTCATCAACAACCAGGATCATACCAAGAACTCTTCTGCAGATGTAGAAGTGCAGGGTAGCTTCATCCTCTGCTAGAGTGAGGGACTGTTCAAGGCAGCAAGTTCCATGGCAGAGACACCCTTCATGGGCTGGCAGCTCTGGCTCGTTGTAAGGCCAGCAACGAGTATTCAGACCTGCCAAATGAGACTGGTCATGGTAAAAAGGCAGGCTATGTTTTGGTGAAGGGACTGTTTATGAGTCTAAGAGGAAGAAGAGAAACAGAGTAAAGAAACTGTCCACTCTTTTTTCTTAGGGAATCAGACAATATCAAAATTACATCAGAAAAATATCACTTCTTTTAAAAAGTAGAAATAAAACCAAGTATATATGTGACTCATCAGTGACTATCCCAAAAAGATGGATATTTCTAAATCTTAAAGTTCTACTTGACTGACTACACTACACATGAATAAAAATATTTTTTATTTATAAAATACACCTAATGTAGTACGTTAGTCTGTTCGGTTAAAAATTCACACAAGGGTGGTGAAAAACACCATCACTTTTCTTCCTTTTAGCAAAGTAAGCCATCATCGTACTCATCATTTTCTGGAAGCCTCCAGTCATACACCAGTGAAATCCCACAGACTTACTTTACAGTAACTTATACTGATTTACTTCCATATGTATCTTAACTTCAAAGAATTATTATTAAATTTAAGATTAGCTATATTTTCCATCTGTCATTTCCTTGGATAAATTAGAAAGTAGCGCCTGTATCTTTGGCAATTTCATGCTATATGAACCACTCATAGATCATTCATTCTGAAAGAGGCTCTAACATATCCAGATGTGGACTGAACCAAAGTTTTATTCTATCTCAGTAATCCTCAAACTGTGTTCAGTGGTCCACATGTGGTTCATAAGGCCACAGTAAATCCTCAGCAGATGACCTGCAAAATTATGTTAATAATATTTTCTATCTTCAATTGACAATACAGAGAGGACACAAAAACTGCAAGGGATGGTTTGCCTAAAGGTGTTTCGGCCCACTGACTTACTTGTTAAAAGACAGAAGGCCAAACTTGCAGTTTTGCATGTTGATCTGTGTACATCTAGAAATGTGTATCTAATAATCACAGACATTTGTAAGCTGTATGTATGTATAAGGGCTGATTCCATTTACGGTTGTGCAATGTCATTAACTCAAATGGAATTGTATAGCTTTATACTAGGGGCAGAATCTGTCCTAGATAATATTATTGAAATGTTTGGAAACATCTTCACATACTGTTTATTTTTATTTTACAAAGAACAATGTGGTTCTCTGTTCCAGTTTCAAATCAAAAGTAGTAGGGTGCAACTCCACTGACATCAATGGAATCGCAATTACTTACAGCAGGTCTGAATTTATCCCTGTGCATCTATATTCATTTAGCATTTCTCCCCTGGGGAGAGGAAGAGGGAACTAAAATGTGACAGATATTTGTCATATTGCCTAATACACTACTGGAAGAAGATCAGATGCTATGCTGATGAGTATGGTATAAATGAACCTTTAAAGAAACTGAAATGCTCACCAACAAACATGAAGGGACATCCAGGGACTCTTTAGACTACCTTTCCTTCTTCACTAAAGGACTGCCACTGTCAAAGCCATCAAGGAGGGCATGGTGTTTGATAACCAGACACCTGCTTTGTAATGTCCTCTGTGATCTACACGAAGCCAGCCACACAGTTTACCATGAATGGAGATTTGTATTCCAGAGTGAATAGTAATTAGTTCTTTTTATGTGTAGTGTCTTTTTTAAGACAACTCAGTAGGTGTCTTATTAATTTGCTCATTACTAGGTGGATAAAAATGTTCATCTCATCTGTGAATACCAATTATTCTTCATCTTAAATGAGATACAGTCAGTAAGGCAGAGACTCATCTTTATTTAGATTTCCTTCAGGAGTAAGTTTGGCATATATGATGCAATATCTTCAAATGCATTTTTAAAATGAGTGCTACCTTTTTTCTGTTTCTCCAAATTGGTGGTTATTTCTCTGTTTAGGAAAATGCTAGGAAACAATTTATGTAAGAAAGTGAAAGAGAAATGAAACACAAAGGACTGGAGGTTCTTTCTGATCTGATGTCATTTACAATCAGGAAAGAGCTATCGTGAACTGTGGGCTACCTCAGTGCCTTCGCAGCTAGGAAAACTGGTTAAACTATTGATAACAGCTGAAGTAAATTACTTGCGTCGTTCTCTTCTATTCTGAATTTATTCTCACTCTCTCATTATTTTTGCAAATAGATCTTGTCTCTGTAAAAGTGAACGAAGTGTGGTACTGCCTCAGTGTGATCACAGAGGATGTGAGGTGACCTTAATCTTCCTGCTTAATCTCAGCATTTAGCAGCACACAATGGAAAAAAAGGAGACCAGCCAGATTATGCTTATTATTTACAACTGAAGTCCAAAAATTTTGATGTGGGAATTAAATCACACAGACTGAGATAGGCTGAAGCCAGCTCCTCACATCTAAACAGTATTAAATTTGAGAAGAAATTCCAAAATCTATCTGAGAGGTATTTCATTTACACAATCTCACCACCACAACTAAAACATTTCAAAAGATACCGTTTTCATCTGACAGAAACAAACCAAAAAGCTGTTTATTTTAATGTAATAATTGTTCCTGTACAAACATAAGTCCTACACTTTTGTCTGATAGGATTAAAAGATATTTAAAGGATTTGATTTTATGAAAACCCCTTTGACTTTACAATACCCCCTTGTTTCCTGTCTTCTTTCATCCCACCCCAAAAATAAACAAACAAAAAACTTAAGGCTTATGAAATTTTCCATTAACACATCTTCCCAGCATGGTGTTCCACATGGCCTACTGTTATTAATTGTCTCCATGTGAATAGACACAATCATTAGAATAACACGGTAATCATAAGGTGGCTTTTATTCTTGTTTTCCTTTGAAAATTTGCATCACTCTGCATATCATTGTTAGGTGACTGACTAACTTGTCAAAAGAAAGAATGTAGCTGAGTGGGCCAAGGTTGGACTCTTCTGTGATTATACAGAACACCCCAATGATTCCACAGCATTTATCGGATAAAAGGATCTTCTTCAATATTTCGTTAATATTCTGCTTAATTTTAAACCCAGAGGTTTTGTAAAAACAAAAGTGGCTCATAATGTCTTATAGGACGGGAAAAAATACCCAATTGCATGTGACCAAAAATTCCGTATGAATGTAAGTAAATCAAATGCAGTTACACAGCTAGAAATCTTCCTGACTAGTGTTCAGTGCATCCCAGCTTTTGCTGTTAGTGCCCATGCAGATGTAAATGGACATTAAGTACAAAGATGGTAGCACCATATTCCCTTAATTGCCTTCCTGTGGCAGAAGTTCAATACTCTCTTAAAGAGATGATTATTATTGACCAAGACACCAATCTCACTTTAATACCCAGACCTCCCTTGAAAATCTTCCTACCCAAAATTGATCTGTCCAGATAATGCTTATGAACTCTAGCAAGACCACACTGTAATTAAAAATGCAGAAAACTAATTAAGTTCAAATGAAAGGTCTGAAATATTTGAGTGAAGTAGAGAAGATTCAGCATTCTGTTCAACTGATTGATCTGTAAGTTCTTCACCCTTCCCTCAGTACTGTTCATATCAGCTCTGTCAAATAAGTTTTAAAAGATAACAAGCTAGACCAAAAGTTATCACTCAGCAGAGTGATAGAGAAAAGGATAGCAGAGGCAGAAAAGAGGAAAATCAGGTATTATTATTATTATACAGGCTGTTTCAACTCTGAGTGAATATGTGTCCACCAATATTTAACCTCAGATCTAAAATAAACATGAAGGCATTGAAACCTAAGAAACTGCTGATCTGCCCCATGCTAGAATATCAGTTTGCCAAAATTCTTGGGTGTGAACATGATCTTTAGACTAGAAAATGACCACGTCTTTATTCAGGAGTCAAATTGTAGGTTGACTATAAACTTCTCTGATGTGCTATCTTAGGAAGACACTCACCAGAGACAAGAATGTAATAAATAAAAGGAAGGATATCAACAGGGAGATTACAGACTGTATGAAGCCATTTGTGGTTATCCCAAGTTAGTAAGTGAATTTAAGAGAATTGTCTCTTCCTGACTTATATAGCTGGTAGCTTTCTTGGAAACTAGAATTTGGGTTAGGTGGAGACTTCTTTTGCCTTGCGTAGCAGGTCTGTCTTGTTTCTTCCCATTAGTCAATTTGCTCTTTGGAAGGATCTAATGTTTTACAGTTGTGTCTTTGAAATGTGTTTTGAATAAAGCTCCAGCCAAGAATGTTGTGTATGTCATTTGCGGGGAAAAGCTAAAGACTGCAGGAGCCTGCCATGGTTATGTAACTTGCTTATTTTTATATCTGTTAACTACTGCTTTTGTTAATAAAGTTCATAACAAAAAGTTTTATAGATTTATAAAAAACTAATAATTTTAAAAACAGTCACATATTTCGGCATTTTATATGAAGGTTCAATTGTACAAATTTTGCAAATAAAAAACAAAATCCCAGATGATTAACAAAATATGTGTTTATTTAAACATACAAATAAATACATTTTAAGGGGTTTTTACTTAGAAAAATCTGAATTCAATATTTGCCTTGCAAGACTTAGAAATCTGAGCCATGCCTTTGGAACCCTTAATGCACAGCAAAACAAAGAGAATGGAGTTTCCAAAACTGGAAGGCATATAGGATGACACTTGAGACAATAGGGATATTTCCCAGAAGAAACATGAAAAGGTATAAACTGAGCTAAGACAGACTGTACCCTTTTTGCTCCATGGCATTAATCTTGTACTGTATCTGTGAAAGTCTAAAGATAGATCAGAAATGATAAATCTAGTCAATATGTCCCACACAGTATTTGGAGTGACAGAACAATGACTGTATTAAGAAAATTTAAAGCCTCGTCCACCCAATGTGAAGTAAACTTTTATGCTATCACTAACCGTACAAGTCTAAATAAAATCAAGGAATTTGCAGGCACCAATGAACTCATTTTCATTCTTAAAATGTGAGAATCATGACGCAAAAAAACATTTCTGTAACACATTTCTTTATCTCAGTACATTAAGACACTTAGAGCTGCTCCACACCTACTCCGAAAAGGAATATGCACAGTCATGACATAAAAAATGCGTGCTAAAATAAGAACAAAAGCAAGACCAGTGTACCAAAAAGCCAATGTTGTCATTATCACAAGCCCACAAGGTTTTCAGTATGTCACTACTTAAATCAGAGACAACCAGACTTGGTTTATTGGCAGGACACTATGCTGAAATCTAAAGAACAGTATCTAATTTAGAGAAAATGGAGTACATCTCGGTTGCCATAATTTTGCATATCTAGACATGACTAACTTGTCCCAGTGTGTGATATTCAGCATGACACAAAAGCCAGCCTGTTTGCATCAAGGTTGGAGCACTCTATAGTCAAGAATCTATCATCCTCTAAATTATGAATCATGGTTATGTTGTGGAGCATTATGGACTTTTTTCCAATGGTTGGATTTTGAATAGCCATATAGGCACACTCAAACCATCCTGAATTAATAAACAATCAATTGATTTCTTAAAGCACTTTGAAACCCAAGCCACCACTCAGTTTTCATTGTTAAAAATATGTCTGGATTTCTATGAAATAGTTAAAAACTCATGGTAAATTTAGATGAGAAGGTACAGATTTTATTCAGATTTGCAGTAGCTGTGTGGAAATTCTTTCTAATATAACTTTAGACAGAACAAAAAAAACCCCAAACCTTTAAAAAAGTTTCTGTAAATAGCAAACATATGATTTGCTTGACTCATTTCTATTTTAAACACTAAAGTATATATTACTCATTTCAAACAAAAGCAGATTACTCTAGAAACTGGATTTCATAGGCATCTTCAAGCTTCCAAAGACTGATCAGAAGTGACCTCAATGTACTCACAGTAGAAAAACAAGCAAAATAAAACACCATCAACCACAAAGCCCCAAGTTACTTGAATAACATTAAAATTACCACACAGATAATAATAAGGAAAGTTTTATTAAGTATGACAAATCATTCTTGATTGAGGTAACTTGATTGAGCTAAAACCCACCTAAATGCCTCTGCTTTTTCTCAATGTTCAGATAAGCGTTTGGATTCAAACTCTGGGGGAAGGAGGAGAGGCAGGTCTGCCCCAGTGCCCAAGACAACCTGAAAATGAATCTTAGAGAGGCAAATCCATGGACTATTTCTTTTGTCTTCATTTCTATTATGCTTCCACTTGCCTTTCTACTTTTCAAAATATGCCAGTCTTGATATCCTATTAATTACCATCTCCCCAGTCTCTGCCACCTCCACCCTGTACTTTTAATTCTATTCTTCCAGAATCTGACTTTCTTCAGATCCTTCACAAAAACCCATTCCAGCTGAAACACCAGAAGATCCCTCCCAATTATAATGCTTTATTTACCAAGAAGTGTCAACAAATGCACATGAATAGAATAAGTCATGATATGATCAGATTCTTGCCAACTCCTCTGAAGTTTTCCCCATACCCCATTGTCTAATCCCTTGTCCCATCTGATCATCGTATCTGTCTAACAGTGGGCTGCAAAAACTTCAGCTGAGGTATCTTGTCCTTTTGTCCATTTCTGTACAGAGTTAAGCACACTCGTCAACAATATTCACTGAATAATGAGGCCTCCTAATGTTATTTGTTCAGTCATTGTACCGGATTGCAGTACAAACTTCTTAACACAGAGCTTGAATAATAATCAAGGTATATCATCATGTAAACAACACAATCAATACATAATTCTACAGCTTTGAGAATTTGGATGAACTTTTGGCACCCTATATAAAATCTCTTGATAACTTCATTGCAGTTTCAAGTAATATAAATTACATAAACTGTCCTAATGACAAGGTATGATACAGGATGCTGTTCTATAAGTAGCTTGCAAGAGAAGGGTCTATTCTGATAAGCTTGTAATATATCTTGGATGTAACACAGCAAGAAAAGACAAAGTGAAGCTATATTTGAGGCCAATGGCTTTAATTATAAAATGTACCTTGTATTAGGGGCATGTCCTATTGCCTTAAAAATAGTAAGTAATGGTAGTATATAGAGAATGCACCTAGCCAACATCAACACAGAGAATAGGAGAGGCGGGATGGGAATGAATATGAGTGGATGTTTTTGAAGTATTAAAGGAGATGTTTCTGAAATGCACAGTTTATGACCTACCTAGACAAATCCTTTCAGTCTGCCTTCCTTCAAATAGTTCCTACCTAATACTCATCTGTCTGTATTAATTTAGATGGTGAATTCCTCAGGAGACAGACCATGGTAAATAATAATTATACATACACATAGAAACAGAATAAACCTTCAGTGGAGAGAATTAATGTTTGAGGCTGCTACTAGCACAGCCACAGGGTAACATTTCCAGCAATATGCAATATTTATCATGTTTTCAATCATAAAAATGATATTCATGTAATATCGTCAAGCTTATCGTATTCAAGCTAAACCAGTTATCCACAGTATATGGGTTCATCCTGGCTCCTAGGCCTAATTATCGCATCATATATGTAAATCATGCCTGACTTAATACTGCAGCTGTACATCAAAAAGGAAAAATATACAGTAACGCGTTCCCTTGGGATAATATGTATGAACTGGAGTTCTGCCTAATTAACCTGATGTCTGAAAGGTTAAAAGGGGGGCGGTGTGATTATTCTCACTATAACTTTAAGGGTGTTTATTCATGGTGTACTGAAATAGTTGTTGTGTATAGGTGTCATTGCCCTCTACTGGATCAAATCAAAACAGCTCAGTTGTTTATCTCATGGGGTTAATAGAATTATTTGTGGAAATTTTCCTAAATTTAAAAAAAATTAAGTATCAAGTTCGCTTTGTTAGACAAACAAACATATGAAATTTATTCTTGCAACAAATCCTAATGACTCAAGTGGACTTAGAGAAGCACAACCCCCAGGAAAGAATATAGCTGGAAAAAGCTTAAATGACCATACAATTCAATTTCCATGACTACCCTTGATGTATACAGTAGCACCTGCTCTTTTTTTGCTCTCACTTGACTTATACACAAGCTGCGCTCTTCTGCAACCAACATTCCAGTTTGCTGGTGTTTCACCATCTTTATGTTGTCATCGTTTCAACCTTCAAGCCAGTGAATCCTTATGTCTTCTGCATAGATTCTCGGCAGATTACCCTGTTATTTTCATTCTTGTGAATGCTGCATTCCAGCAGCATTTCTGATTTCTGATCATCATCCACACGACTAGGTCAATAATTATTGTTGTTGCTCTTTGAGTTTTAATTTGCCTTTGGACCTTTTCCCTGTGGGCTTTTGAAACAAGTTTAAAGCTCTTTTTACTATGTTAATGAGTTGTGCCCCAAAATGACCTTCTTGTCTCTGGGACACCATCTATCTTCCATTGCATTGACACGAAACACTTTAGAAAAGAAGGAAGATGAAAACTTTACAAGCAATGTCTTCAGTTACAATCAAATTTACAGGTTTAAAAATAGTAAGATTTGGGCAGAAGATAAGAAAATGTCATTTTCACCTCTTACTCTAGTTTGTGAAAGGAAACATGAGGTTTATTTAATTTACATAACCTTTAATTTGGCCAGGTCATAACAATTACAAAATTTAAAAAAATAACAGAATTTAGGTTGACATGAAACAGGTATAGCCACTTCTCTCCTCTATCACTTCTCCTCACAATTTCAAAAAGAGAGAATTCATGTAAGGATATGAGTCTTTTCTTCAGATCCCTTTAAGTTTACAAGAGTACTTTAGGGCTCACGTATGCAGTCAGGCAATAACTTGAATATCAGTAGACAGTTCTCAAAAATACATAGCATAATTCCTAATTTTTTTAGGATAGCTGTACACTGACAATGGTTTCTTCTGACTGTTCTTTATATCAGTATCTGTTTGTGTGCTGCGGAAGTATAGCCCTGTTCCAGGGTTTTCCTCCTTTTTCCTAACAGGGAAAGTTTATAGACAAATGTGAAGGATAGTCTCATGCATACTGGTGGCCAGATGCAACGGAATTCTGTGGAAATAATATGTGTATGTTTTTACACTTAACTGGAAAACATCTTCATTTTCTGCATCTGACCTTGATTTTCAGTTTCTGACTGACCCTTCAGAACTGACTCAACTATTTAGTCATACAGTTACAATGACTTTAAAGGAGGAATTGTGCCTACATCACTTCCACTATTTTAACATTTACCTGTTGCTGAGTATGATGAAAAGGAATCTTTTATCTTTTCAGAAAGTGTAGGTGTTGCAATAAGAAAATCCTCACTATTTTTCACCCACTTCAGCTCTTTTAAAAACTCTTGCAATTAATTCAGGTATGGGACTATCTAATTAGCAGCCTTCTCCACATGAATGATTTCATAATTAAAATTTTCATATGAAATATTTTCAAAAAAAGAACAAGCCCCATTTTTCAGGGGAAAACACCAGAATTTGTCTGTGTTATTTCTAGTGATAGGACTCACACTGTTAATCATCACTCTGAAAAGCAGAGGCGTATGATTTACACAGAAAAGTTAATCCAGAATTAGCGGTTTCCAAAAAAGAGAGAGTTCCAGAGTTTGGCTCTGATCTAAGTTTCCTCAAAATTCAGAAATGTTGAGATCCAGAGGTTTGATTTCTGTTTATCTCTAATAAAACAGAAAGAAAATTTCCCAATATTTCCATCAGGCAAATACACTTGATCATGAACATCAAAAAGAATCTCAAAATCAGGAAGATGACTAACAAAAAATGAAAATGAAATGGATTAAAAGTTCACTTTGGATAAACATTCAAAGTTTATGAAAATTATCCAGACTATTCAGATCAGCAAAATAGGAACTGATGTCTCATGAACTCAGACTTTCTGTTTGTTTCTGCCTAATCCAGGCTTAGTATGAGAAAGAAAAAAATCAAAAGAAAGGTAAAGAAATCTAGAAGAAACCTAGTAATGTTATTATTAAATTAGAGTTATTCTGTCTATCCATATGCTCAGATTTATAAAATTAATATTATTATGCAATTACTTTTTCACTTATGGTGAAGAAGTCAGAGAGTAACTTAATGAATAGCACAAGCCACACAGAGAAGTCTGGTAAGCAGAACAGTTTGGAGTTGCCATAAAAATTCTCAGCTTCCCCCCTTCCAAAAGATTGACCTCAGTGTCATGCCCTTTTTTATGTTATAGTGAATCAGCAACTTCTCAGCATGAAATTATCAGTGTTTTGTTGTATCACATCCTGTCTGTGGTTCCATCAATGCCACGAGTGTAATTCAATTATATGGTCATCTTCTTCGTTCAGTGGACAGGTCACATGTGAGGTGGCAGCCATGTATTGTTTCCAAGGAGGAAACTTCAAAATTTTTTAAAAACATCAAAACAAAAAGGTGAATCAAGAGCTCATACATACAAACAAGGCACAAGTCTATTCTTCCCCACATTTTGTGGACTATCTAAGAAATTGCCCCGCTTATTACTTTTTTCTCAGGTCATATACATCCCGGAGTTTATCACTTAGAGATCTTTGATGGGAATACAAAGACTAGTATGAATGAAGTGTGAATGGAAATCTCTTTGTGGGAAAGCACCAGAAGAAACCATACTGATTGGCATATATTCATATCCAAGGCTGTGACTGACATCAGTGAGACTGATAAACCTGGAGGAACGTGATATTTCCATGAAGATCTGAAGGCCTGTACTCCAGTGGGGCCACAGCACCAATGAGTTACTGGCAGGAGGCCTGCGCAGCGATAGTAAAAAGAAGGACGCAAGGTTACAACCCTTCATCTGTGCCATCCCTCTTCCTGCTGTCCCCAGAAGCCAGGCAGCCATAAATGTACCCACAACTAGGGAACAAAACCAACAGCTATTTCTATTGAGATATGGGCAAACTGAAGTGACTTCAACCAAGGGCCACCAAGATGCTCAGGGTGGGAGCACTTGCCTCCCTCCCCCCTGAGGGAGCTGGGCTGCTCCAGCCTGGAGAAGGGGTGGCTTTGGGATGGGCCTAACAGCAGCCCTCAGTGCCTACAGGGACATTATCAAGAAGATAGGACCAGATGCTTCACAGGAGTGAGCAGCTGGAGGATGAGGCAGCAGGCATAAACTGAAACAAAACAGGTTCAGGCTGGATATCAGGAAAAGCTTTTTCCCTGGGAGGACAGCTGGGCATTGGGGCAGGCTGCTCCAGCTGGAGCAGGGGTGTTGTGGCAACGCTGTCCCAGGAGGATCTCAAGCCCTGACTGGCCAAAGTCCTGAGCAACCTGGTCCGACCTCAGCTCTGACCCTGCCTGAGCAGATCGGGCTTGAGGTTTCCTGAGGCCCCTTCCAGCCTGAATTATCCGGTGATCCTACAGTCCTGTAAGGCTTGTGGAAGACAGAATAAGCAAGATTCTAAGGCAATAGATCACCTTAAGTGTTAGACCTATCCAAAAGCCAGTTTGTTGCTGCCTGTCAAGAGGAACCCAAGAAATGAAACGAGGGCTGGGTATCTGGTGTCTCTTGTCCTCCACATCTCTCACAAGTGACCCTGGCCAGACCACTTGGTTTCTTGGTGCTTGTCAGTACGTGGGTGTGAGAGTATGAGTGAGTGTGATGAGAACATGAGGGTGAGTGAATGAAATCAGTTTTGTTATAAACATTATCTTGCCCTTTCAGAAGCTTACTCACTAACTTCCCACAGATGTCCTGTTCCTAAGAGACATGATGGATCTAAAAGTGAGAAGGTTTTACAGGGTACCACATTTGTGGCAGAATCTCTGTATTCTAAGACCAGTAATTTCACAGGAAGGTGCATCAGGCTTAGCTCTGAAACCTGTTTTCTTTCAAGAGAAACAGAAAGAGGCAAATGTTCTTATTTTGTGACTGTTTTCATTCTATGTTCTATAATGGGAAGCACACCCAGCTGTCACACGGGCTGCTGGTGCCTTTTGTAGGAATCATGTCAGTCTTTTGATCAGATCTTTCAGAAGTGGCCATCAGACATGCAGAACCCAAACAGGAGCACCTCAGATTATGGCTGTTCTCCTTTCCAGTGGTACCGTGCGTAGTCCAGAAGTAGGAGGATGCTGAAATCTTTCTTAAAAATAGTGCTGGGTGTAGAGTGTGGATTTCACAAAATATCCATGCTATTTTAAGAACAGCAGAGGTTTGTGAAGGAAAACAGAGGTACCAAAGAGACTATTTTTCTTGAAATTGCTAAAAGTATCTTCACAAAAGCTAAGTAAATTTGCTGTACCTGTGTAGCCTGCTTTTGTGGTCAGCAGAAAGAGATAAGTCCCCTAAGCAAGCCCTAAACCTTAGGCTTTATCTTGACTTTAGCAGAAACTTAGGGAGACTGGTGTTTTATTGACAACCTCCTGGATGGCCGATTAGTGGCAGCTGGCATGCACATTATAGCAGGAGGTCACAAACACTCTGAAACAAGCTTGAGCAAAGAACCAGCAGGGGATGTAAGCTGGGGAACGTGTCAACAAAACCCAAATATAGGCCAGAAAAATGACTAGTGCTAATAGAAAACTGACCTTAACTTGTTGACACTGGGCACCTGAATTAACCCAAAGGTGAAGGTGAGTGTATTCTCAAAGTCAAGAACTTGTAGTCAGAAGTCTGAAGGTGAAGTTCAGGGCTGGTTTGGGCCGGTATAGATGCTTTTCTACTACCTGTCAGACCACAGAGAAAATGATGACAGTGATGGGATCACACCACACTAGAAGTCAGATTGATGTCTCAGTTCAGATAATTACCTGTCAACATTCAACTGTCTGAACTACCACTAAGATAGAGCTAGTTAACACAGTTGCTGGAATCTAGAGCTAGACTTAGCAATTTGTAGCTGTATGTAAGCATAAGTGTATCAACCTGCAAGATGAATTCCACCCTATATGTCAGTCAACTGGATGCTATGAGTATTGAGTGAGTCTGTAGTCCATAAAGGACAAATCAAAATGTAAAGACATTTGAACTCTTATATAACTTTAACCCATCTGGAAAAATGGCAAACGATACATATGTGCAGTTTTAAAACAACAGTACCGGGTAAAAGGGAAAAGGAATCATCACAGCTTTTCTGAGAAAATGAAACTATAAAGGAACACACAAAAAGACCATCCTGTTCTGAACACCTTCTATCTAAACCCAGACATAATTAAAGCGAGGAAAAAGAAAAGATAAAAGTTAAAATAATTTGTCCAAACATGCCTATACTTCAATTTACTGAAAGCATCTCCATATTTTGGAATTGAGGAGTATGTAAGAACTGTGGTGGAACAGAAGTTTTAGAAGATAATGGCTTGGTGAACTGGTTCTGGGAGCATAAGAATATACATGGACCTGGTCTGGGAGCGTGAGAAGCACATAAGACACTGTAGCAGGCAGCAAACACCAGAGTGCTCATTAGCAAGATTCTGCTTTAAAATGCACTTAACGGAGACACCTACCTTTTGAACATGTTTAAACTACACTGACTAAGGAAGCTAAGCTTGGGCTTAAATGTTTTCTGGAATCAGGTCAGTGAATGATTTGACACATACATAATATAGAAATTACAGGAATGGACAGAACTGAAATGTGCTGGAGTCAAAGCAGATAAATATCAGAGATGAACTGAGCTTGGCAGAACAGGTCCTTAAAAAGGAGAATTGTGCTGACAAGATCCTTAACTTCCAAAGTGCCTATATTTTAACAGTCTGTGCCTTTCAGAAATATATTTAAGATTCACAACATGAATATAAAACATAAAGTCTACTGATGTTTGATATTTTGGATTGTGAATAAACATAATTTCTGCAGTGTTTTAGAAATGTTTAGTGGGTGTTATTTTGTAAAATAAACAGGAAACTAGAAAATATCTCCTTATACTGAATGATCCTTTTGGAGAACAGATGAGATCTATAGCAGTGATTTTATCTACCGTGTAATTTATTTTATTTCCAATTTTATTTGATTGCATTAACCAAGAGAATGACTTAACCAGAAAAAATGGTGACAAGAAAATTAAAGCCAAGTTCTAGATGTGTAATAGCTTGTTTTCCAACAGTGTGTTTTTGAAACAGATCAGTTTACTAAAAGATTTAATATTCTTTGAGAGGATAAGTGAAAATGTTGTCAACACCTTCCATTTCTAGCTGATGGATTTGAGACTAATGAGAAGTAAAGACCATTTAAATAGTGTGGCAGGAGATAGGAAATATGATGACAAGCTGAAGAACTATATTAAACAACGCAGGGGAAGTAGAAGGTGATAAGACAGATAACAAATATAGTAATCTCCACAACAGGTGAGTGAGCTGATCAGAACACATGAACCAGAAGTAAAGGGGTAAAAGTGTTGAACTACTACTGTAATATAGTGGGAAACCACTCCAGCTATGAAGTAACATCTTTTGAGTTTTAAATCCCTACAAAAACAGGTAAGATTAAAAATACGGAGAAAATAAAGGTTCATCATCTATACTCTATGAGCCTCTATCTGACCTGTTTATTCAAGGCTTTACTGCCCCTGCCTATAAAAAGAAAAAACAACCAAAAAAAAGGACAGGAAAAAACCCCCAACTTTATCAAATCTTTCTCTCTCTGCACAGGCTGCCAAAGAATTGTACGTGCTTCTAGTTAAAGAGAAGCTGCAATGCCAAAACTCCTGAGATCCACACAGCCTCTGGGACTGGCAGCAGCACGAGGCCAAGCTCCGACAGGGGCTTTTTTCACACTAGCTCTGCAATGCAGTTGCTCTTTTCATAGAGGAGTGGGAGGCTGATCACTTTCGCCCTCCCAAAATGTGTGCCAGGATTGAAGATTTGCCCTTTGAACAGAAAAGTCATTCCTTTGGTTCCCTGCCACTATTTAGTTCTGAGACCAAAAAATGTATTCACTTTTTCCTCTAATCCAGTTGTGATTAAATATTGCCTGCTATAATCCCAATTCTTCAGTAAAGCCTACAAGTGGGTAAATTCAGTAGCCTAGTCAAGAAGGTAAAAGTTAATGGTGAATCAGGAAAATGCAGATCATGGAAGTCAAAGCTCTGGGAGGAAGTGAGAGATGAAGGTTAAGATGAAGAAGAAAAGCAGATGAAGCATAAAAGAATAGTTTCTTAGCAGGGGAACTTAATGTTTTGTTTACTTGGAATTCTGGTTTTAAAGGGCTGGTGAAAGAATGATATCAACATTTTAGGGAACTTTTTTTATTAGCTGAGAATAATTCTATGCCACATTTTCATATGTATAGATATTTGTAAATAAATGCAGCTGTATATAAAAATATGTAATAAGTATAATTAAATAAAATGTAACAGTAAATAAAGTATCTTTGAATACATAAATATTGAGAGTCATCTTCAGGAAATAAAAAGTCTATCTGTAAGTCTGTCTGTATGTGTTTTGTTGTGATATAACACAATTTCTTGTAAAATAATTGGAAATAAGAATTCATATCATAGAATCATATATTTATATGATAGAATTATAGAATCTTTGAGGCTGGCAAGCACTTCTGGAGGTCACCTAGTCCAACGCCCCAGCTCAGAGCAGCATCAGCTAGAGCAGGGTGCTCATGGACCACGTCCAGATGGCTTATGAATGCCTCTACAATCTCTCTGGGCAACCTGTTCCTCTGTTCAACCACCCTCACAACAAGAAGCTTTTTCTTACATTTAAATGGAATTTCTTGTGTTTTCAGCTGTGCCGAATTACCACTTGTCCTGTCACTGAGCACCACTGAAAAGAACTTGGCTCTGTCTTTACCCCACCTCCCAGCCCCATCAGGTATTTATACACATTGGTAAGATCCCCTGAGCTTTCTTTTCTCAATGCTGAACAGTCCCAGTTCTCTCAGCCTGTCCTCATATGACAGATGTTCCCATCCCTTAATCACTCTTGTGCTTCTTTGCTGCGCTCATAATATCACCTAACAGCATCACAAAGTGTTGTTTGACTTCAGCTGGAGCAAAGTTAGACCAAAGTTCCACGCTTTTAAAATCCCCCCATGCCTTACACTGGCATTGATCACGTCTCTTCTGGGAATGAGCCAAGGTTATTCCCAGTGGAGTGTTTTACTTCAGAGACCACAATCATAATCTGCTGTCTACCACCGTCTTGTTTCAGATGGCGACTTGACTGATTTCTAAAAGGAAAATTTAGTGGCATGAACTGGCTGATGAAATGGAAGGGATTCCTCCATGTTCAATGCAGATATAACCAGGTTTTTTAGTTTTTATATTTTCTTCTCTGTTTTAATTAGTAGTAAAGAAAAAGAAGAATTCAGAGGTAAGGGAGCACCTGTGGAGGGTTCCTTATATCTCCATCATTTGTTTCATGCTCATGTCTAATGCATTCCTGTGTAGTGGCCCATGTTCAACAGGAGGGGTGGTCTCTACCTCACCTGCACTGAGGGGGAGGTATGGTCATGGGTGGTATGTCTGGAGGTCCCCTCAGGCCAAGCAGGCTCCAGGGAACCAACGTTGCAGGTGACTCATCTGATCACTGATGGATGGATATGACAGCAGGTACCACCACTGCCTTACCCAGCTTGAGTAAATCAAGCTTATTCTGATCATACTCAGCACTGCGAGCTCCACAGAGGACTAAAATACAAAGATTTTTCTTTTCTTAACTTCAGAAAACCTCTGGCAGGAGGTAAGCAATCATTGCGTTAAAAGTAAGGACCTGACCCAACATGACCGGGAGCACAGGTTTAGACTCATTATAGCATTTCTATCTGAAACTTTATATGCCGAAGATGTTTGAGATGTCTCCACTCATTAAACAAGGTTTCCTAAAAAACGCTGCTGAATTTAGGCTCCCGAAATGTTGCTTAACAGTACTCCAGGCATGCAAATACTGTATTGAATGCTGGTTCTCAGGACCCGAATTCCATCTGTAAAATGAGGAAAACAGTACCTTACCTCCCAGAAACTAAACACAAACTCTCTCAATAACACCCTGCTCTCAGGACCAGAATGAACGTCTTTCAGAGTGACAGTACAAGGCACAGGCTGCCTCCTAAGTGGAAGTCTACTTAGTGCATTCACAAAACCTTAGCCTTGGAGCTAAGATCAGCTAATGCCCAAGAGAATTTCTGGGGCCGATCTCTAAATGCTGCAATGCTGACCACTTAAATCTGTATGGGAAAACAGCAAATCGACAGCCAAAACACTGCTCCCAGTCTTCCTCTCTCTCCCCTCCCCAAGACTCTGAGAGACATTTCTTTGAGAAATGTCATCCGTGACATAGAACTTCTTTAATTAAAGATGACAATTCAAGTGAGGCAGAATGGGATGTTATATCTCCCAGCTTGCCATTTATAATAGTGAGTAGGTCAGTTACAGAGCTGTGTTCTCTAGAATCCTGTTTTCTTTTCCAAAATTTAGTATTGAATTGGAAGGTGGGTATAAAGTAATGTTTTCTGTATTAGATCCTGCCTTTCATATTAGTTCCCGTCAGTTGCAGTGACACTTACATGCAAGAGCACATTTGATCAGCTACAGACTTCCTCATTGCTGAGCTAAGCCAGAAAAACCCTCCTGACTGCAGCAGAAATGTTAGCAATAATCCTGGAGAAATCATGTGTTGCCAGCCCTTAATGGCCAGCGCTCTGATTAACAACCTGAGGTAAACAAAGGGCAGTTAATAACATAAACCACTGTGGTTTTTAATATCAATAATGCCATGAAACGACTGAGTTTCAGAGGACTATTGCTGATATAAAGTATATTCAACAACTTACACTAGCAATGTTATATATTTAAAGGAAAAAATATGGGCTGGGTACAACATCAGTTGTTCCACAGCATTAGCAGCCCTATTTTTCCTTTCAGAATACAGCTTTTTTGGCTATGTTTACAATTCTACTTTTGAATCGATACAAACTTTATAGGGCAGGATTTTTTCTCTGCTTCTCTCACAGCAGTAAGAAGTGCCAGCACAGTCAATATACAGAATTGCCTGGCTCAGCACCAGAGGAGATAGTGCTAATCAAAGTAACAGCAGCAAAACTTGAACCAGCCCATAGAAGGAGAAGGTATTACAGACTAATTCATTAATCTGTTAAGCCCCTGTGTCAGCGAGAAGTATTCTCTTTAGTTGAGTGTCCTTAATAGGATATATCAGGCTCTGAACCTGAGGCAGTTCAGTTTTTAAGTCCAGCAAAAACTACCGGGACAGGGATCTGAAATGTAATAAAAAATTTGTTATATGTATATGCATCTGGGCATCACCTAAGTGATCTCTACTGCTGCAGGAGTTATAATCAAGTTATGTCTGAGCAACACCAAAACATACCAATTTTTTGCATTTGAATAAATGATCACTAGTAAAATAGAAAAATAACAATTATATAACAGCAAAATAGATAGAAAAATAACAATTATATAACAGCAATCGCCTGCTATTATTAGCCACACACTAAATTCATAGTGCAGTCTCTCCTAATAATCATGAAGCCCGTCTGTCTATATCCATAGCAGGAGTGACGATGCCAGGAAGCAGCATGTTCTCGGAAGCACACTCGGTGGTGGGACGCTCCGCAAGGCACAAGCCAGTTAACCCATTTACTGGTGTTCCAAATTTGAGACAAGAGAATAGTAGTAAACCTCTTCAAACGTCAAAGAATTCAAACTAGGTGAAAACAGTCAGGTTTCACTGAGGAGCCAAGAAGGTATAGGCATTTTCTCTCCCAGTCCTTGCACTCCAAGATGGAAAAGCACAGACTGCATTCTGTGAAGCCAAAGTTTTGCCTCTGTGTCACATAAAATAGATTTGATGAGAATTTAAAGGAAAAGCTGGGGTGGTTTATTATTTTATTTCTGTTCTGCCTGTAAACTCTGAAAGCCTCTAGATAAATGGACAAAATTTTGCTTATGCTTTTAATACAAACCAAAAAAACTGCCTCTGGCTGACACCAGTGATGGAAAGTTTACACAAAAGGATTTTGTTTCAGAAAGTTTTCAATTTAAAAAAAAAAAAAAAAAAAAAAGAAGGATTATCTATTGGAACCTGAAGAACAAACTTGCGTATGGCTGAAAGAGGAGAATAACAGCTAGTATTCCACACTGCATTCAGTTACTAGAATAACGGTTTGTTTCCAAAATTTGCTGTATAGGAAAATGGAGAAGTTACTGGCGTGGCAGCAGCAGGGACAGAGAAGGGGAACCCTTTTTACAAATAAAAGTTACCATTGGTTGATTATTTGGGTTTTTTTTTTTCACCAAGGTGCCTGCATTGAAAAATGAGGTGAAAGAAAAGAAAAATGTTTTTCGCTTTGAGACTTTCAATGAGAAAACTGAACATTTATGTTTTCAATGAAAACTCTTTTTTAACAAAATTTAAACAAAATGTTTCTTTTCGTACTGAATTATTCTGAAAGAGGAGGAGCATAATTTCTCAAGCAGCTTTACTGACAATGAAATTCTTCAGGATTTCACAACATTGCTTCCTACTGTGTTTTCTCCAACTCCAGAGAAAAACAAATGCAAAGATTTGCAAAGCATTAAAATAATGGCAGGCGTATGATTTATTGTACCACGCATGATTTAGAGCACCATGTTTAATCCAAGCTGGTAGCACATCTGCAATGGCATTACATGACTTTTCTCAATAAAAGAAAACAGTGGCAGGAAGCAATTACATAGAAAGGCCCACTAATACAAGGCATGTAGCCTTTGAAAATAGGAGGCATTAGTTCCTATATAAAAGTTAAATCAAATCATGCAGATCACTCTGTAATTATTCTTTTCTCAAATCTTGTTAGGTAGAAAGATTATTGATATTTAGGAGGCAAACAGCAGGGACACCACCAGCAGTAGTAGCTTCACTTTCTTTGCCAAATTCAGAAATAAGCCAAATATTACCCCCGTCCTTTCACTGCAGTTTACCTGATCAGTCTGAACCTAACCAGCTCCTCTCTCCTCGATGTTTGTGCGAGAGCGGCTAAAAGGAAAACAAAAAACCTCGCTCAAAAATGTGCCTTACTGAGCTTCTTGTGGCTCCCGTTGCCAAGGAAACCCGAACAAATTCCTCTCAGAGAATACCCTGAACTGCTTAAGCCAGCCAGGCTTCAGCCTGGTATCAGGAAAGGGAACAAAGACCAAAAACAAACAGGACAACATCGTTGTAAAGCCCATTGGGGAGAGAGAGAAAAATAAACTACAGGATAAAGCATCTGCTAGCGAAGAATATCTTTCATTTAGGTCAAATCAAGGCTTTTCAATCTCTGTCTATTGTTCCTCCTCTGGAGGAACCCGTTACTTCAGACAAATGGGGGAGAGAATAGGTCTCTTGTTTCAGTTATTGAGTTGATGGTGTTACAAATCATCTGTCTTTCCGAAAACCGTCTATTAGCATTCTCTGATCCTTCGTGAAAAGGAAGCTGATTAAAATTATTAACAAAATTATCTTCCACTTTTTATTTTGAAGTATGATCCTGGCTCAGAGAGGAACAATATCAGTAATTATCACTGGTTTAATCAGATGCCTTTTGTACAGTTTTCTCTCTTCCTCTTCCCTCCTCCCTTTCCTATTTTCTTTTCTGCTTTTTCTGATTATAAATCTCAATGGTTTCATTAAATGTTTAGGGCCAAATTCTGGCACTCTGTAGAGCTGGCAAGAAAACAGGCATATATTAATGTTGCAAAAGCATCTATATTACAAGCCCATGTCCTGGCCAGCCCAGACCCTGCACACTTCATATCCCTCCTTTACAGCATCATTCCCTGAAGGGGTCATTTGTTCCAGGAGCAAGAGTTGATGCATGGGTTGGGGCGCTTAGAGCCTTGTGTGCATGGCTTATAGACTGTGATGATCACATCTTCTGATCTTCTGGGCCCACCCTTTCTATCCTCATCATCATTGTATGGGAGCATTCCACCGCCCTGGAATGCACGTCGGTGGACCCGCCATAGCCACGTGAGACACCGCGCTTGGGCTGAGCTTTCTCTGCCTCCTCAGTCTGTGGAGCAAGTTGACCAAGGTGGACAAATACCTGAGATCAGACCACTGGCGCTTGCAAGGGGCAGGAGGCAGAGCTCTGACTGCCAGAGGTGGCTCCCAAGAGCTCTTACACCAGATTAGATCAGGTTTACACCACAGGTTTGAAAGGACTTTTCCCTGACATAATAGGAAAGCAAATAAAGGCAATCCAGTCTCAAATCAATAGAAGAAACCTTCTGAACTGATGCCTTTTTCTGCCAGGCTCACAGCAATGGAGTCTATAAAGCATGGGGCGATCATAAGATGGAAAGCAGTCAAGGATAATTCAGCTGCTACTTGGAATAATAATTAAAAATGAATGAACAAGTCTATGAAAACATGTTTAAAATATACATTTAATTAGACCTTTCTCTGATCCTCTGGTACTGTGGCAGAGGACTTCTGAGGAGCTAGAAAAGGAGGGTAAATCACAGTGAGTTTGGGACAGACGCCATGAGAGAGCTGGGAACTAAATCGAAGAATTGCTGAGGCTTCCCCAGCGGCCTTAAATAGTCACTTGCCTTGCTTATGCTGCAGTCCAGACTTGGCATTTTCCACCCTTGCTTTAATGTTATTTAAACAAATATAGAGGGGTTTTTTTTCCCCTCTGTGAATTTCCTTAAGGTTTTTTAGATAGCAGATAAGAGGAAAATGAGCAAGAATGTGAAAGAAGCTATGTCAGAGAAGCGTGTGAGAGTTGGCAAGAACTCTTTGGCGCTATTGTGATTGACCAGCTAAGAATGCAGCAAGAGCCAAACAGCCCTCTCTGTGGATTATTTCTGCACAGGGTATTCGTGAGTTTGTGCTTGTGGAATTTCTGCCTGATCCTTCCATTGGGAAGATGGGATTTACTCTCCACGTGGATTGGGAGGAAAGTTCAACCGCCCAAACCTTCAGTTCCTGGCAAACTTGTGTATAGGCAGAGCCATGGATGCAGCCTGTCTGATACTGGGGGGAAAGCACATGTTTAAATACATGATAGCTAATGCAAAACTACATCTGCATGAGTGAGAAAGGTACATTTTAAACACTCAGTAGTCAGCAGGTTTTGAAGTGCTGGAAGCAAATTGTACATTGAGTGTATTTTAAAGATTGAGGTGGAAGTGTCCTGTCCATGCAAAAATATCTATTAGGTGTTGGTTAAATACATCTATAATTAATTATAATCTCTGTTTTAACATCATTTTATGCATCAAAATTAAAGTAAAATCCACAAGGGAAAAGTTAGAGACAAAAAGCTCTGTTTTTGGTTCTGCCCATTCAGAAACATATGATAGCTATCCTGCTGCTCTGGCTGCTGTAGCTTATGAGACCTGTCAGGGTGGGTCTGATAAGAATGCTCAGAAACCGTTCACGGCGATAGTAAACTCATCCTACATGCTCTGCCATATCTGGAAGCTTTCACTTCTCCAAACCCTAGTAACCAGTAAGCTCCCGTGAAACCTCTGCCTTGTGTGGCTTATAGACAACCCTCCTGGAGGAGGAAAGGAGAAACAGTACCCAAGAAATCATTCTGATTTGAGTGAGAAGGGGGAACAGTGAGACATACAGCAGCATTACCTTTGCTGCTTACAGTCCTCCATGCCCGCACGATGGGGGCAGCTGAATGGTGCCCCGCTCTCTGCCTTAATCCTTCGCTTTTCATTTTGTTTCACTTGTGGACAACTCTTCCAATTTTTAACCCCTTGTCTGTTGATTATCTGATGCTTTGAATAATCTCTCCTACCACTACACTAATTTTCCATTTGGAAACAGTTGGTTTCTTCCCTGGCAATTATGAAACAGAATATTTTTACAACCAGTAAACTTTTGTTTTATAACCTCTGAAATTCTAATCTGCAGCCTGAAGAGGATCCAAGCTACCAAGTTTAAAATGTCAGCTACTTCTCAATGGATCTCACTGGGTGGAAATAGGGTGTATCTGAATTTCTCATTAATAACACCTGGAAGGAGAACTGTCAGTAGTTCTCTCCAGCTCTTCTCTCCAGCCCACCTGTCCCTACCACACTTTGCTAGTATCAGCAGCTCTGCACGGAGCTCTGGCTCCCTTGGAGGCAGGCGGTGCTACTGTGTCTGGCCATCATTTAAGTCATCATTTCTCTCTTTTACCTAATGGAGTCATGCATGGGAAGCTGGAAGCATTGTTGAGGCAGATTCTAAAACATTCTTTGTGAGTGGCTCAGGGCAGCTAGGGTAGCTCTCCTTTTTGTGACTACATTTCCCCAGGGGAACTGTTCTAAATTCTGTTTTAGAGGAACAGAAGGAATACCCTGAGTGCTGGAGATGTGCAGGAGCTAGTCACAGACAACGGACCTTCTTCCTGCAAGACATGACTGGAGATGCAGCCACTTCGGGATCAAAATGTCAAACTCCTTTTGATGACATGAACTTTTCTGACAGGTTTGAGGCACACGGCATTTCCACTCCCTTACACACAGAGTGAAACAGGAACAGAAACAACAAGGGAGTTCTTTGTTGAAAATGAAAGAGGGTAGGAAGGAAAGGAAACATGAGATCCATTTTAAATCATTGGAAGCATTCAGCTGTCAAGGGAAAGATGCTGTAAAAGGACCACGTAAAACAAACATTATTATCCTAGTTACAAAAGCTCACTTAATCCTTCTTATTACTGGTGAACCTCAAAATCATGGTTTCTACATGCTTTTAGTGTAACAATTGCTTAAAACTTGTTCAAAGCTTAAACCCACAAGTCTTTTGGGGAAAAGTACTGATGCACCTTATTCAGCCCAGGAACATATTCCTGGACATGTGTAGCCTGGAGCAGGGAGCGGAGGTGGCACAGGGCAGGGTGGGCAGTGTCAGGTTTCCTAACCTCCCCGGCAAGTTCCTGAAGGAGCAGGTCTAAAGCATTATCTGACATCAGCACATCTCTAGTATCTGCAGTTTTAACATGCTGTTTATATGTATTTATTACCCCAGTTGGAAGTCGGAAGCACTATTATTTAAGTGCTGTTTGTCTTCCTTTTTCTTTATTACTGCAATCAGTAAGATTGATCTTAATTAAAAGTCTAAAGTTCAATGATAGTTTAAGAAGGTGTATCTATAGCTTTGATGGCCTCTTGAAAAGGCTACCTGGATTTTGTTTAAAAAATGAGAATGCTGTAGGTTTTGTTTTATTTTGCTTATTAAATTCTATTTCCATGCCTGGCTTGAAGGGTTACCTTCTTAGTGAAAACAGCTGTGCATGTGTCTGATATGTTAATGCTGTACTGAAGTCCCAACTGTATTCTCCTTGGACCCTGCAACGCGTTACAATCCAACACCTAATAACAATGATCATTTTTAAGATTACGTGACAACATGAAATAATACTGGTACTTTTTAAGTTTACAACTGTATTGTATGATTACAGATTTATTTAGGATTTCAATGTAGAAAAAAAACCCAACATGCTGAAGGTGTTAAGCATAACAGCAAATATGACAAAGGTCTTCTTTCGAGGTATGTCTCCATTTTAATTTGCTCCTAAAAAATACAAATTTCACAGTGTGTAGATATTTAGTATTTATTTCAGTAATTTTTTCCATTTCCAGTATTTATATGTCATATACCCAGTGAATTAAGGAAAATACAGCAGAGAGATCAACCTTACAACAGCCGGATTCCGGCCATCGTATGAATGGCCTGTCCTCATCGTAGAAATGAACTGTTTTAAAAGAAAGGCTAAAATTAACAAAATTCCACATTACATATTAGGGAGCTCTATTTGTGCACATTTTTCCATCGCTTGCCATCTTTGCAAAAAACACCAAAGACAAATTTTAGTAGTCACATGTGGTCAAGATCCAAGGCCTCGCAGTGAAGGATGACCCATTAGCACTAACCAAAAATAGTTCTTTAGGGCAGATTGCTCTTGCGATGGCAACAGGGACCCTGGGAAGGCAGGAAACCTGGATCCTTGCTGTTCTTCCAGTCACTGCCTCTCTCTGTGGTGCCTCCTACCCTGCTGCTCTGTTGAAACACTGATAACTAAGAAATCTGGAGGCTCTCATCTTTGTTCATCCTCATAGTAGCCCTCAGCTTTTGTGCCTGAGAGAATTTCACCCTGGTTTATGATGGCGCAGACTTCAACATCTTCTCTTGCATATTTTGGATGTAGAAAGTATTTTAATTATTAATTAGGGTAACAATTCCATTGTAATTTGAATTTTGAGAAGCCCTTACTTTTTATGTCTTATTCAAGACAGCAGTATGAAAAGAAATGCAAATTAGCATCTTATTTGTACATTTGTTATTTATTCTTCCTTTAAATGATAATGTGGGTAAAACATCTCATTCTGCACAGGGCTTTCATTTTGCTTTCTGTATTTGTCAGTCATTTTATGTTTGACTGCAATCAGCTACAGGAGAAAAAGCTGTACCATGCATTTAGGAGGATCCAAGCCCATTTTGAGCTATATATACCCTTTTTGGGAAATAATTTCTTTATTATTAACAGAAAAGACAGTGTATTTACAGATTTCTCAGTCTCTTGTTCAGGGATTTTATACCCGTTTTCCCACAGTGTTGCAACCTCTCTTGTTGACACTTGAATAATTTATGTACAAATCAAGATGTGCAGGATACTTCTGTAGGGCACAGCATAATTCTGTGTCATTCATTATGGATTTGTCTGGTCACATGTGTTCAAAGCAAAGATGTACATAGCTTTCATGATAAGTGAATATTGAGCCCCAAATACTAACACAGTGAAAATGTTTATGAGCAGATACTCTGTTTACTCTAATTGAACACTGATGGAATGGCTTGGTGTTCTTTCCTGCTGAAATATAACTGAATATTCAAAATACATTTTCTGGCATTTCAGAGCTACAAATCAAGAGAAAATTACTGCAAAACACAATGCCATCCACTTGAGGGTCTCAGGAACTTTAACATCAAAATGAGAGGTATTCACCTCTCGCTGACTGATAGCTTAATGAAATAAATAAATTAGAAATGCAATCCATCCAGAAGGGGGTTCCACCACTCATCCAATAACAAAAAAGTCTGTATATTGCATTATATTAGAAATAAACATGAAAGGTCTTCTAGAATGGGTATAATAGGCAGAAAGTAAAATGGAAATGTACTTTTCCCCCGGAGGTCTATCTAATCTGAAAGACAAATATGCCTATGTCATCTACAGTCAGACCAGCCAAACAATAACACCAGGGATATATTTTCTCAGGAGGGAAATTGTACAAAAGGGCATAATGTGCACTCTATGTAGATCGTATTCCAAAGCTTGTATCCTGGGGTCTGCTCATGAAAGAAGGTCCTAGTGGGCATCAGGAAGACGGGCAGCCTTCTCCCTCTGATGGTATAGGAAGTGAGAGGAGAAAGGACGAGAGAAAAAGCGTAGCCAGCAAAGATTCTTAATGCCCCCGGTCCCTGTTTTACCCACTCTACTCCCATGTAGCATACTGGTGATGGCAATGTGGGCTGCTGGGAAGCGATGCCTGATGCAGATAACCAAGGGCTCTACCGGGCACAGAGCTTTGCCGCCCCAGGCTGCCTGCTTGGAGCTCCGTCTGGTGAAGGTCACTGGCTAACTCAAGCCCTTTTTTCAGTTTCACTTAGCCTACCATACCTGTTTTATCACAGGGCAGTATCACTACTGCCGTGGCAAGAATGTTTTGGTATCTGTAGTAGACGCTGCTGTATGTTTTCCCAGTAACAGGCAAGTAGGGACAAAGGTTCATCAGTGAGTAATGAATCAAATGCTAAGGTGGAGACAAGATTTAATTGTTTAAACATAGTCATTGCAGGCATGTATCAGCCTTCCCTTTGAAATGTACTGAGCTATAGATGATGGGCAAGAAAATTTTGGATTTTTTCAATTTAAAGCTTGATCATATCAGCTGCTCCCAGTCTGAGCAGTTACAGGTTCTTTATTTTACTAATTATAAGAGTAATTATGCCATTAGTTCTCAGAAAGTAATTTTAATAATTAGGTCAAACACAAAATGACTCCAATCTCATGACATACTAATTTAAATTGTTTGGATATTGTAATTTAGTAGGAGGAGTCAGTGCTAGAGTCATTTTGGGGATTGTAAGAAGGAAAATACAGCTGGAGAAATAACAGAAGATGAATTCTCTGTCGGAGACATTAGTTAAGTTGTTTCTTGAATGATGTTAAGTGAATAACATTAAAGCTATTTGATAGTGATGACAGATAAAATTATCATGTATTGAAAAATATATTAAAGATTTGATTCAGAGGCCATAATTTTGAATGAGCATACCAACCCCCTTTCTCTATTACTGTAGCAGAAGTAGAAAACCTTTTCAATTCACCCATCTAATTTTCTTGAGAAATAAATCCATTCATATCTTTGCATGATATATGCTATTCTCGAATCCAGTTTATAATGTTGGATGCAACCTTATAAATCTTGAAGATATTTACAGACACCAGGGGACTTAGGCCACCAAAGCCAATTACATTGATGTAAAATCCATGTACGTGAGATACTTGGGACAAAAGAAGAAGAGAAAGAAAAGGGAGAGACTGTTCAGCCCAGGACAGGAAATTAAACTAATGTTGAAATCACTCCAGAACTGGCTTCTAGCAGTCTGCCTTTATCAATACCTCCATCCATTCCTGTCCAGACTATTTTCTTAGAAAGAGATTTCATTCCAGTGGATTTTTATGAAACTGCTTGCTCAACAGAGTATTTTTCAGTGAAAGTAACTATGAGTGGGTGAGGTCCTTGGTACTGTATGGCCCTGGACTTTTTCTTACTAGAGGTAAAAAAACATGCCTGCAAAAGTCAAAGAATGAAGGAAAGTTATTTTCAGCCAGCTGTGCCTAACACGACCTGAGAGCCATCTGGTCTTGTGCCTATGGCAGGTTGAATAGCCCGGTAGATGCCTCACTTCCCAGCAAATCCTGTATAAACCCAATCAATAACATATCAAACCTTTCTGATCATGAGGAAGCAGAAAGCCACATTTGACATCTCTCTACTCTCTCAAATTATTCAGAATGCTCTTTGAAATCCTTAAAAGACAGAGAACAGCCACACAGAGATCACACATCAAACAATTCTTAAAGTCAGAACCCCACTGCCTGCATCTACCAAAAAACGGAATACAACAGCTATCTCCTCCAAAGCTTTGCTGACATTCAAAGTTTTCTTGATTTATTTACCCTTACTGAGGATGCAGTGGAATGGAAAAGCAGGCATACAGGCTTTTTGCTTCACACGCAAGGAACAGAGAAGACAAAACTTTGAAATTCCATTTTGTGAAATGTTTTTGCATTATTTTATTCAAGCAGTAAACACTGCGGTATAAAAATAATCTTTACATGAAAAACATATTCTTCCCAACCCACAATACGCTCTTAATTTGACACTCTAAGTTAAAAATGAATGGGACTGGCGGCTTGGTCAAAGAACATATATTCTTACTGACATAACAGAAGGTTGATGGCAATTTTCATTACCTTTATTACAACTGTGATTGTCTTTAAAAGCATATCAATGAACAGTGTGATTCCAGAAATTAGAAGCAGTCCTGTAGAAGTATGAGAAATTTCTGCATTTCCAGTCTGTTACATAAAACAAGTAAATTTACTCATTGGACTAATCACTACTAGACACTATTCAGAGCTTGGAGAGTATTTTCTGAAAAATTCAATTCTTTAAAATTTAATAGGAAAGATTAAAAGAAATGTTACTCATGGATCTGATTGAAAGTTTTCAAATTCTCACCAATATTGTTTCACATTTTTTGATGGACATTTTTTCAAAAATATTTGAAATTCAAGAAAGTCTTTGAGTGATTAAAGAAGTTTATAAATTTATCTCTGCAAAAATGTTCCTAGAAACAGTTTTTCTACAGCCTGTACGAAGTACTGAATTTTAAACTAACGTTGATGAGACAACTGTGGTTGGGTTTGGGATTTTTACTGTCTAAAAGGAATGTTAGTACTGGTGAATTTTTAAGCATGTCTACACATAACGAGTTATGCCATTTGCAAATCATATGCAAAAGAAACCCATTTGCATGCAGTATGGAACGTGAGATTTAGACCAACTATGAATCCCACAAAAATCCCATGCCGCATTCCACAAAAATAAAGATGTTTAGCCACTGCCTTCATTGAATTAATTACTTATGTTCACAGAAACACTGACCATACTTTCAAAACCTAGGGAAAGGATCCTTCTAACTGGGTCAGTATATCTCCTCTAAAATAGCTTTGCAGAATTGCTCCCATAAGTACCTCAAAGGCTGTTATATTTTTAGAACAAGTGTTGTAGTCTTTACACAACAGAATCCATATTCTTTGTACATAGCACAAGGACACGTAAAAAAGGACCTTCCAGCTCTTCTGTGGAGTGGAAATCTCCCAAGGGAAAGCGAATAGTGTTGACATCACAGCAATTTTAATTTCCACTCAAGGGTTCTATAGGAAATTTGCTGAAGTAATTTCTTTTTCCTCAAAGTAAGTACCTCATTTCTTGGACAACCTCAATCACATATGCAGTATTTGCTCCTCTCTTATTCCTCAAAGAAGAAAAGACAGTTTGCCATAGTAATTTTCTAATGTTGAAACCTTCTCTTTTTGTTTCTTTCATCTGCTGCAATTTACCCCGTATCATTAGCTGGACTAAATTCTAGCCTGAATTCATCTTCTGTCTTTTTCTGGAGTCCTGTTTGCAGAGGTTATGTTGGTGACCAAGATATAAACAGTCTGAGATTCCACTTCCCACATCTCATGGCATAAGTTAATTTTTAAAAAAAAAAATTTAACTTTAAAATATTCAATTTCTCTTTCATAGTTGGAGATAAGTCAACATGGATTCAAGACTTTCAATAGGCAACAGACAGCAGCAGGAAAAAGTTGGAGGAACAGGGATTTCTATTAACTTTAGAGATCATTTAGTCATGAAACCTTTTACCACAAAGTGTATAAGGAACCAATCAGTTACAATCAAGCAGTTCAGAGGTCTTCCTAAAAGAATCTGGAATTGGAATAGAAAAAGATATTCAAAACCCTCAGGTGTATTTTGAACAGAGGCAGAAGACATGAAAATTATTTTGCTTTTTTGTTGTAATTAATAGCTACTGAATTTTGCAAATATATTTGTGACAGATCTTTTTCACAGATCTTCATGCCTACCTTGCAAGACTTAGGGCAGATACTCCCTAAAGTCAGGGTTGTGAAGGACTAGGTCTGGCAGGAGCATCATGCACCTTCCAAAATGCTCCCCCAGTTCTGCTGGCCACAAATTCCTTACAGCAATTGATGGTGGACATCTCAAGAGGTTACTGTATCCAGCCCCATCTTACCGCACAGCCTAATTCAGTTTGAGTCGCCTTCACCTATTCACCACAGCCCCCGAAGGTTCCATCATCACACCCTTCTCTCATGTCTTCTAGCTTCTGGGTCAACATTTAAACTAACACCTTTCTTTCTCCTCTAGTGGTTCATGGTTCCAACAGTAGGGAAGCAAACTGTTCACTGCCTTCACCTATTTTCCTCTCCTTTCTCATTATTTTAATTGTGGTGAGGAATGGACTCCAAGACCCTTCCAGAAGAGCCTTCAACTTAATCTCCCATGGTTTTCCTAGAGGTCCTCAGCCCCATTTCATGCCTTTCAAGAAGAATCAAGACTGGGTCAGTTTCAGGTCCCATATAGTCTTGATGTTAAGAACAACTTCTGGTCTATCCTGATGTCTGTTGTAACCTCAAAGTAAAGTAGGCAAGTAAGGTCTTCAGCATGCTAGGGTATGCATAACAGGCTGGATGTTGAGTCTCCAGGTTTACCTGTGTTGCACAAAACTAAATAGTTGCATACTGAAACTTTTCTGGCCAAATAGACCTACCCCTCCACATTGCTAAGATGCATCAAAGCACTGCTTTCTGCTACACTTTTAAGCAAGGTGTTCTTGGACTGCCAGCCCTCATACCCGGAAATCTTGCAAATAACTTGAGAAATATTTCAGCTATCCTAGTCATGAGGATTTCTGTGTTAACAATCACATCTAGCATTCGGGGGTGGGGGTGGGGGGGTGGGGGGTGTGCAGGGGGGAATCAGTTAATTTTGGCCATCTGGTAATTTCCTCTAGTTCAGAAGAAATTAAGTCATTGGGTTTTGGTGTAGCCTTGACATACAACAGTTCCAAGTGCCAACAAGTGACTGCTTTCAGAACGTTTAAAGTCGGAACATAACTACTCTTCAGAGCTGCAGTCAGCATCCAGTTCCTCCACCACTCAATGCAGCTGGCCCCGGCCTGGAGGCTGCAGACAGTCCTGGCCTCATTGCAATAAAGGTCTGTTTGCTCTCGCAGTTTGGGTGGGTTTATTGACATTTCATAGTTTTGCAACAGTTTTATTGTAGACTATTGTCTGCATGGGGCTGAGAGAAAGTTCAAGAGAGAGATAACTAGGACTTCTGCTGGGCTGGAGATGCTTCCTGCAGCAGTTGTTCTTTAGATGGGATACAACATATTTAACTCTGCCATAAATGGTTCAGGATTTATTAGAAGCAGGCAAAAGTCATTCCCTTCACAATGCAAAAAGTGCTCCAGTGCTCCTGTGATATTCACCATTGCTTCTGTGTGGCATCCATGGGTTCTTTCAGAAACTAAAATACAAATAGAGAAAGGTAGACTCCCTGCCCCAAGGAGCTCACGATCTAGCCTTGTAAACAGTATGCTGAAGGAGGTAATGGCCCAGAGAGAAAGCAGAAGAGACATCAACAAAATGAAACAGTTATATACTGGGAACAAGCTCATATACCAGCAAAAAGACCACGTAGAACAGTTTATGCTGCTTTGTACATGTTGAAAATGGCAGAAACCCAAAGTTCTGGTAAGCAATTTCTTGTAGGGTTTCATGGAAGCATACTTCTTAGTTAGGACCTTGATGTCCCAGGTGGAATAGAGAGAAGGCCATCCAAACCCTCAGAAGCCCCATTATGATAAGAATGTGCTTCTCAGAAAGTGTTCTGGTAATATTCACACTATTGTATCTCTATTCCCCCCACTTTGTCCTGGTGCAAAGGAGAATGAAGTTTACTATTTTGAATTTGGGCATTGCTGTACAAAGGGTCAGAACAATGCTGCGTGAACTGCTTGCACACTTTTTGCCAGGCAGTTCTGCAGAAGTTGGCAATAGTACAGCAATGACTTGAATCTATTTCTTTGGGAATTAATTCATTAGAGTTCACTCACGTCATATTCTGAGCAACGGAAGGAGTCTTTTGAAAAATTGTAAAAGTGTCTCAAGTCAGCATAAAAAAATATGAAGAGTTAATTCCTACGCTCTCCCATTTTCTGATTTATAAGAACAATAGGCCAAATTAAAAACTGAAAGCACTTTTAGCTTAAACAGAGTTGATCTTAGCAATGAATTTGGTTTTACTGTGCCAAACTGTTGTTTGGATTTTGGGGTAAAGGGTTTTTTTGCTTAACTAATTATTCCCCGGTTATCCTTTAGAAAAACTCAACATTTTCTATTACTCTGAACTACTCATGATAAGCTAAATTACTGGTTCATCTCAACACCTTGCCTAGCTATGTGGGTTTTATTCCTCCAGATGGATGAAACAGAGATCAACCTATTCCTCTGTCTTATTGTTATCCATCATTTTATCTTATTTAAGAATGTAAATCCAAGTTGCTATGGGCCCTCATTCTTTATTGCAGCTTTGCAGGTCGTACAGAGCTCTCTGAATCACAGTCTCTAAGCTCTGCACTTCACAGAAAGCCAAAACCCACTCTATCTGTCTAAAAATAACAACAAGAGTTTCTTATATGAAAAAAGGATGTGCCTGCTGGCTTTGTGACTGATCTACCATGTAGCACCCTACATCACATGATGAATCACATACATATTAGGTGTAATTCCTTAGCCCATTCTCTTTCACATAATAGCATTCAATAGAGGACATTTCAGAGGAGAGGGGGCTTCAGCTGAATGGGTGGCTCCCTGAGAAATTCACAGCAGGATGTCTATAGCAACAGATTTCGGTTATAAAGGAAAGGTTTCTTCAAGACGGTACCTCATTTAAAGGCCACAAATACGTACACCAAGACTGCAGTTGAATGGGACTATCAAAGAAAACAGCAGAATCACATCGCTAACCTTCCATCCAAGAATCCACTGACTTTACCCCACACCGATCATTCTGTTCTGCATTGGTTTTTATGGTGACTTCACCACCATAGTGTCTGCCAGTCTCGGTGGTGGTGATGAAGAAGGTGGTGGAAGTACCATAAAGACTAACCTATTACGCGCCATTTGTTTACTACTACTAAGGAAATGTGAAGGTGGTTGTTTTTTAAGGTGAGGAAGCTGTGAAACACTGACATTAAGTCTATTACAGAGCTCCCCCTAATGGTGTTTCTATAAATACAGGCATACATTGACGGAGGTTCCCAGGTGCTGCTCTTCTTATTTCTGCAGTAACAAAGACTACTCAGACCAGCTCTGTTCGCAAACACTGCATCCCCCCCTAAAAGAGCTTATGGATACTTCAGAGCCAGGCCCATATTTTTGTCATTAGACTTCAGAGATCTCTCTCATCCCTGAAGATAAATAGGCTAGTTCTGGTGGTGGTACTGAACATGGCGTTGTTGAAGGCCTCATAGAGAGGAGACAACGGAATAAGTATTAAGAGCATTTGTTGGGTTGTTGTTGTTGTTGCATTTTCTCTCACTAATCGCTTTGCCATGTAGAATAAACTAGCTCATGATTTTAGAATCCTTGAGCTTGGCAATGCTGTTAGCATGTAACAGAATTTGTATCTGATGATCCTCCAAAATAAATTAACTGTATGTGAAATGACAGGGGAACTTGGTCATCAGATACAAATTCTCCACTGCAGGCTAACAATATTGCCAAGGCCAAGTACTGAAAAGTCATGAGTTGGATCCCCTAAAATCACAAAATTCTCTTTAAAATCATGACTGTTACATAAACAAGCACATTTTGGTTTTGATTGTTTTTTACATTGTCTAGTGGTCCTTGGAGCCTTCAGGCTACATATGAGTGATACTTTTTATTTCCAGATTTTTCCCACAATATATGGCCTTGAAATATTTTTCTTTAGTATAAGAATACTGACATTTTAACAAAAATCATATGACCCCTCAAAGTAGCCCTTGAATGAAGACACCAGGACCCTTGCAGTAAAACTTAGCTAGGGGGAATTGCATGGTCTGAGCATAGGGCTATTAAATAAAAACTTTGAATTATAATCCTAGCTAAGACAAAAATCTTTACCTCGATTCCCAGACAAAAATCTTTACCTCAGTTCCCAGACAATAATCTTTGCCTCTGGTTCAACTTCTGTATCTGTGCAACAGGATTAATAGTGCTTTATCCCAGGTCTTAATACATATGGTGATTTTACCACTTATCTTTCTCAAATACCTTGAATGCAAAAAGACTTCATAAATTCTATATACTATTATTCTATAGCGGTTTACCCTCTAACAAAAGACACAAGACACAGTCATAGCATACATCCAGGTTTTTAATTTTCCTAACCAACACACCTAGGATCAGTTTCTTTTCGTACATCTGGGGCAGGGGGGCACCGAACCCAGCGTCAGCAGGGTGCCTGCACCCCGTTTTGCAGTCACCCCGGTCAGCTGAGCTCCAGGGGCTGGCCGGACGGCATGGCGCGGCTCCTGCCTGTCAGTGTTAGTGGAATATTCCATTATACATTCAACAATGTTTTCCAAAACAGATGAGTTATTTCTTACTGAAAACAACAACAACAACCCAATCCCCTGGAAGAAAAATCATTTGTATTACCCAAACAGTAGGACACAGACTATCAGTGCAGTTTCATTCACAGCACTGTTGCCAGAGCCACACCTACTGACCTCCTGAGGTGATCTTCGTGCCCTAAGATGGTCCCATAAGCATAGGCACTAATTTAGCATGACGAGCTGTAGTGATTAACTTCAAATGACTGTCTAAAATAACTTGGTGAGATACTTCTGAGCCTGTGTCAGAACAACAGGCTAGCCAATAAACACTGGCTATCATAGTTTGCATTTAGAATGCTCCTTTCATCCAAAGCACATTGTAAATATCAGAGGTTTTTTGCCTCACCCTAGGCAGACAGATAAAACATCATTTAAGAAGCTCCACAGGGAGTGAAGGCAGGCATCTGCATTTGCTATTAACGACCCAAGTGAGTGGCTCAAGGTCCAGTGATTCTGTCACCCACATTTCCCCAAATAACCGAGTGCTGCAATATTGCTTCAGTTTAAGCACCTGAATTAGAAACTGCAGTCAAAGTCACTTGTGCAAGATCATTAGCGAATGACTCCCTTAGTCTGCTAATGCCCCGATTTCATTCCCTAACCACTACCTCCTATAGGAAATGTATTACTCGTTATCATAGAAGTATATGATTCACACTTTCTGGAAGGTTTCATTTTATTCCTGAACAACATAACTTTCATTTTTCAGATTTTCTGATGTGAACCAACATAAATCACTTTTTAGAGCTTGGGACACATTTCAGGGGGGCAACTTCCCCTTTATTTTGACTTGCACTTCTCCCAAGGGCATATCTGAAGGAAGTTACTGTACACATGGTGGATGTGGGATTTAATAAATAGGAAAGACATGAAATCTAAGTGATTTTTGGCAGTTATCCCTTTGTAAATGTTAGTTTTTTCCCTGCAAAGGGTGTGTAACCCTTAGTGAATCAGCCTTTTAGTGTTTTATTTGGTAACAGACTTAATAGTATGTTGTACAGTGTCTAAAGGCTTAAGATTAAAATGATACGTATCCGGTAAAAGGACTGAGCTAATCCCCACCAGCTGGAATACAGTGCTGAGGGGCCCTCCTTTCTGGATGGATTTTGCATTGGAATTAAGACCTCTTCTTAAAACAAACGAAAGAAAGTTTGCAGAAGTGAAGACATACAGTAGTACAGCAAAATGAAGTTGCAGCAATAAAGCCCTTCTTTTGACTGGCTCCAATCTTCCAGACTAGCTGAGGCAGAGCACCAGCCCCTGCTTGCTGCAGCGCTGGGGCAGACAGCTCGCTCTCTGCTGTGTGCAGGCATCAGTCTAATAAAAAGCCTTCTTCCCGATTTGGAAGATGTATTACTTTTGGATTCAAATGCTTCCAAAAATATACGAGATGTAGAAAACACTCCTCATTTGCCAGAAACACATTGGAGATTTGCTTACATTACATTCTTTCCTCGTATATGTTTGAAAAAAAGAAAGAAAAAGAGGGAAAGGAGAGAAAAAAAAAGACACTGTAATACACTGAACTAAAAACTTTCATCACGATGATAAGATACAACTCCGGGTAAAGAGACTGGGAGGCAGCTCAGTCAGTACTGTCTTGAAATCTTCTTTTACACCTCTTTCCGAAGTATAAATATGGACCTCATCCAGTTTTCCCAATCTGAACGACTTTGGCTGGGGGACGTTGGTATGGAAGTCATTTCCCTTTTAGGTGCAGTAGCTGCTTTCCACAGACTCAACAAAGACATGAAATATCATTAACATCTGATTCTGAAAGGCTGACAACCACTTCTTTGTTTTACACAGCCGTCCGGGGAAAGCTGCTGCGTATTACCATATCACTAGCAAAATTATACCTATTAAGCTCTGATAGGAGCTCTGGAATATTTCTCTCATTTGTTCTGGTTTACAGTGATTGAATATGTCTATTGTTTTCACAACAGGCATTTCATAATTTAAACGGATATTATGTGTAAACATTACTTCGGTTGGGGGTGAGTATTGCTGGGCCAGGCTCCTAAGCCTGGCTGACCTGTTTGGGATGTGGTTTCAAGGACAAGGGCTAAAAAAAAGAAAAACTTAGTAAAAAGCCAGAAAGAGGTGAGACAGTTCGTTCAACGGGTGCTGAATCACACCAGATAATAGTCTCCCCCTTCTTCAAACAAGCTGGAAGGCTCTGCAGGCCTCAGCAACGCTGCTCTGCTCCACCATGGAAGGAAGCAAGTTGAAAGTCTTGCCTGGGGGTTTCTCAGCTCCAGAACTCACTGGAAGAGAAATAGGGAAATGCCACTTTTTATGTGTGCTTATTTCTAAAAAACAATCAAAGCATTCCTCCAAGTTATTTTAGAAGGTGCAAAAAACATCTTTGTTTTCCTCTAATTCTCTCTAGCAGCCCATCAGGATCATGCTATTAATGTTAAATATCTTCTATGAGAAATTAAACTTCTTGGTCTTATACAATATAGAAGAATTATTGCTCTTTTTGTTTCTTATTCTTTTTGTTGTTGTCGTTGTTGACTGTAAGAACAGAATTTTCAAGTAATGGAGTTAGCTAATTATTTGCAGGACTCAGCAAATCAGTGCAAATGGTGATTATTTTTTAAAATGCACAAAATTAGTGTAAAATAAACTTAATACTATAAATCAAATGTTTTATTTGAAGGAAAGACTTAAATTTGCAGGTCCAATCTGATCCATTTTTAATCTTTTTCAGGTTCTGAAACCTTGTAACACGTATAAATAAAAACTTTCCAGTTCCTCTGTCAGGAAGAGTAGTTAAGCACTGTTATCACCCCCATTTTACAGAGAAACTGGTCCCAAAGCAAGGAAATGCTTTGGTGCAAGGTCAGAAGGAGCATTTGTGCCAGATCTGGGAACAAAACTGTTATCTTCTGCCTTCTAGGCATTTGTTTTAACCACATCCTTCCTTCCAATACGCTGCAACTTCTTTTCACCCCCAAAACCAAACATTCTTTGCTGCTTATTTTTCCCTATAAGGCACCTGAAATCTAAACTGGAAAAAAAAGTATGCAAAAACTCTGCACGGGGCATTTATGTCCCTCTTTCATTCATTTTTCTTTAATACACTGGTAAAAACATTTCCTGGAAATTCACAGGAACAGTGCAGGCTGAAGCGCTGCATGAAGACACCTACAACTAGTATCACAAAGTGGCATGTTCTTTTAGGAATACAAGCAAATATTCTCTATTATTGTTACACTTTGCTATTTAAAATTCAGTCCTTGGTGGTATTTACAGGGAAGGCAATGAAAGCAGTGGGGGATCATCTGGCAAAGACTTGGCTCTTAAGACGCCTTCTGCTCACGCTAGCGAGTAGCCCTGGAAGAGACATTTGCCCCTGTACAGCATAGCTTCCCCTCTCCCAGAACTACTGTCTGTACATAAATAAGATAAATCACATTTGGAATGTAATGCTCCTGTACCACTTTTTCCCTCCGTTTACAGGAAGGTGTCCTTCAAAGGGCTGGTTTTCCCTCAGAAGGGCTGTAAGCGTGCTGTCAGAGCATGTCAGGAGAAGATGTTAGTTTAAATTCATACTCATGCTGCCCTCACCTGAGATACAATTCCAAGATGAAATATGATGTATCCGACCACTGGCATATTTCAATGAAAAATATCCCACTCTGTATTTTGAACTTTCTGGTAATTTATCTTAATGAACTGTCTCCACTTATTGTGATAGGTATGTTAAGTCTTTCTCAGTCGTGGGGGAAAAAACCAAAGAGCAAAACATGCTTTTCATACTCTCATTCCATCCTGGTTTCACTCACCTCACTAAACAGACCATTTACAATCACTTTATTAGCCTCTTGCTGCCATTATATTCCAAAAGCCCTTCCACTCCAGTGTCTGTCTTTTCCTGGTGTCAGGCAACTGGCTCCACTGCTCCAAAGTCTCAAAAATTGCTGCTAGTAACTCAGTCACTCTAAAATTTTCAGACACTGTTTTAGGCAGAAGTAGAGTGTGCACAGATGCAGGGCCATTGAGGTTTTCTACCTGCTTAAACTGCCTTTTAATTTGCTGCATTAAATTAATAGCTAATTTAATAGGGATTTTAATGCAGGGGAGTTTCATGTGGAGTTTCTCACTTGCACTACAAATCACATTGAGGTTTGTGTACAAATATGATTATTCTTATCCAGTTTGGTAGCACAAAATCTACAATACAGGTCTGTTTTTTGAGGAGTTTCTCTGCTTAATTTAAAAAATCTCATGGAAATTTTCTGCATTTTGTACTAGATTTAAAGCAAAAACTCCCTAAATGGTGCAGTTTATTTTAATACCATGTTTCACACACCCAAATACACTGGTAACAGACTCTCTGTTAGGGCTTCTAACCTTAGTTGCATGGATAGTGTGAGGCAATATCTGATTGTGGAAATAATAAATGTTTTTCCTTTATTTTTAGATCCTTCACTTTATTAGACTTGCAATTTTGCCTGTTAATATTTTCACAAAAAAAAAAAAAAAATCACGTTTAAATCTTTTTTAAAGCTGCTGCCACTTGTACTTTATTCAATTCAATTAACTTCTCTGAAAAGTCTATCTAAATTCCATTAATGCTTAGCCTATCTCATTAGTTTAAGTTCTTCTTCTCCATTTGTCTCAAACAGCCCTGGAGTTTTAACCTTTTTCTGGCATGTGTTTTCCTTTACAAAGTTTCTTTCCTGGGCACAGTCATGCATCCATGTTGGTGGTACCTGAGCAGAGAAGAACAGTATGGGAGGGAGGATCAACGTGACCAGACAAGCAAAGCACCTGCCAAGGAGTTCGGCATCTAAATACTTCTGTGGATTTGAGTCCAACTTCAAAGGAGGCAGCAGCAGTTTGTTTAAAATATAACGCACATAGCTCCCATATTAAGGTCATTTTTAGGCTAGACAACTGTATATGCAAGGCAGGATTTTCTGGATGAGACCTCTGCCATATTACGGGTTGTTTGGTTTCAGCATACCTGTTCCTCGCAGGTAAGAGATTGGCCTGATCCGTCATTGCCAGCATGGGGGATGTCACGGATGCAGGCAGCTCAGCCGTATCTCCGTTACTTTTTGATGGACCAGACCTCACTCCTTCATTAGGCTGAAAGTAAAGACCAGGTGCATGGCATCATTCTCCTTAGCTAAATATTTTCTTCTCCAGCAGGCTGCGGTGCAGGGGAGCCAATACACATCCTCAAACAGCCAGGGAAAAGGATTTCTTTTGGTCTGGAATACCAGTTCTCCAACAGCAGAGGTAAGAAGGAAGGTGGTGTTACCTGTTCAGCTGGTGCTGCTGTGCTGGAAACACCTTCCTAATGCAAACTGATCAGTAAAGCTTTGAGCAGTGCCTGAATTTCTTCACACCGGAGAAGGAAGTCCGTTAAAAAAGGGGAGTTTCATAACATAGTATAAAGCCTGTGGAAGTGATAGGCAAGAAGGGAAATTGCCATGGAATTAAAATCTGACCTTTTTCATCCCTTTGCTAGCAAACCTTCGCAATGCTGCCAGAGGAAACGAATCAACAGAACACAGTTTATAAACACACAAGATCAGACAAAACTGACATTAAACATTTACCAAGCTTTCAAAATAGAAGCAGCACTGAACATATCAATGCTTAACGGGAAAATATGCTTTTAAACTTTTTTTATGAGCAGCTCCAGGGAGTAAAATACTTTGGGTATTTTAGGGGTAACTTACAACCTAGATGAATCTGATAGGGTTTCCTTTAGCTGGAATCAGGTAGGAGCTGTATATCAGAAAGGAAGCTATAACAGAAGGTCCTGTCATATGGATGGAGCATACATCGCGTGTTTATTTTTTCAGATTGAATATCCAGTCCCCAAGGTGAAACAGTAATGAATGACATCTCACTGACTGCCCAGACAGATCTTATGTTGCACTTTTAGATAATACGTAGTAATTTGAGTACTCATAAAATCTTACGTTCATGGAAACCAAAGAAAAAGAAACTGCTTTGCCCAGGTTACGTTTCAAGTTAACAAGATAAATGTTTAGCTGGTTTTTTTCATTCATGATTTGTATTGTAATTATTTTTGGATATATTACATTGTATTTATGATGTGTTGGGTTTTCACATTTATATTTTTGTTTCAATACGCTTGGACGATGTATTATACAGTTTGATTTCATTTTAAATCCTTAAGTTACTCCTTGTGTGAGAGGCAAAAGCCACATAGGCCTTCATTCTCAGAGCCTGGATAGGGGAACAATTGTACTTGCACAGACACTATTAGTCTGCTAGACACATGCTCTAGCTTTTGGTCTCCTAAAACTAGACATTAACCTTAATATTAATATTGATCAAAAAAGGAGGACTTTGCCCATGAAAATATTTTGGAAAAAAATTAATAGTTTTTCAAAAAGTTTTTCATAGGGTTATTTTTCCTTAATTCTGACAAAAAGTCAATGTTTTCATGGAAAGGGAACATGACTGATTAAAAACATGGTTTTCTTGGAAAAAAACCAAACTAATTTTATTTCATGAAGCAGACCATCAAAATGTCCAAATCATACCTTTGGACAAGCGTATGTGTATAGTGAATACCAGCCTTCCAGGTACGTACATAGGTTTGTCACATGAAAGGTGTAAGGCCTGCTAGTAAAAAGAGAAATAATATTTATTTAGATTATAAAATGTCCACTACTGCGATGGAACCAATCCAAGCCTCAAAGAAGCTTCAAAGGAATTAGAATGACCACTTTGATTTCCTACTACAAAATAAATAGGTCATACCATTATAACAGTCCGACCACTGCCACAGTAAAAGCAACTTACGCATCTCCAAAGAACCGTAGACATCCCTAAATTTACCCAAGACATTGACAATTGAAAACCCATAGATAGGTACAGGTCTACTGCTAGCTGTTGTTGGTAAAACTGTAAATGATGTGAAAAAGGCTGATACTTTCAACAGTTTCCATCTGTAATTAAGCTGTAAGGCGTATCAATGTCAGTAGTATTTTGGAACAGAAAATTACTGTCTGCAATGCTGAGGATACTGGGCTGCCCAGAAAAACTAAAATTTTTCCAAAATGCAGACCTTAGTGATTCACGTCTAAGAGTCTTCGAAGAGTTAAGTAATTAATACTCAGATGTAGTCAGACCAGGGAAGTAACAAGCTAAGTTTAACTTCACTGCTGAAAATGCGATGTTCAGAACATGAACTTACACAGAACGAAGGTGCAACTTCCAAGCAATGACAATAATCAAATTGTTGATCAGTTTGTTAGAAGCAGACTTGATATTTTTAAAACCTAATTATACATATTTTTCTAAAACAAACTAATTTATTTTCAGGTTAGACGACCGCACTGTTCTTCCCTGGGCTTGGGGATCCTTGTATATACCTTTCAGTCATGGGTTGTGATAAGAATGTTCTCCTCTCTGAATGTTTGTTTCTTTACATTTTATGACTCTCTCCTTTTACAGTGAGGGAAGGAAAGGAGTTCAAGGTGTAGTGAATTCAAATAATTATATGTACAACTTATATATAGCACCAAACAAAGCTTATGTATTAATGCACGATAAAAGAAACTGCAGACGAAACCCCCAGCTTATTATAATGTCTCACATAATATTAGTAGTACCTGGTACTCACTTCATGTTCAAAGCAATTCAGAAACATTAAGTAATTAACCTACATAGGGTTTAATTCCTTCTGCCAAGATAGCTGTACACAAGCAAGTAACTAGAAGAAAAAGGAGCTAAAACCAGATTTAATCTGAGAACACGAATAGCACTTATAATAATCTTTCTTTTAATTGTCATCTAGAGTTTTGCCAAACACATTTTACATTTTTTTTAATGAACAGGAGACCAAAACTTCTAATTCTAATTCTAATTAATAAAATGAACAGGAGTCACACTGAACTCATGAGTAGAGCTATAAAGCCTGACTACCTACAACTGACAACTGGAAGACTGGACTGACTGGATTAGGTACTGTATATAGCACTTACCCTCTAGAATTCTGTCACCCACTGCCAGCTGTTGAACAGCACACAAAAATTGTAACACGCAGTATGAATGAAGAACACAAAGCCGTATAAAGGGGGTTTTTACTATTTAAGGAAGCACAAAGGACTAAGGAAGGCTTTCTTGTTGCAACAGACTCATAGTTCTGAGCAAAAATCAGAACTTTTGAGTAACACAGACCTAGTCTGGGGTTGCTTTTTTGGGGCTTTGATTTCCTCTTTCTTTTTCTTTTTTTTTTTTTTTTGGTTTTTGTGTTTTTGTGTGTTTGTGTTTTTTTTTTTTTGAATTTACCACCGTCTCTGCCTTCATGGTGGAAAGACACTCTTCTGTTCCCTCTGCATGGCAAATAAGTTCCTCTTTCTTCCGTATCTTATCATGTTTCTCCTCCTCTTCACATCTTATCTGTCAAGAAGGTGGACAATGAGCTGAAAAGTCTACTGAAAAAGAGCTAGTGATCCACTAAGGTCAGCAACAGATCACAACAAGTAACTGTAAAAAGCAAACATCCACAGCAGCAGCACAGAGCCCCTGGCCATGCCTCTTTGCACAAACCCCAAACACTGTGCAAAAGCTGCACCAGAGTTTCTTCCACTCCTTAGACTCCACAAGTATGGGCACATTTTTATCCCCGATGCAGATATACATCCATTTTTTCCAAACAAAAATTCCTTTTGAATATTATCGTCTCCAGCTTCTAAACATCTGCCGTGGTTTTATGGGGTCTTCAATCAGTGGGAGATGGGATGAGACAGATGAATATTTATGGAGTTATAAGAGAGGAGACAAAGATGGACCTGGACCAGCAAGTAGGCAGGTGGGGTCAAGATGCCTTCATTTTAATATGGACCAAAAAAAATGTATTATTACAATGAAGTATGAAATCACCCAGGGAACAAACAAGCAAAAGCAATAGGAAAACGAGGCAGAAAGCAAGCTAGCTAATAAGGCCAGGAGGATGAATTATGAAATATAAGTCTTGGAAATAAAGTTACTTTCTGTATTTTTTGCTGGACAAGCATGAGAAAGAGGGAGCTTGGTGAAAAGTGCAAGTGAGAAGATACTAAAGATCACTTGAAATAACAGCAAGAAGCAGATGGGCATAGACGAAGGGCAGCATGCTGCAGAACCGTGTATCCCTTGCACACCATCACAGTGCTTTGGATGCCATGGCCAGGCTCAACCAACCTGCAGAGACCTGCCAACAAAATCACTGTGAAGAGCTGCAAGGACAAAGCTGGCTCCACTGGTTCAGTGTCCCACCCACTGGAAAGGGCTGGGAGGATCCCAGAGGCAGAGGCAGGATGGTCCCTCCATCCTCTCCTTCCCTCCCTCCTCCTCCCCGGCACCGCTGGCACTATTTCTCTCTCTCTGGATTCACTCTTTCCATGAAAGGGGAATTGGCGGGGGCGGGGGGGGCAAGGAGAAAAGAGAAGGGGAGGTGGCGGGTGCTGGTGCCCTCATGCAGCATCTGGGTGGGCTGCAGGGTCTCCGGCAGCTGCGGGAGCCATGCAGAGCCACGCTGCTCGCACGTCCATCAGCAAGCCTCGGCGCTTGTGGAGTGGGGAGGGGAATATTGGATATCGCTTTGGTCAGGGCTGAATCTATAATTGAGAAGATGAGAGTTCATTACAGATTTTGGCCTTGGAGTGCTTGTCTTGGCAGGAGGTTTGGCTGAGTGTTAAAATCATTACCAAGTGGCCTAAATCTAAACAAACACCCACCTTTTCCATTTATTACCAGGATGAAATGACTTGCCTTGTAGAACTGAAATACCTATAGTTGTCAGCTTCTCATTTCCCAGTGGTGCATAAAATTCCCTCTCTTATGCTTGGCTTTCCCTCTGGTCTAGCTTTCCTGTATGTTATTTTACTGACAAGAATTATGTATTAAATTACAAGTTATCTGTTGCAGAATGAGAATTTCACTTCACACTAGACAGAGGTCTGTTGTACAGTGCTAAGAGTTCCTGTTTCTCTGCTGCAGTGTTGTAAAGAAAGGCAAAGGTTAAATAAAAAAAAAAGGCAGGATGACTCTAACATGATGGTAGATGAAAATTCAGGCATATACAGCCAGGGAGACATTTTTCATCGTTATGAATAGGTAGCTGGACAGAACCAGACAATATTCATACAGCTGTGTTTTTGTCAGTGTAAGTAAACCAACAGCTGAGATCGTATGTGTGGAGGAACCACTGTAGCTATTTTAGAGATATTTCCCCCATTTTTTCCCAAAGTCTGCCTATGTTGTTCCAACCCCTATGAATGCTTCAGGAACTGTGACCCATTTCACAATTCATTTGCACAGAGTACAGCCATTGGCATGCAGAAACCACAGCACTCTGCCTATGAGAACAACTTTTTATTATTACAAAGGAGATAAAAATGATGTATTATATATTATATTCCATCACTGAAGACCATAACACATGAAATATCCCTCTGCCTCTATCTGCCTATCTAAAGATAGATGGAACAGTGGAGAAACAGAACTACTGATTGGGGAACTTCCACCGACTTTATTTGTGTGTGTAGAAAATACATGTGAAGAAACATGTAAAGCAAATCACTCAAAAGAGTGATTGGAAACAAATTTAAATGAGTAGTGTTTAAATAATTAACACCTGCCAAAGTAGGAACAGAGGCCTTATTGCTGATATTAAATCATATCCTTTAACGTCTGAAACAGATGACAGTAAGTAATTCCAAAACAGTCAAGACAGGAAACCAATTTTTAGTTCTTGGAAAGTTGAACTAGTTTCAATAAAGTTGATAAAAAGCCTATTTTGATTCTGTTAATTCTACTATGGAAAGCTGGTTTTACATTAAACCGTTTTTTTTTTTTAATTTAATATACTGTAACTGAGCATTTTTGAATCATGATTTAAAGTATATTCAGTATTCAGTAAACTAATGATGTATGTTCCACCTGGTTGCTGCAGAGCCCAGTAAGTAAAAACTGAGGGTAGTATCTTGTTACCAAGAACAAATATTGGACTTGCCAAGTTTCCAGTCAGTAAATATAACTCACAATAGCTATGCCAGATAGGCAAATAAGGATGTTCCCGAACAGAAGAAAAACCAAAAAAGAGATACTGTGTAGCAGCTCAGTCCTAAAATTCAAGTTCCATAAAAGCACCCTTTGAGAAATTGGCAATTTTGTCCGAGTTAAGACTGTGGTGTAACGGTTTGGACCAATGCCTAGATTTTTTTATTCAGAAAGAGTAAGCTGGAGAATGTGTGTGTGTGTGTGTGCGCGCGCGCACGCGTGTGTGTTAAAATAACGTTAATGTTGAAACACATATGAGTAAAAGCAAAGCTATTCTGGCTGTCACTTCACTCCTAATTCACCTCTCTGTCTCTTGGTACTTCATCAACCTTGTGCTGCATGGTTAGATCACAGGTTGTTTGTATTTGGAGGCTCCCTTCAAGTCAAAAAAATATGTCTGTCCCTCTCGGATATTCTTTTGTGGTATCCGAACCTCCTACAGTCATTAAGGGATGTTATCAACACAGCATCACCTTGAGGTGGGCCTGGGCATGCAATGGGCTGAGCCCAAAAGATCTGGATGACTGTCCAAACCTCAAAGATGTAAAGCATGGGCAAGACCTTCACTCCCCTGGAGCAAGGCAGTTCTCTACTGGAAAGACAACACGTCGCTTTCTGCAAGGGAGGATTTCGCGGGGATAGAAATGATGAATTTATTCCACCAATAAAATAAAGACCATGACACATCTAACTGCCTCCTGTTTCAAACACAAGCCTCAGTTCTTTGCCCTGCTCTCTCTAACATAAATAGAGAGAGATGTCTATCTGAATTAAAACACATCTTACAAACCTGACTAAACCCAGGCGACGGTGCCGACTCCAAACATACACCAGGTGCCCAAAGCAACAGCTGCTTCGCGTTGCAGCTCCATCTGAGCAGGCTTGGCAGTGCTGATAGCAATAGCAAGACCAAAATCAGCCAGGTCAACTGGAAACTCAGGCAAATGGCAACCCCAAACCCCCAAACTGTGTGCACATGTTCTCCTATAAGAAAAGGATGAAAGAACCGGCATCATTTGAATGGTGCATAGTCATATAGCTTAATGTATGGTTGGCAGACATTCAGCTCCAGTAGCAATAGCTGTGGTATAGAAGTTAATATAAAAGAGTACTTTACAGATGAGGTAACTAAGTTACAGACAGATCAAGTTGTCACTTGTTCCTGTAGGATTTGAACTTACCTTCTCAGTTAAAACATCCTTTTTCTGTATGCCTCATTTCCAAAGCGGAGCAAAGGATGCTTGAGTGGCTACGACATTCCTGAATGAGAGCTACAGAGAGGGGAAAAGTCTGGGAGGAGAGGGAATATTTCACCCCCTTGGTGACCAGAGCTGGAATATACCCAAAACACTGAATGCACTGACATCAGACTCGCCCGCCCTTTGATTTTACGGTGATCAGAATTGAGGCCCTTCTTCCTACTTACAAACAGATGCATAAGATTTTTCTATGAACAACTGCATTTTTTTTCAGGGAGCAGGGAGGGGGGGAGAAATATCTGACTTCTTACTGCCTTTTCTCCCTCTGTTTTTGCCTTTCTCTAGTAACATTTTTGACAACAGAGAAAGGAAAAGGAAGCCGTGAAAACTTCTTTATTTGTATTTGAAACAAATAGACACAGAGACAAGGCTCAGCGGTTTTGAAGTGGAAGGAATAAAAGTGGGCTCTACTGCTTTTGCTTTTCCCCTACAATAAAAAAGTGCACCGTGCATTCAGTTCTTTCTCCCTACCAGAAGCCCCTCATTTACAGAGCACAGACATGTATTACAGAATAAGTATAAAGTACCTTCAGAGACAAAATTAAAAGTAGATATCTCAAAAGCTGTATCTACTTTTGTAGTTACAGCAGAGCCTTTTCTGTATTAGAAACTAAGTATTGCTAAAATCAACCAAGTTCACTTTATGTGCTTACATTCCTCACTTTATTTTTTTTTATTTTAATTAAGAAACCACTTCCCAACTGCTGGCCAGCAAAATATTTGGGGGCTAACATTAACAACTTGAAACCAATTCTTTTTTATATTAAAAAAAAATGCATTTCGTTAAAATGTAAGAAGAGCTTTTCCAGGTTGCTGGCGTGGTCCCTGGGGCTGGTTGCACCTGGTGGAGCAGAGCCTTCCCACTGCGGCAAGTGTTGCTGCCTGCACCCCGAGAGAGGTGAGAGCTCTTCAGCAGCTGAGCCAGCAGCACTGCCGTCACGTTGCACCCATGCAAGAAGATGTATGCGTTCCCTCCAGCTCTGTCAAGACACAGTACCACCGACCATTACGGATCTGCAGTGTGGTATTGTTTTAACTCTACCTCCCTCTTTGAAGGTATCTTAGAAACTAAGTTGCCTAAATCGTCCCATATATCCAAAGTCTAAGTGCAGTGCTGCTACGCAGGAAATATACCATGGTCCTGACAGTGATGTTCTTTTAACAAATCAAATTTTAATAGAATACATGGATTAAAAATTAAGTCTATAAATTAACCTAGGAGCTGGATGTGACTAGGTTATTGCTGGAGAAAAGTACCACATTTAAGAGTATTTGTACAAAGACGAACTGGCAAGGCTTTGTCAGCTGGTATAATATTATTTTAATCAGTTATGAGCTAATGACAAGAATAGAAATTAGGCATTTTTTAATGAAATGGTACTTCCCAACTTTCCTTGGTCAGGCACAGAATTGCCAGGTCATCTCTATACCCTGAATAGCTGCACCTCCTCCAGAAAAATGGTTCTTAATTCCTCTTCATATCTTCTATGCAATTCCCTCTCTGCTCTCTTGCCCTTCCTTGTCTATGATTCCAGTTTGGGTATCTGCTTCTCTCTCCCTCTCTCTCTTTCTTTATGTTTCTGTGAACATTAAGTAAAAAAATGTCAGTCTACCAATGAAGTACCATTAACTTTCTTATAGATCTTTACATTCTGCTTTCCTGTCTCTCCTTTCTAACTCTTTTGCATATATTTTTTTTTAAAAAGACATATTTTGGACGCAATACAGTTCCTTCAGTGAAGCAAGTGAAAAGAACAGAGTCCCCAAGTGTGTTCACTGAGCCCACCAGAAATGCAAGGGTAGGCACAGTGGCTCAGGCTATATTTACAAGGCTTTGCTCATTCTCCACTTCTGTGCAAACCAGATGGTTCACTGTATGTTACTCACAGATCATAGTTTGTTGGTCTATACTTTGACAATGCTTTGCCAGACTACAAGCACTCAGTTAGAGAACAGCATCACGTGATGTGGTGGCCCATTTAACACGAAAAAATAATGGACAGTTAATATCCTAAATTAAAATCATCAAAAGCCACAAGCTGCACACTGATCATCCACGTGCTTCATTGCATACTTATTGTTAATAAAAGCAGTTAGTTCAGCTCAGAACACAGACTTTGAGAATGGAGAAAATGAAACACATCAATGAGGTGTTTGACTAGTTTTCATAGTTTTCTTGCCTGAAATAATAAATCTAGCTTTCCTGCAGAATTGTTGTTGAGAATGCCTCTTACCTTTTCTAATCAAAGAAGCCTGTGACCTTTCTGAAGAAAGCTCATAGGCTGTCTTTTGTAAAAGACAAAATGGCACACAAAAACAAAACAAAAAAATTATACTAAGCTTTGATTGTTTGCTTACTGCCCATGTAAATGTTTTATAGATTGCCTTTACGTGGATTGAAGTGATCACAGGACCACAAGCTTAGAAAAATTCAGCAAGAATATTATGCTGAAAATAAAGCAAAAAAGCACTACCTTGTCACCAGGATACTGTCTGCTCTGTCATTACATTTTATAGTGAAGGAGAAAATGGCTTAAGGCATGTTGCCTACTAACATGCTATAAAGTCAGTGAATCTTCAGCCTTAGGTTCTTTGTCCCCATGGCTGCAAATGGAAAGCTATTAGCAAAGAGCTGACATTGGGAGAGCAGCACTTCCCACTGAACCCTGGAGGTCAAAGGCAGTCAATGCTATTCTTATTGAGGCAAAAATACTTAAAGTGGTACCTTATATAGCAAATTATACGTTCTGAGAGCACACATAAGATACTGTGCTTTGGTTCTGTGAAGAATGTAGACTTCAGCATCATTAACTAATCTGATTTATAATGAAAATTAATTATTATGGTCATTAGACTAAATGGCTTCTGTCATCTGCAAAGACATAATTGGTACAGAAAGTTGTTTCATAGCTAATGGACAATCAATCAACATGGGCTGAACATGCACATGTATTTTTTCCTCTCTGTTCTCTCCCACAACGAAAACCCCAGCGCAGAGTAGGGGACTGGGATGCAAGGCAGCTCCTCCCACAGTGAGTGATGTGCTGAGGCAGATGCATCCCTGACTGAAGGAGAAGCTCAGAAATGGGTTAGGAAGGGAGAGATGGGGCTTCTATGGCTAAAACCATGTTACATACTTCTGCAGTCAGTACCAGCTCAGTCAATGCCAGCAAAGGAGTGACAACTCAGCAGTTCTTTCAGTAAATCTGTATCAGATACATGCAGTGTAAAGTTTATACTTATCTCTTTATTTCCAGCTTCACTGGTATGTAGTGGAAGGAGAACAAATATTACAGAGCTCAAGCGCAACGAAATGTGTCCCTCCTTCCATTCCTCTCCTTGGGATCAAAATACTTGAAAGGACAATGACAGATGCAGCACTAAAAGCAAAGGGTTTTTTCTTTCCAATCTCCAGCAGTCTCTCAGAAGCATGAAATTAACATTGTTAGTTAATTTGAATTTCCTATGCTGTTTGGTTTGTTGCCTCTGGTTCAGAAATACATCATAAGCAAAGGTGGGAATTTTCCAAACCACATCTGACAATAGACCAAAGCTTGAATGAATCATTTGAAAAACTTATGATTAACCAGTCTTTCAATTAAAATCTTCCAAGGATATAATGTCTTTATTCAGCAAAGTTTGCTGTAAAAAATGCACCTTCCACGCTTAAGATACTATAAAAAGCAGAGACATAGAAAAGCAGCACGGTGGAAGATAAAGGATCCTGGATGTTTTTTAAATGGTTTGGGTGCTCTGCTAACAGTTTGCACTTGACCTATTTTAAAACTTGTCTATCTAAAAATTTGAGCTGATTTATGCAAATGTTAAACCCACTATGTTATTTTATTTTGAACAATTTAGCAAAAAGCAATAAAATTTTCAAAGTAGACACACACACAGTGTGCTTAATTTCTTTTTTTCTTTAACAGGTAAGCAAAAGCAACAAAACTTTATATTGATATAAACCATTCTTAAAACTCTTAAAATCTGCCTGCCAAAGGCTTCACACCAATATAACTGTGCTAGTTTGAAAATAGTTAAACGTATGCAATTCTTTGTGTGTTGAATGGTTTTAGAAACAGAGAACGCTGTGAAGTTGCTCTGTGGGATAAGAGATTGCTTGTCTTAATCTGCTCCATTCCCCAATCTGTTCTTTAAACCCATTCCAGATGATCTGGAATATTCAGAACCATAAATGTATTGAGTCTGGAAATTTGGAAAGAGAAAGTATTGAAACCAGAAGACCTGATTTCCTTAAGGAAGAATACAAGAACATCTGAGCTCTCGCCAAAGGGCTTGTTCTGGGTTCTGTATTCAGATTCCGGGAGGTCATTTGATATAAAAGCTGTTCTTTCCATCAGAAGATATGCTATTGTTCTTTGTATAGTCTCATACCAGAATTAACAATTAGCATTTTAAGGAGGGGATTGGCTCCACGGAACACTGTAGATAATCACATCATTTTCATATCTATGTGGATGGAGTTTCAGTTTGTCAATTAAGATAACCAAACCTAAATCTATCAAAGATGTTTATTTTTGAACACTGAGACATATTTACACAGTATTTACAGCAGCAATAGTGAAATGTTGAATATGAATATCTCCTTGAGAGGACTGCAGAAACATTTCAAAGATACACAGGCAATAGTTGCTCTTGCTTTGACAATGGGGAAAAAATTTCAGAGAAGTAAGGCTGACAGGCTAATTTTTTAAGAGTACAGACAGGAGGACAGTGAATAAGACCACAGGGGGAAGCTGTAAAATATCCAAACCTGGTTTTAGACCATTGTCATGCCCTGAAAATTAATTTTTTGCCTCTTCTTTAAGATGACAAATTACCGTTTCTCTACACAGTTGGAAAGTCATGAGCCAGCCCAGCAGACAGGCAAAGTGATTCCCCCAATACCCCTTACCAGAGAGCTCCTCAGCAGCCAGAGCTGGAAGCTGAACTGGTGGACACCTAACTTCCCAACTCATCTCCTTCTTCTTCTGAGCTTATAAACACAATTTCTTCAACTACAGTAATCGAACTCCTAACTAGTATTGGTGTCTTTTACAATATGTAATGCTGAAATTGTTCAATACTGAACGGTCCTTATCTCAGCTGCTATGACCTATACAAACATAGCTGCCTGCATTGAGGTTCAAACAATCATGAGCAACACAGATGTTCTTTTTTTTTTTTACCACTGGAGCAATAACATTTTGTTTTTAAAATATTTTTGAACTGCAGAAAATCCCAGGTTTGGCGCTCGGTGATGTCGCCATTTCAGTGAAATGCATTGTTAGTGAACAATTGGCAGCTGTGCCTTGTAAGTTAATGCCAGTAAAAAAAAAAGAAAAGAAAAAGAAAAAAAGAAAAAAGAAAAAGAAGAAAAATAAAAAAAGGAGAGTTCAGATCCATCAGATCAGTCTCTCGCCTTGCAGGCTTGCA
>JAVJGI010000040.1:20289753-20310806 GCA_035590275.1 Ibycter americanus | reverse complement strand
CCCCCCCCCCCCCCCCCCCCCCCCCCCCCCCCCCCCCGTGTGGAGAGAAAAAAAAAAATATCTCCAAATTGTTTTCAAGGAAAAAAGAAAATACATATTTTGGGCTGCTCTGGCCTATGGATGTCAAAATGTGCCAATAACACTGGGTCCTTCCCTTGACTGAAATGTTTTGCAATTTACAGAATAAATCATCACAGAGCTAATAATATTGAAGAGGTGGGTAGGTGGCCAAGACAAATGTGCCATGTGGCAGAGGACAGGGTTGAGTATTTGAAGAATAATGGCAGACAAGCAGCTGTCACACAATTCTAGTGTGTGTTACACTCAAGATCACTGAAGAGGTGGAATGTATCGAGAAAGAAGCATTTGTATATTCTCTCCCTCTCCCAGGCTGCAGCATTCTTACATGCATAGATTCCCCAGACCTGTTGTGTTTTCCACTCCTTATCCTGCTTTTATGGGTTCGTGCACGTAGGGGAAAAAAGTTTTATGTATCCAATAAAAAAATATGAATGTGTAGGTATATAAACATGTAGAGTAGCTTATAATGATTTCCAAACTGTACAAACTAAGAAGAAAAGTAAGAAAAAGCAATAAGAGAATTATTCTAGTAGCTTTTATGAACGTGTCCCTTCCACTGTTGTTGCCTACAGCTAACAGTAGCTGAAGAATGAAAACACATTGGAAGACTGACTGAAACTCTGAAACTCAGTATTTCCCTGACGCAGGTGTGGCCAGTCTTTTTTTTGCAGGCGAAATCTCTAGGAGGGATCATGAATTACAAGCAGTGAAAACACAAAGGCAGCAGCCCTACAACAAATGGGACAAAATTCTGATAAAATTGAACTGAGTAGAAAAAAGCAGAAGCACGACATTTTCATTAAACTTGCAGGATGAAGCGCATAACAATAAAAATGACATATTTCTGTTGTAAAAGGAGAGGCAGTATCCTACGGTTTCCGTTTGGTCTCACCAGGAACGGGCAATTTTAACGCAACTTCCATTTATGTCTCATCCACACAACTGCTCGCTACGTTATGTTCATTTACCCTTGCACAGATCCAATGAAGGCGGTCAGAAGAAGAACTGTGTTTGAAGACGGATAAGTAGAAAAGCTCTGGGAAAGGAATTAATCTGAGTATCAGAACATTTACCGCTGCTGTCGATGCACAGAATAGACTCAGCTGGAATTTGGGCTCTCAGGACAAGCTGGTATAGCTGACACTTGGGCAGCTACCCCCTGTTTTTTTGTCAGCTGAGCAAATCTCATACAGAAATCATGGAGAGGCAATAAACATCAAACGCTGCAAATTCTGTTTCTACAGAATAAAATGCAGCATCCAACAGCTTTAATGCTCCAGATAGGTATTGCCTCAGCTTGCCAATTTCAGAGTGGAACCACACTTTAAATATTCTGCAGACTGTAGTTAAGTGCTGTAGTATGTTAAACTTTCCAGTCTTACATATTTCAATCGATTCTTTGTTCTCCTCTTTCAGAACAGGTTAATGAAGCTAAAGGGAAGGAGAGGAGGATTGGTCATTCAATCAAACTGCAACATATGGAAAATCCAACATTTCAGTGAATTCTAGGAGTAAGCTAACACACCTATTCTGGTGAGACCGGTATTAATAGTTACTTATTCTACTGTTCCATTCTTAATTTAAGGATTTATAAGCACTTTAAAAACACAAATTAAGCGTCACATCGGTTGCCTGAAGAAGAGATTGCAGTTATTATTTTTTTTTTCCAGAAAGAGAAACTAAGGCAGATAGAGGTTAAATAACTTACCCAAGATCACAGTAGAGTCAGAGCTAGACTCTACATCCCTGGAATTCCACTCCCATCCATGAAATCCTGATCCCACACTCCCTCCCTCTGCAAAGAAAAAGGGGGAAAGTGAGGAAAATTACTGTAAGTTAATCCTGCTACATTTTCAGGATCCTTATGTTGGAGTGTCTCAGTTGATGTGCACACAAACAGACAGGAAATCAAAATACTTCCCTTTTCAGCTTAGCTATTACAAAGTTTCCCAGTTCCACACATACATAAAAAGTGCATTTTGAGCAGAAGCATTTAAAGGGATAACATAAAAGTCCGGAAGCAAAAAACAGAACCTCAAAGTCACAGTAATTAGCTCCACATGTCTAGCTGATAATTAGTGATGTCTTTTTTCTTTTTTTTAATAAAGAAAATGAAGACACCAGAGAGGATGCTACTTGATTAAATAAGCTGTGTAATTGTTATGGCCACATAATCACAAAGTCAGGGCATGTCCCTTAGCTGAGACTACACGAGCATACGTGCCACATGCAGATTTTCCTCATAGTGCCAGTCCCCCCTTTCCTCAACTCCTGTACACAAAGGAAAGAAGTGTCCATGAATAACCCTGCTCCACAAGTGTGACAGGGAGAAAATTACTTGTAAATGTCAAGAAAGGCTGCTAAGAAGAGAGCAGGCAAGCACAGAGGAGAAAACCATTCTCTGTGTGCATTTACAAGTTGGTTTGTCCAGAGTATGATCAGTAGGTCACAATTTGGCACAGAAGTTTCTCCCAAATAGGCAAAACAAGCTTAAGAGCTGTGGAAGCTCAGCCTCTATCAGAGGAAGCCCTGCAGCACCCTCTGAAAGAAAGTAAAATTAAGCATTCTCTTGTACGTGCCTTCAAAACAACCACTGCCGGTGTCTGAAAAGGTTAAAAAAGTCAACAAGAAGCTAGGAAAATAACTAAAATATATCAAAAGGTACCTACGGTAGTTAGGACTCTCACACATCTCTTCTAATTAGAAGTACCACTTTCGCAAACAAAACTGTTCTCATTATCCCAACTCTACCACTGCTGCCTAATCCCATGCTTTCCTCTCTACATTTACCTGCACAATCCCTCACCTACCACCACCGCTCACACACTCCATAATATAGCAGTTACTTTAGGTTCGGCTGTAAATAATGCATGCCCGTGCCTGCCACCTAAATCCTCTTAAGTTAGAAGTTATTTCCAGTCATAAAATCATAGAAATTAGAGGCAGAAAAGACCTACTAGGTCATTTAGACCAAAAACCCATGCCAATGCTGGGTTTTTCCCTGCAGTACACTTTCTACGGCTTTGTCCAGTCTAGTTTTAAATGTCCCCAGGGACCTCTTTAAATGTCTCCAAAGCGGTGTTTCTACTACTTCCCTCAGAAGGATTTTCCACAGGCTGAGAGCCGTGCTTGACAAGTGAGTCATGCTTGTTTGAAAGCCTGGTCCTGGTAAAGCTCTATGGCTTTGGCTTGTGCCTTTTAATGCCTGATTAGCATTGTCTGCGGCATGTCAGCTGAGGTCTTTGAGAAGTGTATGAGGAGTCCACTGTTATTGCTGAAATTCTGTAAAATTAATTAGAAGTAATTTATTGCTGGCAGGCTGGTAACCTTTGCAGCGGTTGCATTGCTTTGGGATGTCACACGACCACATGTGTTTCATCTTGCAACTTCTGCTGAATATATCTTTACCCGTGTAGGTGCTACCTGCTACAGGAGGTGTACCACAGATAAGAGGACTCTATGACAAGTGCACTGTGCCACGAGGGCAAAGACCTGACAAGGGATGGCAAGGGATGGCAAAAAGGGTGATGGGCTGTGTACTATTCATAGATTGGGGAATGAAATCTTAGCAGGAAAGGAGTAATAAGCTTTCCTGCAAAGTTTCTGGTACTTCAAGCATTGGCTGACATTTGGATGGGAAATGCATAGGAAAGGTCTTGTGCTCAGCCTGCTACAGCTTCTGGCTGGTTTTCTGAGGGTACAGTCTGACGGCAGCTGAAGCCTGTGTGAGGTGCTCTGTCAGCTGTCCAGTGCACAGAAAAAGCCTAAAAAAAAAATCGTCGGAATCTACTCTATGACCTTACTCTGCCACATGAGTGCTCACGTCGTGTGAAGGATAGGATAGGACAGGATGGGATGGGATTGGGATGGGATGAAATAGGATCGGACTGTGGTGTAGAAGAAGGGGAGGAAAATTGTTTTTCAGCAGAACCCTCGCTGACCCAGTCACACTCACTGTGAAACTGTTTTCAAACGCCGCTGCTTCATCCAAAATTCAAACCCAGAGAAAGCGGGGCTCACCAGTATAGCAGCAGAGCAGACCAGTGCAAAGAGGCCACATACCATTTAATTCAAATAGATACAGTTCAGTTTTGAAGTGAAGGCTTGTTTCAGATGTTGCCCAGAACTAGCTGAACACAGAACTAGCTGTGGGACAAACACAACCGACAAACTATGTTATGCCTAACATAATTAACTTTTAAAAACATCTGGTCTTTCATGTCTATCAGGACAGACAGCCTGGCCCAGAAGGCCCAGAAGGTAGTACCATGCCTACACAGGAAAACAGAAAGCTAGGCAGGAAACTCAGAATTGGTTCTCCACAATCAGCTGATGGAAATAAAACAGAAGATCATATCAACAAACCAAGAAAAAAAAAATACTGTTTATTCCAGTGAAAATTCATGCATAAACTAATCTGCTTGCAAGCTTACTCCAGCAATCACAGGCGTACGCCAGGTGAGCTGTTCAGCTACTCACTAACACCAACGCAGACCCCAAGGCACTCACACACTGTCCCACTCCCTCTCCAGAGCCAAGCCTCCCTTCAGCCTTTTGCTTCCACGGAAAGCAACAACCCTCGGACAGAAATACACAGAGAAATTGCTTTCCAAATAAAGTTTGGAGGATTTATCGTGGAAGAGCATGCCTGCGCATGTGTCTGCATGTGTACTTTATGGGAAAGGAAGGAGAGCACGAGAGGGTGATTGCACGGCTGGCGACCACTCATCTTCTCAGAGGTGCTTGCGCAGGACGGGTGAGCTGTCAGCACTTTGCCACGCTGTCCTTCAGCTCATGTCCCAAACCAAACAAACAGACATGTAAAATGGCGTATGACTCCTTTAAAGCTTTATCTGTACATTTATATTCTGTAAAATTGCTTATGGGCACAAAGAGAAAATACCAAGTTAGTCAAAAAGATCACAGTTCTTCACAAAGGCTCACTATATTGTGAGCAATGGTGCAAAATGTGATGAGGGAAAACTTTTAAATAGTAAACAGTTCCTCTTCAGGATCTGCTGGGGAGGGAAATGTTCCTCCAGCCCATGTTCTTCTACAGAAGCATTCATGTCATCTCCTATAACAGAGTTCACGCCCCACTTGACCTAAAATATCCAGCTGTAGTGGGGTGATGGGTTGTCCCACAGTAAAGAAACAAATAAGTAAGTAAATGCTAAGCCAGCAAGTGCCAATGCACTTCAGCTGCTCCACTCCTGGCTCTGTTTCACTCCACATATACTGTCTGGAAGAAAGGAGCTGCAGATTGCTCACAGGATGCAGAACTTTTTGTGCTAAATAGATCTACAGTCTTCAACATCAGCTCAGACAGATGTCTCCAGGTGGTGAAGTGATAAGGATAGCAATGGAGGATTGGCAGAGCAGCATGATGGCTAGCTTTGCTACAGGTAAAGAGACACTGGGAGAGGCAAAGCAGTGAACAGAGGATGGATAGAGGTAGGGTGCGAAAGCTGTTCATGATTTGGCCCTGAGTTTCATCTGAATTCTTTCCCCACAAGAACAAGAGGTTGCAATAACGGCTGTGACTGCAGCGTCTAGTGGACACCTCGATCAGCATCAGCAATAATGCCTGGAGGAGAAGACAGTGAGATACTTGTCCTGGAAATCCACCTCCAAGCTGTGCAAGGGTGCAGCAACATCCATTGCTTTTATGTTTGCCTGGAAGGAGCTTTTCCATCAAGAGGTTAAGCTTTGCACACAACTTCTCACACAGACAGAAGCTCAGTACATCATGGCCATGAGCTCTCCCACCACCTATGAGCCCAACTAATGCAATGTATCCCAGGAACAGCTAAGGAGGTGCTGAGCAAACTGCAAATCAGATTGCCTCACAAAAGGCATTCGTGCCTGACCCACAGCACCACTGGCCTGTAGCTGGTTGAGAAATGAGAGGAATATGGGTGAAACTCCATGGCAAATCCACAGAAGGAAAGCAGACAAGGAAGTAGGTCTTCCCTACGGTCTCTTTAGTTGAGCACGTCAAGCAGATAAGGGCTTCTTGAAAGCTTCCTGCTCGTGGGTCTTTTTCCTCTAGGCTTTAATACATATTTAGTTTATTCAGCCTTGTCTTTGGTTAATGGGAATAAAACTGATGGATAAAAATCTCCCCCAGGAATATGCATAGAAAAATATGGTTTCAAAGGTGCCCTCAGTGTAGCCACCCATGCTCTGACTGGCAGCTGCTCAAAAAACATAATTTCTTGAATACAAAATAGTAAGTAACACCATATTTCTTTGCTCATGTCCCACCACAGTTTCATTTCAGCACAGCAAAACCTCATTAATTCGCACTTCGCCTATCCGCACACCTTATAATTCACACGTAAAAACAGCAGTCAGCAAAGATTTAACAACAATGTGCTTTATTGAGGTCTCATGTTGCTAAGATTTCATTATTCCTACAGAATACGCTACCGTTCATTCACTAGTACAGTAAGATTTCAACATCACCATAAATATCTCAAACTAGAGATAGGTTCACACTAGCAAAGTTTGGCTCTAAAGTCCACGTCTAGGAAATGCCAAAGTTTGAAGCTGGAGGAAAAACAGTTGTGAGTAAAGGCAAAATGAAACTAGATTATATCACAGCTTGTGGTGTTTTCTGCATTATTGTATTTCCTTGCCTTTTTAAAGCACCTTTTGTTAGGTTATACACTAAGAAATGGATTCTTACGTGCATTTAGAAAAGCTTTTATCACAGAGTACAAAGGAGGCTTTAACACACAGTTGTACTTCTTCAGCTCTGGAAAAATCTTCAGGAGTTCTAGACAAAGGGTCTTTAACAGCCCCTATGCGGTTTACAGATACTTTTACAGCAGTCGCTAACCCATCCCAAGCAGGCTTTCCCCCTCCCAAAGGAGGTCCATGACTGGCAAACACTGGCAAACAAAATTGTGGGCAGGAGTCATGTACGGCTACTTCACCCTGGTCCCAATGCAGCAAAGCAAGCCACAGAGGTCAAGATACTCACAGCCCAATTTGTGTTATAGGCACAGGGAGCTGAGTTTTTGAAGATTGTGTGAAGTTTAAGCTTACATGTTAGGTTCGAAGAGTCTGGAGCTACTGTAGCAACAAGGAAAATAAAGCATGTGCCACAGGTCATCACATTTGGTATTTGGAGACCCTCAAAGAGACGTTAAGCTATGGGTGTCCTTCTCTTCTACATGCTGAAAGACTTCCTAGTACTATCTAACTCAGTGTCCTGGGCATTAGTACTGCCGGTTTTTTCTTAAATGTTCCTTTAGGAAGACTATTTTCCTGAAGTGTAAGCCTTCAGCTCTTCAGGGCTGAGCCTGTCTTCACGCTCTGTCTCTAGTCACAAACACACATTGGGGTCACACTTCTAGTCTGAGGGCTGTCACTGCAAAACAAGCAATGGCATGGCTACAGCCTGCACTGCAACACCTATCCTCACCTTCACCCTCCTCCCTCTGCTGAAGCCAAGGAGCCCTAACACCCCATTTCCACTCCCATTAACTCCCAGACTTCCATCCCACTCATCATAATATTCTAAGGTTACATACTATATCTGTTTCTTTGTCTGTTTAAAGTCTGTTGAGCAATAACTTTTGGTGAAATATTAAGCAAAAGAATGCCTAAAACTTGAGAGGTATCCTTTTACAGTATGCGAACAATTGCATCATTCAGGCAGTGGGTTTTTTTCACTGTTCAGTAACAAAATTAGTCTTACAATTTTGTCCCTGCTGCCATGTTTATTCCTATGTCCTGCTTATTTCCAGAAGAGACATAGCCATTTTCATGCTACTTATATCAGAAATTCTGGGAGTCTTTATTATTGTTATGCACTGCTTGTCTGCGATTTCATGAACACAAAGGATAAGTCCCTATAAAGAGCAATGTATGTACCTTTTCATGGACAACAAACTGACAAAGTTTTTACCGTTTTACCAGATTTACCATTTGATTTTTACATCAGCCATTTTCTTTAGCAGAAAAGCTGTTAAACTGCTCTCAGGAATAAGATTTTTGTTCCACAACTGTTGTTCCACACCTCTTTCTGCCCACTTTTCCCCCAACCCTGTGCCAGATTGCAACAGTTATCTGACTCCTACTGTAAGTTTCAAGAACACAATTTAAGTCACATATTTGCCATGTCTACACAAGAGCTTTTCAGTATCTGAGCTCTTTTGGATGCCTGTAACACTTCTTTCTTCAACACCCAAAGCTTAAAGGTATGAAAACATAGAAGCAACTGTCAGACTAGGGTTTATATCATCAAATGCAGTGATGCAAAACAGGAGGCAATACTTTGCGTTTTGCAAGAAGATGCAAAAAATCCCTGGCATACACAGAAAACTCCATTCCCACAAAATTTACAACCTTAACACCATTATAAATTGCTTTATCTTGGGAATTATCTCCAGCCTGGGTTCTTTTCATGCTGGTTCTATTGCAGCTCAGGGCGGCCTTCTCGTCCACATAAATGTCCAGTCTTTCCTGAGTTTGCTAAAGATTTGGCCTAAAAAATATGCCAGGAAAATGAGTTGCACCGTCCAGCTCCACACATAAGACATATTGCTACTTGTCCCAAATCAGTTTACACCAATTCAAGCAACTGCCTTATTTCTCCCAACATTTCCTAATAAGGCCCTATCGCCATGCTTGCTTCTGTCAGGAGCGAGAACACATCTTGAGACAGCTTTTGAGACATCATTTTGTATCGGTGTGGTGACATGATGGGGAATGCAAGCTTTGTCACAGAGAAGATGGAGCGCGTCCTCCCCGAGCTGATTCATTTCTGCCCTTTGGAGAGAGCAGCGAGAGCTGCGCAGTGGCAGCAGCGCAAGGCATGCCGAGAGCCTGAGGTGACTGCTCAGCTCCCGTTAGCTCTTTGCATTTCCCTTATCGCAAACACAGACCAAAACATCTTGCAGCAATGTAATCTATGCTCCAAATACTATAATCCACAGCCTTCTGATAGGAAAATGAGACATAAAGGGTCGCACCCTTAACCATAACAGAATCAACCAGCAAACGGGTGCCTGTTTCAGCTTGGGTATTCCTCAAAGTGTTAGCTGCAAGCAGATTTCAGCAATCCAGGCTCTTTAGGCCACTGAACTAATTTTTTTTACTGCTCTCCCTGTCAATGGAGGCAAAACACGTGCTTTTAGCAAAAAAGGAAAAAAACCCCTTTGCAAATGAGTAGGCAAAGACAGTTGCACCACTTGCAGCTAAGATTACCTGGGTAAGACTTGCATTTATAAATTCTCAAAAGCTACAAGTAGGATGCACTATTAGAAAAAACTGATTCTTCAAACTACAAGAACAAATTACTTATAAAAAAAAAAAAAGCTAGCATAGAATTGAGAGAGAAGATTTTAATGTTTCAACACAGAGAAAGATGATATCCCTCTTCTCTTTACATTTTTAATATTCTCACAGTTCATAATAGCAATAATGACATCCAGATTAGGTGTTTCCTGACAGTTAATGACTGTCTGGGTTAAAGGTTCCGTTTTACTTCAGGACCTCAGCTATGCCATGCAGCCGCTGAGGCTCAAAGAAGCCCCACCATGTAGTCCAAGTACCTTGGCTGAAAGATGGAGATCTTCCCAAGGAAAAACTCTGTCTCCCAGCACACAAAAGGGTTGGGTCTTTCCAACTAGCTTAGCCTCCAGTGTATTTTAGGGCAGTGTGGGAAGAGTGCTAGAGGAAAGAGAGAAAATCCATGCTTTATTGCTCTTGTGTCTCCCCAGCCTATTTACATACAAGATTTCTAGAGAGAAGTATGTGACCATGTGCCATGAGATCAGTGCATGTCAGACCCCCTGCGCATCACTTGCATGGGCAAAAAGTACCCAAGAAAATGACAGATAAATTTCCAGAATTCTCCAACTCTTGCTAGACAAGATTTCTCTGCTTGGGAATATCAGGAAAAGGCTTATGCCTGTTTGGAAGCCCAACAGGGCCACCAGTAAGGATAGAAGAATCATGAAGAATTGACTGGTTTTGTTAGCCTTAATGTTGTTGGAACTTCTTCTGTGCCAGTCAGAAACATACAGCAATCAGACTCAAAATTGTTAGCACCAAGATTTTCAGTGGGTTGTTTTTTTTGTTTTCCTGTGGGATCAGTTCAGAAAATCTCACAGGAAAGGAGAGGTGCAAACTCAGGACCTCATCCTTCCCTGTGTGTCCCGTAAAATCACAGAACATCTATTTCACTGCATTTGATGTGCACCAAGTACAGGGAGGAGAGCTTGCCCACAACCAAGTGTGATGAGGATGTTTTAAATCTCCCCTCAGAGCACCCCAGAGGAGCTGGAGAGGCTCTAAATTAAAGGCTACAGGTGTTTTGTACCAGGCATGCCCATTTAGAGACTTTGCCCTGATGCTCGTTTTACAACATTCTCCTCTAGGATCCTTTTCTGTCTCATATTCTTTTATTGCAGTACCAATTAGCTGAAACAACGATATGAAACCTTCACCCTGCTGTGAATATTAAAGAATGCTGTGGAATGAAATAGAGAGCACTACCAGAGAAAGAAAGTGGATTTTATTAGACAGAATTGAAGGACGATAAAAGTCTTTTTGGGTTGTCTTGATTAACTGCATTTCAGTGAAAGTAAGGAAACCTATTTAGGGAGTGCTATAAATGTATACAGTTGTATATTTGTGAAGTCACCTCATTATGTGTACAGCTCCTGGCACATCAGGACTGGCACTTTCAAGCTCATATAAAGATCAGTTATAAAAATCCCCCTTATCTGCTATGAAATACTTAACTATCTCTTTCGTATCATCATCCACCTGAAAGCAGTCAAAATAAATATTTTTTTTAAGCTCACTTGACAGAATGGTACATGTCTTAAGGTACATGGATGCTCCAAGAAAATTGTGTAGCATTAGCCACGTTCTCCAGAAACGAAGAATGACCAAGTGATTAAGCTGTCCTGAGAGAAATGAGGAGCTTCTGGTTCAGTCCTTCTTCTGCCTGAGTCTTTGTGAGCTCTTAAGCATATGACATAACTTCCACTGTGTAGGGCAATTTGTAAATTGTTGATAGCACTGTTCTACCTCTCCACGCCATGGAAAAAGAATTACATACATTATGATACTCTGTCAATGCAGGTACCTACAAGATGCCGTTGTCCTTTCCTCCCCTCTGCTATATAATTCTCCATGCACTAAGCACCTTCTTATTCTTCAGTCAACTTTTAAAGTAGATTTCTCTCAAAGCTCTTTGCACTATTTCCAGTCTTCAATCAAGACCAGACTTTTGTCTCCTTTCAGAGATATCAAGAGACAGAGCGATTGGAGAGGGAACCCTTCCCTCTATATCCAGTTAGAAAGCAGTCAAGCCATGCAGGTAGGTCGCTCCTGGGACAGTATGGGAAGCAGAAGCTCAGTCCTGAGCACAGACCTGGACTTAGCGCTGCTAGCCATGCTAACTCTGAGCTCACACTGGTTTGGAGTTACATAGTGATCTTTCAAGTCATCCTGCACCCCCATGGAGCCTGCTCATTTTGGGATAGGAGTAGCAATTTCACTGGAAGTCACTGGAGCCATCAGGTATAGACATCCTGGAGCAGGTACTGTGTTGTCTCACAAGTACCAGGGTGTTAACTTTGGCTCCTTAATCTCATATGTATCGAAATATGTTCCTTTTTAAGCAACAGCAGCTAGTGATCAATGGATTACACCAATGACTAGACATTATTCTCTCCTATTTTGTATTAGATGGGTTCACAGTATTAAAACCAGGATATAACTGAAAACCTCCCAATTTGGATACAGTGGTTTGTTATTAAATGTCATCATTTTTTGCCACATCTGGGAGGTTGATTTGCAACATACTTGTCCTCCTGATAATAGAAAACCAGAGAGATGTTAAAAAGCTTCCTCCCCTGCAAACTAGAAGAGAGCAGTTTCCAGCAATGCTGCTTCTTCCCCAGAGAGAAAAAGCCCACCCTGTAATGATTGTAGAAGGTCTTATTTAAATGGTTTTAAAACAATGGGAAGGAGAAAAAGGGAGTGAAAAAGGGACATTTAAGTGTTCCAAAACTTTGAACAGATTTGTTCCTCTCATGTTGATGCACACTGTGCAGCATTAGATCACATGCTGCTAATATCATGTTGATTTATGGTCTGCATAAATGGAAATAAATGGTATTTTCTGTTACCCAGAGAATAATAGATGGCCCTGGAATGAACACAACACCACATTCGCACAACAGGCTCTGTTCGTGTCACAAGCAAGGGGAGTGCAACTTCGTAAGGGCCCTCTCTGCCATTCCCACCAAAAATCTTTGATACCCACTGATTTTAATGAGTAGGAGTGGACATTTAGGACAGCATTTTCCAAAGTGTCTGAATGATTTAGAAACCAAAGCTGTGGTATAACAAAGCAGGGGAAACGTTGGGTGAATTTCTCCCTTGAATGAGAAACTGGAGACTCCCCAGATCTTTCCACAAAGTTCACCAGCCACACAAGTTGGTCTGGATCCTCTGCGTCATTTCCTCCACTTCTTCCCTTCCCCACAAGCAACCTCAGGGCTTTTTCTCATCACTTTCCTCCTGGCCTGAGTGACTTGAGCTCCCTCTTGAGAAACATAAGGTCCCCTCTTCAAACATGATGTGGGCACTCAGACACGGGAAAGCTGAATCTCTAAGCCAGTGAAACCCCCATGCCACCTTTGAAAATGTGACTTTGGACACTAAATGACTCTGAAATGTTTTCAAAACTCACCCATAATTCCTAGCAGTTAAAACTTAAGCTCGGCGCAGTCCATGATTATGGGCATACAAGCAAAAGCAATGAGTTACTTTGGTTTAATGACTCATTATTTAAGCTAATAGGTTTTACTTTACAACCAGGGAGGGTAAGTTTGTGCAACTAGCCAGTTACCATCGCTCAGCTGATGAGCAATACCCTGGTAAGATGTGGCAACCTTGTTGCTTTTGAACATCTGCCCACACACTCCTCCGTTATAATGGGGCCTAATAGAGCTCCAAATAGCTTAGGTTCCAAAACAATCTCAAACAAAACTTCTCCTTTAATAGACTTACAGTACTGCCAAAGCATTCACATTTCAGGCTGAAAGACTGAGTATTTAACCTCAGGACACAGATGATTTTCTGTTATTGTTGCTGTTGGCAGAAAAGGGAAGGTTAAATAAGTTTGAGACAATTTCATTTTTGATTCTGTATAAATATAGTCATGTCCATAGTGTTTTCTATTTCTCTGGTTAGATGATTAAAACCTTACCATTAATGTGTGCTAAATTCCATGTTGTAATTAAAGGAACAGCTGGTAAAGTCACATACTATTAAGGTTGCCTGATGCTTCACATATTAAGATTTTGCTTCCTTATGGACAAGTTTGTACTACAGCTGAATTCTTATCTTTAATTTTGCTTCCTGATGTGCTTACATCTTAATTGTACAATCTTTGGTGGAGGGGTGTTTGTGTTCTGAATATATAATTAATTCCAAAATATATTAATATAACATTGAAATTATTAAGACCTACTCATACTTCCTTGAACAGGTGTTATTACATACCATTTTCACACACTGATGACAATTAAAAGATCTAACAGTTCAACCCAGTCCAATAAAGGCTGGTACACCGTCACTGTACAATGTTACTCATTTCACTTGGCCACAATACCCCGGTAGGGATAACCAAGAGGAATTTAAGAAGATAAAACTCATATAGCAATTGCCCTGTCACAGCCAGCATCTAATGGGGGCCAGTACTTCATACTCCAGAGGAGGGTGAAAAGTGACAACAGTGTAACTGGATAGTTGGGCTTCAAGTGCAGTGGGGATAATGTCCTCATACCTCCTATGATCCTTATCTTCTGGAGCTGACAGAGCAGGGGGAAGGGATTAATATAAAACACTTTGTTTGCTCTAATGTTCTGCAGTCTCCAAGACATACAGGGATGTAAACAGAAAAAATACTGGGTCTCTCACCATTGCTTGCAATAAGCTAGAATCCTAATACAAATCCTTGCAAAAGAGGGATTTCTGAAATTCCCCTACAGTGGATCCACGCTAACTTAAGCCATCGCTAAAAGGGTTGGATTCCTTGATCTCCAGTGACTTCAGGTATTATGGCTCAAAAGGCTGAGAGGACAACCTTATGCAGGCACATAACCACTCTTCCTCTTCAGCTGCTGCACCTAAATTTGACAAGGATTATGAATCGCAGCCCATAGTGACATGAAACCACTCACACAGTCACCAATGAAAGCAAACTTGTGCCTACTTTCCAACAGATATTTACCAAAGGAAAATGCAAGAATACACTAATTAGGAATACAATATATGCTGGGTTTATGCTGCATGCTGGCAGACACTCTCTAGTTGGAAAACTCAGTAAAATAGGTGAGGGAGAGGAAGGGTAGAAAGCAATACAGAGATAAAGTTAAGCAAAATCTCCAGGGTTCTTTAGCAAATAAAAACTAGGGTCCAGGACAGAGGTTTTCTAAACGCTTTCCTGCTGAGAACTTTATATAAGAATATTCACTTTCTCGGGGAGGAGGTAAATGAGAAGAAAGTTCATTTCTTCCACTACGACTTTAATAAGGAAGTAAGCCTCCATTATCTTATTTCTTTAGCATTTTCATTAAAAAGTGAAGCCAAACCTACCAAGGCAGACACAGCTGAAGCAAAGCTAACCTAAATAACGTCTTGGCTGCAGCTTCATTTCATCAGGGTCAGCCACTAATACAAATATATACATATATACAAAATATGTGTGTATTTCTATTAGAATATTACAGTTAGTAGCAGAACTGTAAAATAATGAAACAATTCCATCTTCACAAAGAGAAACACTTCAACTGAGCACCCTAATACTTCTAAAGGAAAAAGGAAAAAAAAAATGTTCTGCTTTTGACCAAAAATAATTTTTGATCTTCAAACAGAATCTGCAACATTGGTAAGTTCTACTTATTTCAGGGCAATTACAGTGCAGGAACTAGCTCACAAATAGATTTTCTCCAAATAGCATCCCTATTTTTTGATACTCATTGAAATTCTTTAGACTGAAATTCTCCAAACACAACTTTCCCTTTCTTAATAACAGTTTACTTCTATTCAGGTAAAGCTAAAAGCAGAAAGGTAGAATTGAAGGCAAAGCCACCACAGGACTTTTGAAGCCCAGCCTCAAGTACAGTACTGATTCATCGAAGGCAGATAAGTTGTACATGTCCAGAACAACTCTCCACTGCATGGATGTCACCCAGGTGGACTCAATACCACTGCAACCTAGAGTCTATATTTCAACTCCGTTTTTGCACACAGGCAGTTTATCCAAGGAGATTTTTCTTCTGGCGCAGGGGAAAAGAAGAATGTGCCACCAGTTTGTCACAGAGCCCCAGGGACTGACTGAGAAGCCAGCTGGTTGGTCTGTCTTCTAGTAGCACACCTCACTAACAGGGGCAAGCCACCAAGATGATAACCCCTTGAGGTTCGAAGGAAAGTTTGGGACAGTCCTCATTCAAACAGGCATTACATATATCTGCCTTTGGGAGCTGAAGTGCTGCCAGCAGAGACGAGTTGCCTGTGTTATTTCTTCCTCCCTTGCACTTTTTGAGAAAAGGACACTCACCACTTGACTGGGGAATGTCAAGCTTTCCAGGTGGATCACTCCCCTGGTTAGGGAGAGCCCTCTGTCAGCTGTGCTGCACGTTTGGTCTGCTGGGGAACAGGGTCTCTCCTCCAGATACCAAAGTATTTCCTTTAACTACCTAAACACAGTTGCTATTGCAAGTTGGGTGGTACAGTACAATATGACAGCACTTCTTTTTAAGTCGCAATACTCTACATAATACAGATCCCCAGAGAGATCTAAGTGCTGCACTTTATTGCACTTTAAAAACACTGTGCTAATAAATTCCAGTCTCGTATAAACTCCATGGACAGAAGTGCTCTGCCCATGCAATCTCCCTGCCCCATGGAAACATGTGTTATTCTGAAAAAGTCCACATTTTAAGGTTCCTCACTGGAGCGGCACAAATGAAAGGAAGAGTTGTGTTACTCTTTTTCCGCTTGGAAATTGATGACATCACAAAATACGCCAGGTATCATAACTCATGAACTTAATGGCTCCAGTATTCTTGCATAGTTTCTTTTATTTGCAAATTACATTCTCTACCTGGTTTATTCTGAAGACGTTCCCTGCAGATTCTTTCTTATTCTTTCCTCAAGATAACAATGCTCCCAAAAGCCTTCAGAATTTGCTTTTTTAATTTTAAATTAGTATGAAAGCTTCTTTTTGTCTTCTGGATATTTCTACCATTTCACATTATAATCAACTCATACAATTAGATCAAATCTAAACTGGAAAATTCAATTATCTATCCTCTTATATTTTGCAGTTAGAATAGCTTTTCTGAAGGCTAAACTCCTACCTCACAAGAAAATAAGTTACTTGAAAGGCTAGCAGTTCTGAAATAAAATAAGAAATGGGAGAGCAGCCTGCGGGTATGGTAATGGCCTTAAGGCTCTTAGTTTTGTGTCCCAGATCCTCATGACTCAGAAAATCACAAAAACACGACTGTCCATCTTGTCAGTGAAGCTTGCCATAGCCTTCATCTGTTGGGGTAATGTGTTACCTTCTCACAGCAGTCAGCTTCTTTGACACCTTTCACTCGTGTCTCCTTCCTAGGCTCAGATTAATCAGATTACATTCTGTTCATTTCTCCTTCCTTTCTCATGTGCATCCAAATCCTCTTTCCGGTCTTCAAGAGGGCTCTGCGACCAGCAGGGACTTTCCAGCAGATGGTCCCTAGTGCAATGCTCCACCTGGCTGGCAGCAATATGGATTTCATCAAGAAAATACTGATTTTGCGGCTCAGCTCTGGCCCAGCGGTGTTTTCTGTGCCCCTGTTTCCCAAGAAAACCATTCCTCATTCAGAAGATTGGAGGGCAGCAGAGGGACTTTGAAAATTGGTTTCCCAGCTTCTAGCTAGAACAAAATCTCCTCCAACACAGGAAAGAAATTAAAAGATTACTCTAATAATTTCATAAAACTACATTAAACAGCCAGCCAACATTCAGGTCCATTACTATAATTCTCAGCTAGCTTATTTAGCTTCCCACCCTGTGATGCATTCAGTTACTAAAAACTTTCAACGATGTGCTCAACACCTTTCCCTCATTAGCAGATCGGCATCCATCACTGTGTGCAGACCTCTGCAACATACAGGTCTCACAAGGGCTCAGCTCTTCTCCTTTGCACCAGCTCTGCTGACACTTCTTCATCTCCAACAGGCATTCAGATATTAATATAATATTTTGTGAATTGTAAATCCATAAACACCTAAAGACAAAGGGAAATGTTGTTCAGGATATACTAACCCAGCAAAAGAATTGCATAACACCTCCTTCTCTCCTTTGGTACAGTTACACTTACCCTGGCATAAGGTGTATATCTAATATCTTTGTATCTATAAAGTTACTCCTGCATGGGAAAGGAAATCAATTTTATACCCTTACAATAAAATCCTCCCCAAGGTGTTTACTGTATGACTGTCTATATAACAAAATTATCCTTCCCAGATGAACCGTGCACCAGTGAAGCCCTGGTGGGCAGATGAGGCTGAATGAGAAATAAATAAGCATACCTGAAAGCCTGTATCACCACCTGGTCCAAACATTTGCTGTTTGCTGCAGGTGGAATCTCAGGTCAGATTTATGTGTATTCTGGTCCTGAGCCAGAGCACGGCCCCGCTGCAAGCCTCCTCTGTGCAGGAGTTCAGCAGGCCACCCTGACCCCAGAGATGTGTGACACCGGCTCCTCTTCCCTGCTTTGGCTCAGCATGGCTTCTACAGCTAGTAAAAGCTCTTACCCTGCACTTCTGCTTTAACCCCTACAAGGCTACAAAAAAATCTCAGGGCCTCTGTGAAAGGATTGCTCTTCTGATGACCATCCCTCTTGGTTAAAGGACGATGGCAAAACCACAGATATATGCAAATCACAAAAACCTTGGCTCTTAGTTTATTTTCATGGTCCATGAAATTTCAAGAAACCGCATTTCAGGAGAGATATAGTGGGGTTCATCTCTTGTAATGCAAGGCATATAAAGTTAGATGTCTAACACTAAGTTAGGCATACTGTCTTTCTGTATAGTCAAAGGACAAAGGGGATGGTTCCTCCATCATTGTCTGCAAATAAATGTTTCTGGACAAAAGGACTCTACAATGAGGTAGCAAGCCTTAGACAGCTAACTTTTGGACCCCTGCAATCAGGACAGAGTAGTTAAATCAGCCATCCACAGAGATCCCAGAGCTCTGATTCAAGATCATCATCATCATCACTGTTCACATGTTGGTGTACCTTGGCACAGTTCTGACCTGTATGAATGACCTGTATCATTGCATCACCTGATGCCAGCACACTGTTAAGAGGTAGCACAGGTCAGGGATCAACCCCAACAAATAGTAGGAATAAGGCAAGGCTTTTAAGGGAGAAGAAGATAATTTAGCCATACGAATGCATGCGTGTCACAAAAATTGGCCAGAAGCCCACAGTCTGTTTAATTTGCTAATAAAGGCATAGCCAAAGAGCTCCTTCTTTCTATGTCTTTCCCGTACAGGCTGTTTCTCTCGGACAGGGATCTGCCCTGTCCCTCTTGGAGCAGTGACCCACATTTTAAGGCAGGACCGTTATTTTTCTAAATGCTGGTGTCCAGGGGACGAAATTCAGCCAGCCATTCTCTTACTTCTCTGGTGAGACACTTTCAGTAAGATATCAAGGACTCTTTCTAGATAAGAAAGCCATCTGGAGTATATCAGAAATGGTGTGCTTTGATGAAAATCCCAGGCTGATTCAGGCATTTCTTATTCTGTCCTGACCTAGCCATAAAGCAGTTGTAACATAGGACTGCATACAATTTTTCAAAAATTTATTTCTCATTCTCAGTGGAAGAAGGACTAAAGGGATTCCAGAAAATGTAGAAAATACCAAAAAATAAGTCCTTTTCAGTTAGCACAAGTCACCCCTCAAACTGAATGCGCCAAACCTGTTGCTCCCCACTTACAAATCTTTATCAATACATGGTGACAATTCATGCTTAGATTATGAAAACTGTCAGTTCCCCATTGCAGGGATGGGATGGGCAACTGTCTGAGAGACATTTTTCTTTTCTTTCCATCTCTTTCTTTTATTTATTTGCAGCTTTTTGATGATACATAGATTAATTGTTTGGTGAGAAAAGCAGAAGGCATTTATTTACATTTATAATCATAATTTTAATAATTCATGCCATTAAAAAATGTCAGTGTTAGACAATTTTATGGCTTTTATTCTGGTATTTTATTTCAGCATTAAGTGTTAAAATGTTAGTGCTTCTCATTACTGACTGATTATTTTGCTCAGGATTTTTCGTTTTCTTTCTCTCTCCCTGTGCCTAAAATCCAATTTACAACCTGCTAAAAGCCTCATAAGATTTTTATGGATTATTTCCTGAAATCACATTAATCTAGCTCCTGTTACTTTGCACTAATTTCACCTACCATTGTATGAAGTAACTAAATTTGATTGCTTGGAAATGATCCCCTTGAGACTTCTTCATGAAGCGAGAAACAGAAAAAAAAATGTAACCCTACCTTGATGAGGTTATAAATGTGGTGGGAACAACAGGCCTATAAATTCACAGCATGTGGACCCTTATCAAGAGCAATTTCAAACTATGATAATCAGAGATCTTCAAACTTTCAAATAAGATATAGATCAGGGCTTGGATTAGATGGTACTTGGCTTTTCTTTGGCAACCTTAAGAAGTCAGCCTCATTCGGCTTCATCCAGTGATATGCTATTTATCACTGGTTTAACAGGCTGGGTACATTGCCCAACAGCTTATCAGCTGCACTGTGGTTCATTAGAATGGCAGTTCAACCAGTATTAACTACGCTGGGCATCAGCTATCTATTAGATGTCCTGTATTTTAGGGACAGTCTGCAGATAACAGTGCAAGCTGTCACAGAAAAAGGTATTTAAAAACAACGAAGCAGCCCAGTCTCCTGGCATATCGTGCTGTCTACTCCATTTGCTTACATGATAAAAAATCCATCTCCTCTAAGCCTTGTAGCTCAGTTTGAGAGTAGTTTGAGAGTAGCAGGCATCTTGAGACAGAGCAATTTAATGTAATTGCTCAGGGCTGCAAGAAAAGTTATCTAGCTTTCAAGTAGGCTGTGTCTGATCCACGCATGGCTTCCCAGACACAGTGAAGCTTTCATGCAGTCGGCAGCCAGTGCTCCTCAGAAATGGGGATTTGTTCACACTGAGCGCAGTCAGGAGAGAAAGTCCAGATTGGGGTCTTCAATTCCCTAAGCTCCGCACCAAGCTTCAGCAGGTGGCCATTAGGACTCCAGCAGGCTGTGTCCTGGAGCCGCAGACTCCCATGCGTGGTGTTCCTGGGCTCTACGCTGCAGCAAGCAGGGACTGGGGTGTTTGGCTGGCACCCCCCTTGCCCACGCTGGGCTGTGCTCCGGCCCCTGAGGAGCAGCAGTGACCACAGCACTGGGAAGGGTTGAGTTGCCTCTTCCTCAAATCAGTGCTGAAGCTGAGTCAACTGCAGTGTGAACCCTGGACTCATCCCAGCCAGCAAGTACTTTTTGTTTGAATCCTTCTGATTTTTGTTTCTTGGAGTAGATGTTTGTAGTGGTTTAACCCCGGCTGGCAACCAAGCACCACGCAGCCGCTCGCTCACTCCCCCTCACCCAGCGAGATGGGGAGGAGAATCGAGAATCGGAAGGAATGTAAAACTCAAGGGTTGAGATAAGAACAATTTACTAATTTAAACAGAATAAAGAGGTAAGAACAATAATAATAACAATAACAATAATAATAACAACAATAACAATAATAATAATAACAAAATGGAAAGGTGGGGGGAAAAAAAGGGTAAAGCAAAAGCCGCGCATGCAAGCAAAGCAAAGCAAGGAATTCATTCACCACTTCCCATGGGCAGGCAGGTGTT
>JAVJGI010000040.1:20275629-20289653 GCA_035590275.1 Ibycter americanus | reverse complement strand
AAACATCACCCAGCAACAACTAAAAACATCAGTGTCCTATCAACATTGTTCTCACATTATAGCCAAAACACAGCACTGTACTAACTACTAAGAAGAAAATTAACTCTGTCCCAGCTGAAACCAGGACAATGTTCATTCTGCTGTCAGAGGTACCTTGACTAACCCAGGATAACCACACCGAAATTCTCTAATCTAGGCTACCTTAATGGTACCCGGGATCGGAGTCTGGCCCTCCTCTGCCTTAGACAAGATGCTTACAAACGCTTTTTCCTAAGTACTGTAGGATCAGTGTCACATAGGGGAAGATTTTCAAAGAAGTTATCATGCAGCACCTCCCATATACAGATGTACATAGCAGATCTAATAGGCATAGATCTACATAGATCTAATAGGTAAAACATAATGTGTGTTTCTGGTTTAAACCAGTACGGTAATTTTTAATCTAGAAAATGCTAGTCTTAAAGTATTAGCTTCCTAGATGGCAAGAGCAAAATATGTGCCTTTACAGATGATGCATTGCTTCTTGAAATACATTTGTACCTATACACTTGGACAGTCTTGTCACTGGGGTTCTGACCACAAACTCCCCTGCACTGGGAAGTCATTTAGAGCTTAATTCCCCAGAGGGGTCTTACTCTTTATGGCTAATGGATCAGAGTGCTTGCACACAACATGGAAGATATATTTTACTGCTCAGCCCCAGGGGAATCAAACTCAAACCTCCCACTTTTCAGGAAACTGATCTCAGCTCTAGGTTGTGGGCTAAATTTGAAGAAAGGATGGGAAGGGAAGGTTTCGGGAGGTGTTTAAAAGATGTGCAGGTGTGGTGCTTAGGGACATGGTTCAGTGGTGGACTTGGCAGTGCTGGGTTAACGGTTGGACTCGATGATCTTAAAGGTCTTTTCCAACCTAAACGATTCCATGATTCCTGCTGAAGCTGTTCCATTTCACATGGTGTACTTAACTGTTCCTTAAGCCAGAGAAAAATGATAGCATGCAAAGAGGAACCACTTCAAGAGGATGGATTGAGTGTCCCCCACCCTAAGAATAGTCCATAGGCTGGTGGTTACGGCACTCTCCAAGGAAGTATGGGATGTGAGTTTACAGCCCCTCAGGCAGAGGAAGGAACTGAACGTGGGTCACCCACATCCTGAATGAGTGTACTAACCACTGAGCTGAATAATAAATAAAAATGAAAAGGAGCACTGTCCCACAGCAGCTCTCTTCTAAAAGGGAGAAAGATCTCTGCTGTGTTTTTCAAAGCGTATCTATTCTTAGGTTCCTCCCTCCAGAAAGCTAAAGGCTGTGTGGGCGTTTGAAGAGAGGACAGCACGCTTCTAGCCCAAACCCAGGACCCGTGATATCCAGCTAGCCTCAGCCTTTTTGGCCAGTTAGCAAAGCGAGTCTGTGGCTGTTTGAGAACCCACTCTGAAGCCCCAACTCTCTTTTATTTATACAAGCAGTTTGAGTCTTTAACTGGGAGCTGTACATTCACTTAATAAGCAGGTGCATGGGACCTTGGTGCAGCAGCAGCGAACGCAGCAGTACTCACAAACTTTTGTGGTTGCTTTCATCTCCAGCCCAGGGTCTGGTACATATTTAGGTGTTTAACTCTCAGTGACTCCTTTCTCATTCTCCAAACTGGTTCTACCAGAATTACCCTGCTTCATGTTGAGTGACCCACTAGCCACTGTGAGATGCTCAGGTATTCACAGAAAAAGGGAATGTCTATCCTCCTAAAACATGGGAGAACTGTGTGTGTATTGTGTGCCGTGTTTCCAAAGCCCATTCAGCACTTCCTTATTTATATTTTTATATTTTAATATAGTCCTGCTTGTTCACCATAAACGTTCCCCATTCCCAGAGGCTGGGTTATTTTAGAAAGAAACAAAAAAGGCAAATTGTCTTACTTCTGAGATTTCCAATAATCAGTTTATCACACATTCATAAATCTAGACATTTACTGTGAAGAATGTTTAAGAAATACGAAGTACAATTACAGGCAACTGCACATTTCCAAACACCCTGGTGTTTGAATATTCAAAAGATAGTTCATGTTCTTCTATTTCTTGCCAATAGCTGAAATGCTGAGTCTTTATTAGGAGTGTTTATGGTAAAATAAGCACATGACATTATCTCCTGTCTGATCAAACAGAGTAAACATACTACTTTAAAATGTCAGAGATCTATTTCTGCAGCTTCCAGTAGTTATTGTTGTAAACAAGGGATTGCTGTATTTGCCCATAGCTTAGCCAGAAAGTTAATGTTTCCTATTAAACATTTTCTTCTTTCTTTCCTAGACCATTTTGTACTACCACACCCAGCTGCTAACATCTGGCTTCAAGCAGTGACACCAGCTGATGAGAAATGGCATTCCTGCAGCTTTTCTTTCTGAAGACTCATCCAGAGGTGGCTGTTATCCAGCAGACAACACACTGCACTGCTGAATGTCACTGTCTAGAGTCCCACTGGACAAACACTCCTAGAGGAGTTACTCACACCAAACTGTGCAAGATGAAGATCTGTGAGGCCGATTCTCAGAGCAGTGGTTCTACAAATCAGCAAGCTCCTCTGGCCAGGCACCTCAAACACTGTGTCACCCAGCTGATGTATAGACTGAATCATTTGGACATCCAGTCTGAAGCACAAGACAAATAGTGATTACTAACTCAGACTGGTCTCCTGGCACACGCTGCAAATGTGCCAGTGGCAGCTCTGTGTTTGAAATCAGCAAGGATGACAGCAGTCCAACTCTGACACCGCTTTATGTAATCTGGCATGGCATGGAGCCTCCACTTCTCCACCCAGTAACACTGGGGCAGCTTCTGGAGAGGAAAACTCTCACCCTTCAGAGCTGGGCTGCTAAGACTACTGGAAAAGAGACTAACACTGAGTGTTAAATATTAAAAGATTATCATTTTAATTAGAAATTATGTTTAATTAATATTTAATTCTGAATATAAATTAATAATATTTTAATAATAACTCGCAGTCAACACCCTTTTTCACAGGATGTCAAAACACTTTCTAGATAAAACTCAATTAAGCTTTCCATTATCCACCTATGTGATACTGCCCACTGGCTGCTCTCAGGGTGTTTTATGAGAGACAGGTACTTGCCATCATTGTTATAAGTGAGGAAACTGCCGAACAAGGAAGTAAAGCACCTTGTTTGCATTCCCTCAGAAAACCAGGGCTAAGCTGAGAAAAGATCCTAAGTGTCTCAATACGCAGCCTATTGCTATATGCAGCAAATTACTGTACCACTTGAATAACAACAAACAGTTTCCAGAAAGTTGCCTTCCAAACTAGCGATGAGGCCGTAATTGAAGCAGGTTTTTAAATCAGCCTGACTGCAGGGCATGGTACGTCTGTACAACCTTTCGCAGTCAGACCTACGCCTGCCTCGAGCCAGCTGGATGCAAGCAAGTGCTGGTCCAAAAGCTGCAAAACTTCATTAGTTCAGGGCTGTTTCTCTACAGAACTTACTGTAACTGCTCACCTTCCAGGCAGAGGATGGCTGACATTCAGCTGGCTGCCTGTGCAGGGGGGAATAGACACAGGTGTGTCTGCAAAGGGCTGAGCAGCCTTGCTCGGTGTTGCACATCTGTGAATCTCAATGCAGATTTAGCAAGGGCACTTCAGAATTCAATGTTCTGGGGGCCAAAACTGAAGCTGAAAATGTTACTCGAATACAGCTTTTACCTGAACAAGCAGACTATGACCAGTTAATAGCCATGCCCAGACAGTATATAAAAATATTATAGCAGGTATGTGCTAGTGCAGGGACCTAAACACTATGACCCTGGAAGATTTTTCTTGTATGGCTCAACTATTTATCACCATATAGTTAAGGTACTTGGAATACTTTAAAGCTAAGTTTTAAGTTTCTAGTTCAGTTTTTCTTTCTGGATGTCCAGTTAACACCCAGTTTATGTGATGAATTACAGATTCTTCTGGACAGGAGCTAGCCCTCAGTTCTGCTTATACAGGAACAAACAAAAACAGCACCCCATCCTTAAACTATAGGTACTCAGTAGCAAAAGGGGAAATCTCAAAACGGAAGGTGCTCCTCTGCATTTACCTTGATGCCAATCAAACTACACAAGATATAAAGAAGATGTCAGCAAAATGTATTCCCTTCTTAAGGCCATTTAACCTAGAATCAGTTTCTTGGCCACATGGTCACCTCTCAGCTCTGAATCGCTTCCTGTGTCTCTCCATGGATTATCATGGGACAAGAGGGCAGTTATACTCCCAGCTTAGGTAGTTCAGTTAAGTACCTAAGACTAGGTAGAATGAATCAAAGACCCTTGTGCAAACACCGAAAAGCAGAGGTTACTTTAGAAGTCTTGGCTCTAAGTGCCTCTGCTATACATTCCTCAAAAATCCTTGAAAGTGCAAAGTAAATCCATAATGCAGCTCCTCATAGCACAACATTGCCCTAATTCTCCCTGTACCACAGCTTTACCCTTAACAACACTGATGTTAGTTTATTTTGCTTCTGCTTGACTTTGACAGATTGTCTATGTGATAGACATCTTTAATTCAATTTTTCAGATGCCAATAACAATAGATCAATTCATAAGGGTAAATAACCTGTGCTTTAAATAAAGTGTTCTGAAAGCCAATGGCCAAAGCTATCTATGAACTTTGCAATCATAAAAGCTTTCTTTGGAACAGATGGGAGACAAAATATTTCATTTGCTTTGTTAATGTCCTTTCATTTGAGTCATAATTATATCCAAACTGCAGCTTCTGAGGGCCACACAGAATAATACAAACGCCTTTGTTTCCGTGGATTAATGTTCGGTTGTTTCCATTCCCATTGCAATCCTGGTTACATGAATAAGGAATCTGAATGCAAAGGCATGCAGTATTCTGGGAATTATAATAAGAAGCTGAAAAGCTTTGATGTTTTTTCTGAAGCTTGTAGTCCAATTCACTATTCTTTTCTCACTCTGTCGTGGACCATAGCTTTCCTTGGTCCTTGTGTAAGTGATAGAACCCCCTCCAGATCTGAACTACCTGAGAGACGTTACCGTGTAAACACATCACACAACCAACTTGAGCCATCTCACCTGAAACTGCTGTGTCCCAGAGAAGTCATTTCCCCAAACGATAGGACCTTGCCAAGCCTGGGTTTCAGAAGTTGCCACCCTAACTTCTCACAGTGAATTACTGAAAGGGACAGTGGGTCCATGCTTTGTTTGCTAAAATCCTCCAATCTGCAGTTAAAACCCTCCCTTCATTTTCAACCATTTTTTCTGACAGCAGTTAATGGTGATATTCTAGTTTTATAGCTAGGGCTTAACATAGGCACAAATTAAACAAAGGGGAAATAAAGGGGACCTAGGGAAGCCCTTGATGAAAAAGAGAAAATCTGACAGTTCAGAAGCTTTTGCAAAATTTAGACCCTTATCCAGATCCAGAATGATTAATGTCTCGTGTGTGTAACATGAGGATACAAAGGTTGAAACTGACCCTGAGAATATTAACATCATGACATAACCTCTGCAGCTGCAATGCCCTTTCTTACTAGGCTGTAGAATTCTCTGCTTCGAGGCAATACTGAGAATACCAACTTAGAAGCTTTGCCTTAATTTAGTCTTCAGAATACCCACTCTTATATGATCGATATCCTGAATAAAGAAGAACACAGATTTGATTAAAGACAGCTAAGATGTTTCTGAGGAAAAAAAAGGCATTCTGTTCTACTGTAGTAGTAGTAAGAGTAAGGGAACAGCGTAACTCAAATCAGAGTGGATACACAGTAAAATATTTCTAAGAAGCACTCAGAAAGTCTTTCAAGTAAAATCAACACTGTATCATAGACTGGCTGAAATATAACACAATGTTAACATTAAATTCTAGTAGTATAAAAAGAAATGGAATAACCAAAGTAGCAAGACCAACACCATAATCCAGTTTGAGAAAATAATTTTAACCAACTAGACAGTGTTGCCTAAAATCATCTCTCTGGTGTTTTAAATTGCTATCTCATGTTTCTTCTCTGATAGCAGCTTGGATCCAGAAATTCTTTTCATCCTAGACATATTATAAAATATCTCCCTGTATTTGGATATTACTACAGGCCAATTCTCTTGTCCACACTGCAGGAATCGTGAATATTCTTCATGTAGAAATCGTGGTGATAACAACCTGAGCCCAGCGCAGGGGATGAGAACAGAATATGCAATTGAGATCTGCAGTGCAGATAAGCTTTCTGCACTGAGAACAGAAGATGTGAATTTTACCCATACATCAAAAACGTGTAATATTCTGAGACTTGCTTATCCTCAAATGGCATGAAAACACAAAGAGAAGAAAGCCTTTCTGATGTCTGATAATGAGAAACATGGTCGACTTTCAGACCTGAAACTATTTAACACACACACACACACACAAGTACAAGAGAGCAAGAGAGAGGGAGAAAAATATTTGAAAAAAAATTTGAATTAAATGAGAAAAATGACTTATTACAGTAGACATCAACTAATGGATCACATTTATTTTGTGTCAATTTGAAATGGCAGGGGGATTTTAATTATTTTCCTTACTAAGCACATCAAAATATATTCAGTAGAAAACACAGCAAATATGTTATAAACTCATTTAAGCCACAGAGCTCATCAACACTGTTTGCAATTATGAAATCATTTGGGGATATGGTATTTTTTTAGAAGGAATTGTTTTGCTCTTAGATGGAAACCACATCATAGTCCTTCAGACATAAATCTTTTATTGTATCTTCAAGAAAGAAACTGGAAATTGTGCAACAAGGCGCCACTGATAAAATGTAAGTATCCCCTTGGAGTAATCTGGATGAGCTCATCACTTGAGGAAGATAACAGGGTATGTCATGGTTACAAAACACTGCTTTTCCTTTTCAGTTAGTGACAGAGGAACACAGTGAACGTAGTCCTGTAGCACAAGTTTACGCGCAACGTAAAATAAAATACTTAGCTCTTCAGGACAGAAACTGCTTCTGAGACTTGGCATTGATTTACTTGACTTTATGGTTGGAAATATACCCCATTTGGTGTCAGGTGGACTATTTTCTTTTCTTTCTTTGCAGGTAGAATTAGCATCATAGCCAAGGGCTGCACATCAAAGACAAGTAAAAGGAAAATAACGTGTGAGGTAAACTAATGCAATGATCTGACAGAACTTGTTTCAGATGTAACCTGTGATGGTCAGAGCCTTCAGACTTTGGGAGGCCTCCAGGAAGATTAGTCCTGAGGAGACCTCATTTATCTTTTGTTGTCTCACTTTCATCCATATTTTGTGTACCTGCCCTCCACCCCCATTTGCCAGATTCCATTGCAGGGCTAAGGGATTTTCACTGCTTAAGAGACACATACTTTTTGGGTGACTGAACCACTGTCAACACAAACTTTTCCACTTATAAGCAGAAGAACTTCATGGAGCTGATTAACTCACATCAGAACTGATTGTCTCAGTCTTTAATATGGCTTGCTAGACCATGAAGGACCATTTTCTGTGACTCTAGTTTCTGTGAAACTAGACCATCATTTCACAGTCACTGTTGCCTACCATGTCCTCTGTACCATGTATGCCAAACGAAGGTACCAAAGAAGCCCTGCAAACCCTTTGAACACAAGTTAAGGCAGAAGACACAGGTTCTGCACTTTTCCTCTGATTCAGATGGGTTTCAGGAGCAGCAGTGCCCAGCACCACTTCTACCAATGGCACTGATCTCAGAGGGACCACTCATCAGGAATGATTCAATTAAACAGAACAAAATGGGGGAATTTATTTCACTAGGGTTCGCACTAGTATGCAGGTATATTGTACACAGCATTTGTCACTGTGACAATTTTCATGCTATATTCAATTTAATGTCAAACAAAATTGCAGCACCTTAAGTGCTATATTGGACGTATTATCTGTGTGTACGAACCCAGAGGCTGTGCCTTCAGTTTCAAACAGTACTGGAGACAGTAAGACCGTGAATTCAGACCCTTCCTCCTCCTGAAAAATAGAAACCTATTAGGTATTGTTGTGATAAAAAAACTCTGGTGAACTTTCATTCACTACTTAAATAATCAATATAAATCTGTGATTCTTAGGCTGAGGCTGGGATTGCCATGTGATTGAAGCAGCAACTTGTCTAGATGACAGTTCCACGGTCACTGTCTCAGCTTTCTTAGGCACTGAGGTGACAGTCTTGCCTAGATGGGTGGGAGAGCTTATACAATTACAATCATCATGATACACAGGTATCTCATGTCCTATATATAATCTTATACAGTTGTAATATGTGATACTGACAATAAGACTTAATTGAAAAAATAAGAAAAAGGTCAAGGATAAAATGTAAGCAGAGGAAAGCAAATGAAAGCGTTTAGCAAAAAAACCCCATACAAAAAAATAACAACCAAATCCCATCACTCCAAATGCAAGTCAGACCTGCCTTGAAATACCAAATACAGTAAGTCCTTCAAAATTTGGCATGTTTTCAGAAACCACATTTAATTCAGGTCCCAATCCTCTTTGTAAAACACCCATCCTGCCTTCAAGTGATGTAAAAAGCCACAGCACAAATGAGTTACCAGCAGGAGACTTGTGCAAAGATAGTGAGAGGGAGGACGCAAGGTTACAACCCTTCTTCATCTGTGCCATTCCTCTTCCCGCTGTCCCAAGAAGAAGCCAGGCAGCCATAAAGTTACCCAAAACTAGGGAACAAAACCAACTGCAGCTGTGATTAAGAAATATGGAGGATGAAGTAAGCCAGATTCTGAGGTAAAAGGTCACACTATAATAACTGCTGACTCTTATCCAAAAGGCAGTTTGTTGCTGCCAATCAAAAGTTGAAGAAGACTCAGTGGCTGGTGTCCTTCACCCTCCGTATGCCTCATGAGCGATCCTGACCAGCCCTGTTGGACAGACATGTCTTGGTGCTTGGGAGTCTCTCTGAAACATAAAAGAATACACGTTTGGGAATGAAATCAGTTTGTTTTAAAGTAAATATTACCTTCCTCTCCCATAAGGTCTCTCGTTGAGTTTGTCGCATCCTATTCTGTTTTAATTAATACTTATACCTGACCTGATATTCCTGATAAACTTGTTCTAGCTTCTGAAAATAAATAGGCACAAATGCCTGCTTTTAATGTGCAAAAGACAATACACATTTCCTCTTCCTGATAAACAGCTCTTGTATATCAGTTAAACCCTAAAGAATCTTACCATGTCTAATGTTCTTGTGGTAGTAGAGCAAATGCAGTTCAGTAATGTGTACTGAAAGCAGATAAAATCAACTCATTGATACATTGCTGTTTTAGGAGGATTCTCTGTTATACACAAATCACCACTAAACAGCAGTTTCCAGAGAAAACAGGTCCATTGTGAATACTTGAGAACTCATTTGTTTGAATCAGATGTTAGAGCAAGTGGAGCTGTCTACTATACCAAAGAGCAAATAATCATCCAAGGGACAATATCCATTTATTTTCTAGTAAAATTCTTCAACCAACACTGTAACATCAGTTTCTGATTTCTGTTGGGCATCAGTAATATTAGCTTCTTCCCCTTGTTAAAATAAAGTCTTGCTTCAGTTGGAAACATGGTCAAATCCTGACTAGTGAAAGGTGCACAACATAGTCATCACTTCAGAAACTAGGTTCAGAGATTTCATTCCCCAAAAATTACTGTTCTAAACATTGATATTTACAGTCACTTTGTACTTCTGTTTCCTGGACCTAGCTAAAAGTCAAATCTCCACTGCTTTAATTTATGCTGTCTTAAACCCCTCGCATTCAAAGGATTCCTAACACTGCCTGATAATAGCATTAGCCACCTCTACAAAGTGTGTTGGAGTCTTCTGTGGAAGGGTTTTACTTAGGCAATAGGTGTCTGTTAAAATTCCTAACCATTTCTGAATGTGTTCAGACAATACTGAGCTCTTGCAAAACCTAATTGATATCTGTGATTTACCTGACGAGAGGCATCTCCATGTTTAGTTATAGCAGGGTGCAGACCCTATTTGCCATAGGTAGTTCTATTGCTTTCAGTGTGGGACCTATCACTGCTATATGTCAACCCATTAATGGACTTTGCAGTCCATTTTATATGTATATATACACACACATATATCTGTCCGTGCAGCCAGCCACATTTGGTTTTTCATTTCACTCCAATAGGTGGGACTTACTCCCACCTTTCAGGGATGTTTCTCCAGGGTAATACACAGGCTGAAACGCAGGAAGGAACATGGACCATGCCTCCAGGAACAAGGATGTTTTGCCTCAGTGTCTAAAGGAAAATGGGTCCTAGAAAACCTAATATACCATGTTTGATAATAAAAGTCAAATTGCCTTTTAGGAGCACAGCTTGCAAAAAGAAATGTAAAGGCATTAGTACAGAGCAATGTTGTACACTCTTATTCAAGACATCCATCCAGTGAAGCCTGTTTGGGTCTGCCTGGGTTAGAAGGGATGGATTAGACTCTTATGGGCCTTTTCAGCTCTGCAATTCAATGATCCAGTGTCACTGCACGAACAGATCTCACTGTTAACTCCAGCTAAAGATATGACCCAGCTCCTTAAGAAACACAAAATCCTTGGGTTTTATTATGATCATTTAAACTTGGTGGTTTCCACACATTGTAGGTAATGTTAAGTTAACCAGTTCCTACTTCTTTCCAGTAGGTTAACCCTACTCTGCGTGTGGCTTAAATCTTACACTACCTAGAGAACAGACCACTAGGCATTATTTAGAAACATGTATAAAGCAAACTGCCAACAGGTTGGAGAAAAGAATAGGTTCATCCAATGGAGTGAAACAAAAATTGACAGCGCAGTGCTGGCTGGTAAAGAAAAGTTAATTAATAAAATACTGTATCAGTAAAAGTATTTAATTGAACTTGTATCTATCAATTGTGTAAAAATTTTTAAGGGAGGTATGTTTTTGTTAAAATCTCATATTAAGCAAACAGATGCCAAAACCAAACTGAATTAAGATGTCTGCTTAGTTGTAACTAAATGCTTTTCTGGAGCAATAAAAGAACAAAATTCAACTGGGAGGTAAGTTTATTTCTTGCAAATACTGGCACCAAAGTATCACCGGTACATCCGAAATCCTGACAAAATGAGATTTTTTAAAAATTCCATTTACATTCATTACAACATAGTTTTGTCTGCACTGAGCTGACTCACACAACCAAGTTCTCCCTTGCATGACATCCAGGCTTATCTGCAACCAACATGATTATGTGGCACAAAGCCATGGTCTTTGTCTTGTATATAAAGTCACGGACCAAAAGAAAGGACATTTGAGTTACATTACACATGGCAAAATCCTGCAAGACACAGTCCCCTGTTCACAGGAGTCCCTGAGAAACCACAGAAAGCATAACCAAGACCATAATATACTCTACTGGAAGAAAACACTTAAAGAATTTGGTTTGGGTAGACATAGTGGGTAGGTACATTTATCTATAAATGATCTATAGTGTTCAATCCATTGAACAGCCATAGCTCTACAGTACAAACACATAGAGGACTTCAGTGTCAAAGATGACCAAAGCTGGCTGCAGAACTTGGTCTGTACTGTAATAAGGAGGCTCCTTTGCTACCACCCAAAGCCTGCAATTCTGGCAGGTGCTTTCACACCTCCTGAAGGTTTGATTTCCCCCGAACAATGTATAGGACATTTGTCTGGTGGCAGCCACAGCTCTGCAAGTTAAAACTTAAATAAGTTGGTAGATCTGTCTGATGTTACCTCCTATGGATCACAAAGAGTCTTAAAACCCACTGAAAATAACACATGATGAATTAACAATAACAATGTAGAGGTTAAGATAAAGCAGCTTTTGACAACCTTCTTCAAATCTGCACACTATACAAATTGCACACACTAGGTCTATTAGCAACTTTAAACCTCTTTCCTATTTCCTTCTTCATCACATTGTGTATTATCTGAGACAAACTTACACTAGCCAAGGGCAACTATTTCATGCCAACTCCATCATGATGAGATACTGTCTCAGAAAAGAAGAACAAAGATACCCAGGACTGCTGCTGCTTTGAAAGGAGCATAATCATTTTTATGTGCTATGGTGAGCATCGGTTTGTTCAATCACAAGCTAATCAAGTTCAGCTGACAGCAGATATGGCAGCTGGAAGTTACTCCATCTTTTAAAGGTGAATTATTCTCATCAGTGACTTTTTGGTTTTTTGTGGGTTTTTTTAATGGTAAAGGAAGGTGTACAAAGTCAGTTAGTGCGCCTCCACTGACACGTGGTCATAAGCATAAGAGCAGCCACGCTGGCCAGCTCAGAAGTCCACCTCACTCACTTCCCTCTGTCCAACTGCATCTATCCGTGGATGTTTCATGGGAAAATACATGAAATAGAGCAAATATAGAGTGGTTTTCCCCAGTATATTCTCTTGGTTTCTGAGAACTATCCAACAGTGGCTTCCCGAGATATGCACTGGGTCTATACCATTATTTTCAGCAGCTACCAATGGATCTCTTCTTCCATCTGCAGGCAGTAACTTCTGAAAACAGTCTGTCTTGATTGTTTACAATTAGCTATAACATTTCTGTAATTTCGTCTCCTATGATCATCTGCTATTGCTTCATGACCTTACCTTTACACATTTACCTGCATCTAGTAAGATCACATAGACCTTCACTTACAGACAGGTATTTTTTATGAGGATCAGGGCTATGTTCAGAAAAAGCCTGGCTTCAAAAAGAAATTTCCAACCTTTTCCTTTTGTGATAAGCTACTGAACTATTTTCAAGAAGATCCATGCCATGCATGCCTCAGAGCAGGCTCTAGAGTCCTTCATTTGGTTTAAAATTACATTCACTTGCTGAATGAAAATAAGGATAATAAAGAATACAGGGTGAATATACTTAGACCACAGGATATTTAGGGATCAGGTCCTGGCCCTGAAGGGAGATAAATTTCCAGAAAGCTTGAAATATTTGATATAAGAACTATAGAGGCAATAACCGAGTATATTCACCTGACAAGCAGGTAAACTACTATATTTCAAATTAAGTTTATCACTGCTATTATCACTAGGTCATGCACCTCTGTAAATAATCAAGAAACAAAAACCTCATCATTGTTATTGCTATGTCATCAGATCCAATTGTTTTTCGCATTACAAAGTCCTGTATGATTGATTTTAAAAGGCAGTTAAAAAGAAAACCGATTTAGTCTACTGGATTAAAAACAAACAACAAGACCTTAAAGGAATAACAGAACTGATGGATTAAAATGCACAGAGGACAGACAGGAGTGAATTGCCTGGCATTTTTGAATAGCAAAAGCTAGAATAAGAAGAATTCCATTTCCAATCAACAAAAAACTGGCAAAAAGGCAGGAATCCAGACGCCCTCAGATTTATGCTTTATCTGCCAATTAGCATTAACACGCCTGATCTAGGTGTCTCGCCAGCTTGTGGTATCATAAAAAAACAACAAACCTTGAATGTGTTATCACCACAGAATGTGTAATTACTTTAAGCACCAGCTGAAAATTACAGAGTGATGAATTCTGAAATTTGTATATATTTATTGTGGAGATAAAGTTGTTAGAGTAGATATAATCTATACTTGTGTTTAAAATCCTGTTTTCAATTAATTCAGTGCCAGCAAACTGTGTATTGAAAGTAAACACTAGTAAAATGGTAATAGATTACAATATTGGAGCAACATAAACATTTTGCTGGGCAACTGCTGTTTATTGTCTGAAGAAAATAATCTTGAGTCACTGACGCAGCTGATACTTATCCATATGACTCGTCCACTGACAGATGTAAAGCTAAACATGTGTTTACATGATTGCAAGATGGGATCACTTGCTAATGTCAACCTGATCTTTCAACCCTGTCACTCAGAGATCACAGGCAATAGCACATATAATATCTGCTGACCAATGTTAACATTATAAACAAAACAAATAACAATCAAACCCTAAATTATTCAAATGTAGAATTCACAAGGCCAGTGTAAAAAAAAAAAAAAAAAAAAAAAAAGCACAACAA
>JAVJGI010000040.1:20238280-20275529 GCA_035590275.1 Ibycter americanus | reverse complement strand
GGGAACCTCTGCTCCGGCGCCTGGGGCACCTCCTGCCTCCTGCACTGCCCTGGGGGTCGGCAGCGCTGTTCCTCTCACATAGTCTCACTCCTCTCTCCTGGCTGCAATTGCTGTTGTGCAGCAACTTTTCCCTGTTCTAAACTATGTTATCCCAGAAGCTCTACCACTGTTGCTGATGGGTTTGTGGCCTTGGCCAGCAGCAGGTCTGTCTTGGAGCCGGCTGGCATTGGCTCTGTGTGACATGGGGAAAGCTTCTAGCAGCTTCTCACAGAAGCCACCCCTGTAGCCCCTCCACTGCCAAAACCTTGCCACACAAACTCAATACAAGGCACTACCTGAAATGTCACCTTTCCCTCTAATTCAGGTGTGCAGCTGCAACTGAGATAAACCTCTGTAAGGAGCAAAGACTCCTTGATCTCAAATCCTTGCCCAAGAGCAGACACCAGGCCATCATGCTAGACAGGCAGTCAACCCACCCTGTCCCTTTGAACCATGCAAGAAGTGGAAGCAGATCTTTATGCAATAGCCAGGCATGTTCCTCAGCACTCAGACAGACAATTTCAGCTTCTTGCTTGCTGGAGGGATTTAAGCCCTTACCTTCTTGCGCTATGCACTAGCATAGAGGCTATATGGGAGTCAAGACTGAAAGGCAGAAGTCTGGGGGTGAGTGATGAGAGGTAACAGCAAGCTGGACACCGCTGTGCAGTGTTGGTGGAGAGCAGGGGGTTAGAGCACCAGTCACCACTCTGCAGTCTCTGACTCTTATTTTATCCAGTGACTGTTTAATGATTGCAATGAGCGGGATTAATGTGAGCGCAGTGCCGAGCTGCTCAGGTCTGTCAAGATTAGAGCAGTTCTTACCATCTGGGGAGCTATAAAGTCAAAATCAATGCAATCCTGGTGCTTCAGTCCTTCACTGCCAGACAACAGGGTTTTTACACTCACTGTTTTGGAATTAGACTTCTAAAATTTTGCCAATGTCCCCTTCAGGATTTGGAAAGGAGCTGGTAGTCATCTTGTATTTCCCCCAACTCTCCTGATCATTCTCTGAAGAGCAGTTCTTTTGTCTCTACAGAATATACCAATTGAACAACTTTATCGGACATGTTCCTGTCTCAGCACATATTCAAAGCTCACTTGTGGGTTTTTGGTTGGTCTGTTCACTTGTTTTGGCTCAGACTTTTGAATGTGATTAATACTTAAGTTTTTCTTCCTTACCACATTCCTCTGTTCTCTCTGATATTTCCACAACTGATTACTCACATGTAGGTATAAGCCAGATAGTTCAGCAAAAATGCTTGTTGTCATCTGTGTTATACAACATAATGTCATATTATGACAACCATTAGATCTCTGACTAAAGTAATTTTGCAGCGGTCAAGTGTCCTTATAAGTAAGTGTACATGAGACAATACTTATGAGACTGAAATAGTACCTTACTGGTGCCATTCTTTTACTGGGGTGTGATAACAGGAAAAGAGGGATCCGACAGTTTGTCAGATTCCATTTATATTTCATTTGGCTCAAACCATTTGTGCTTGCAGTTCTAAACATCTTGTACACAAATCAGATCTAGTGATAGCTCAGTCTGTGGGGAATGATTTCTCCGATATCAAGGCTGGGCTATTATTAGCTAAGTTTCTGAACGTCATTGCTAACAAGATAGAGCAAGTATTTGCTTGCTGCATCACAACAGAGATCCCATCTCTCATCCCTTGTTCTTTCCTTTGATAATAGTCCCAGCCTTCGAGCTTCCACAGGTTATAATCTGAATCATTTCAGGCCTGAGATTTATGTTCATTTGACTCTGAATATTTTCTTCCTTAGGAAATAAATGCTCCAGATTTCAACTCCTTCAGTCCCACTGGGAGATGATGTACATCTCATGAGGGTTTGTGTTTATACAGAACATCGTCAACAGTGTTTGAGGACAGGAGCTGTGGCATGCCCAGTTCTGAGAGACCTCCAACACTGGCCAAATTTCCATGGACTTCCTTTCAATTGCCTTTGGAAACCTCTATTTGTACACTACATCCTTTTCTTTCCTGTCTGAAAGTCAAGTATAAGGGCACTGTTCTGCATAATGTAACTCCCATCTGGAAGAATATAACATAATCTTTTCTGAAAATTATCTCAAGTCCTGATGCAAGCTTTTGAACCTGAGGCATGCATTCCACCAGTGTTTCAGTTTTAGCCTTCATTGCTCCAGTTTCTCAGTGTCTCATGGCCTTTCGTATCCTTGCTTCGTACCTCTGAAGAACAGAACTACTTTTATACATCATTTACACCAGCACACAAAAGCACAGACAGACTGGGAAGTTCCACACAGCAAAATGAATCAGATGTTGTGATTCGTGACAGCATGAACTGGCTAAGACAGGTAACAAAGGCAGTTTCTCTACAGGCTTAATATCCAAAGAACAGGGTTTCCAGAGTCATTGGACATTACCATGGGCATTAATTAGGTTATGCCGTAACATTTTCATTACTGTCACTAAGGCAGCGCAGTGGCAGAAGGGCAGCTGTGGCTCCCAATGATTGCAGGCCACAGCACTTTCAAAATATGTTAAACATTGCCTGTCGTATTCTTTTTGTATGACCTAATTGACTTCTATGTCTGTGTCTCATTGTCAGCTGGAATTAGGTGCCTTGTCCCTAAAAGTCTACAGGTGTGTTAACTTTGGGAAGCCCAGGCAAGACACCTTGGAGTGAGTAGACATCCCAAATGGTAAGCCTACATGGCACAACTCACCAGGTTGGCTAATCAATAGTCAAAGCATTCTATCTAGGTGCTGGACATGAGCTGAAGCCCTCCTAACCTCCTGCAGGCTTCATTAGCTAACACCAGCACCTGCACCCCAAACTAGTTGGCCTGAAGCAGCTCAAAGACCTGTGGTCTGTGCTTTCTCCAGCAAGAACTGCCAGGGCCAGTGCCCCCCATGTTGAGTCTTCCAGCTGGCAGGGCAAGGCAGGGCCCTGCAGAAACAGCTAAACTAGCTGTGCTATCAGAAGTGGAACAGCTAAATTTTAAGGCTATTACTGGTACTGATATGCCCTACATCCCTCCACTCACCAATGTCTAATAGTACGAAGATATTCAAAGGACTTCGCAGTTCCTAAACTACTGAGACTTACAGTCTTGTTACTGTATGGAGCAATACCTACATTCCTGAAAAAAATAGGAATTGATTAAGTTAAGGATGCAATTCATTTAATATTTATAGGTGTCAAATCACAGCATTTGAGATACTCTAAAGTATATACTGGGTCTCCAGTTACTGATGCAGCAAGAAGGCTATGGGTCTGCTGCAGGACTCAGACATGACAGCTTCACATGCGTAGCTTGGATACCCTGGAGTCTTTCAAAGGGCATTAAATTTAAACAGCTGAATCACCCTACAGATGACCACGGCCAAGAAAGGAAAATGTGTGTAGCCATTTCAAGTCCCAGACTGATGCTCTTTTGGCTGGATCAGACCTCCCCAAAGGCTTGAGCGTACCACCTCCCAAGCCTCTTAGCTTTCTGGATGATTCATGTTGGACCATGAGACTGGGAATGAACAACAGACCATGTGATGGAAACACTTTTGTATATTCAGTCATGGGCATGCCCTCACATGCATGCATTCACAAGTTGGGGGAGTGGCTGTGCTTTTGGCAGTGCTGGAAGATGATGCCTTCTCTGCAAGGACCCTGAGAGTTTTACCCTGGTTGTGACTGCAATGTCATGTTTCTTGTCCTCTTCCTTGGCACCTCCCACCAAAGAAGCTAGTCAGCAGATCAGGCCAACCCGCTGCACCCGCACTAGTCACAATCCAGGAGGGAGACCCTGGCATTGTGGTAGTGTGTCAGAGATGTCAGGCAGAGCACGAGTTGAGTCTCTGGTGTGACAAATGGGTCTGATTTCCCCTACCTCACAAGTTCTCATAGGCTCAGCCTTTTTCTGAGCAGCTTCTTAAACACTGAGAATCTGAGGTTAAAGGTGCAATTTACTTGCAGAAATGTCATTGTAAACCTAAACCTTTTGATTACTTTTTCCTAATTATAGAAAAAAGCATTTTCTTCCAAAAATGGCTTTTAGTTGCAAGTCAAACAAAGTTCAATCCTGAGCCCAGAGATCCCGTTGTGTTCTTGTGCAGTAAGAACCTGAGAGCCCTTCCCTTCTGAAAGGGGTGATTCAGATTTATAGAAACTGGTTATTTAATTATTGAACTGAAGGTTGATATGGCAACACGGTAGCAGGAATGGCAGTTGCTGTCCACATCCCTCTTTCCCTTGCCATGCTGATAATTTCAGTAGGCATTATGAATGAGCTCCATAAAAGAAAAACAGGCACCGTTATGATACAAACATTTTCCCTTTGTGGCTGTCCATCACTCTCCTCCTCTTTGTACTGCAGGACTGAGAAGAATTTATAACCTCTATTTACATAGCAATATACTTTATCACTATCACTTATGAATATATAAAGTCACTGTGCTGATTCATACTGTGCATTTTAGTAGTAACACAGCAATAGAAGCTGCTAGAGTGTCAAGCTGTCTTCAAGAAGAAATTGACACTTTGGCTGATTGCTTAGCCGCTAAAACAAGTATCAGTTTCAAAGTTGTCAGGCCAACACAGAACAGTAGCCTGGCATCCATAGATGGTACTAATGTTTGATAACACTCATTTCAGCTGCAGTACCTCCCTGCATGGAGGGAGGGATCTCATTAACATTGACTTTGACTTTCTCTAGCAAATGAATGAATACTCATTCTTTGAGGACGAGATTCACATTACCCTAAGCAGAGACGAAGTAAACAGCTTTCCTATGAGTGACTGTATGTAGAAGACAAAAGGGATGCAATTTTCTTTGCTTTCCTCCCTGCTCCTGACCATAATCTGGATTTACACTTCTTTAATTTCTGTGCATTACTGCACTGGTGATCACTTCACAGAAGGAAAATTAGGGAGCTTTTTGAGAGTATTTTACAATGTATGTCCATACTTTCTAGTCTTTTTCACTTCAAGAACTTAGCAATAAAAAAAAGAGACATGAAGGAACGGCATCTTCTCTACACTCCTGTGAATTAAAATCTTGATGCTGAGGAAACACGTGGTTTGACAACACTTGTCATATTTAATAGTAGCTGTGAGGGTGTAGCAGGCCACACAGTGTGGATAGGGAAGGACAAGGATGTTGTGCTTTGACAAGGCAGCTCCCCCAGAACTTAGCTCAAAGCATACTGAGAAGCCAAATGGGAAGCTTTTATTTCCCTTCAACACACTCCCCCAGTAAATATGTACTGCTCTGAAGTACTGTTAGTCAGACATTTGGAGGCAAAACAAAGTTTTGCCAAAAACACTGATTTGCTGAACTCAAATGATGTCAAAGTTTCATAAGATCAAAGGCAGACTTGAAGTCACCTGGGAGCCAACATGTCCAAAAGGCAGCACTCCATCAGACAAGCAGTGCCAGCTCTGGGAACCCATGACTGTAAGACCTGCAAATCTGAGGCAGCCAACCATGCTAGGCTTTCCAAAGACTCGTGGAGTTGTAAAAACGCTCAAAAGCCCAGTTCTACCTTGTTCCCACACAGCATCCACAAAAGCAGGACTTAGAACCTAAAAGCCCTGATACAGGATCTCAGGGACCGTTATTCCAGGATAATTATGCCATGTTGGCACCAGAAACTGATTTTTCCAGTGCTTATATGGTAAGGCTTTGTTGTGGAACAGAACCTAGAAACATCAAGCCTCTGCAAGGACTCATACTTTAGATGATCTTGCAAGAGACACCGGAGTACGTTGGCTGAGCATTTGGACCTCAGACACTACCCAAAACACATCCTTGACAGACCCCTGTGATTAAACCAGCTCCCATTGTGGGACACCTGCAGATGAAGACTGATGCTTCCAGGGTGGTTGTGTGGGCGGGGGGGGAGGGAGGGTTAGGCGGTGGGACTCCAGAGCCATCAGCTGGGGCTCCCAAGCTTGAAGATGCTGAGCCAAGAGCCTGCTGAGTTACCGTCTTCCTCAGCCCACTGCCACATGCAAATACCTCAGCCTGCAAAGCTCTTTCTGGTGCAGGTCAGGGATCGCACCACGCAGGCAGCATACATAACACACACACACAGCCCAGGGAGCAAAGTCAGTGCATAATGAGTTCAATTCACACATATATAAGAGACACAATCAGCAGCCTTTTGAAAACAACAGGCTAATTACACTGAAGAAACAGAGGAGATTATAGAACAGGAAAGGAAATAAGAAAAAAACCACTGTACATACAAAATGAAACCACACTTCCAAATAATATTTAACCATCCAAACCTATTTCTAAAATAAATCTTTCCAGCTCTTGCAGAGACTAAGATCACCCTGGGTGTCTTTCCAAGTTTTTGGGGAATTTCCAGTGCCTACCCTTTATTCTTTTAGATTAAGTTCAACTCAGGACTCCAGAGCATGTGGGCTAAAACCTGGGAGATGCTGGGCACTTGCATCTCTTACTGAATAGCCTTTTATCAGCCTATTTAGGTTATCCCAGTTTAACCCTATAGTCCCTTCCAGCAATTCAATGACTCAGATTAACTAGACACTTGGCCAGTGTCGAGCTCCAGGCTGAAGGTTGGAGAGAGGCTAGTCCCCAGACAAATGATGCATGGAATTTGTATCTGTGGGTTGCCATGCCGACGCTGTGCACAGATTGCTCAAGATCCAGCAGGACTTGGCAGGGACCTTTTTCCTTCCCAGAGACCCACTGACAGGTAATATTACTGAGTTTCTGTTTTATTATGTGAAGTCCCATTGAAATGCTCAGTACAAGCATCTAATTCATTTCCATGTGACTTTGCATAGCAAAAAAGAGAAAGCAGGAGGGGGTGGCAGGGCAGTAAGGGACCCTCCTGTTCCCAGCACAATGTGGGATTCACTTGCTGTGTGGGGCAGTTTTATCTTTTCCATGAGCCTGCAGAACAGTACTGCTCTGAATAAGCTCAGGCAGTCAAAGGCATCTGAGAATATTTCATAACTGATAGCTGCTGATGGTATCGTCCCAGAGCGTGTGCTGCCTGAGAGTTTGGGGTACTAACCTACTGCATGGAGGGTGAATACAAAAATAAAATAAAATGGCAGAAGTCCAGCAGTGGTTGGTTGTGAGAGTGCTCAGCTTGCCTTCTGCGCAGGTACAAAATCATTGCATGGGACCAAACAGCCCCAGCTCTTGATCCAAAACTCACGAAGGGAGACAGAAAGGCCCCTGGAGACGTCAGTAGCCTTTGGCTCAGCTCAAACAGTCAGATTCACTCCTCCCATGGGGAACTTTTAAAGTGTCCAGTATCCACATCCTTGGTAGAGCTGGCTGCACACACTGTTATGAATAAATTATGTAAATAGCTTAGCACCCTGCCTTCTGCTCACAAATCATTTAGGAACCCCTCTTCTCCATCACCCTAACTGTTCCTGAGGAATTTATGCCAAAGTGTTTCTGTGTCAGATTTCTGCCTTCAGGCTGTTTCCAAACTGCTCTGCTTCCCTCTGCCCCTTCCCCCATTGCTGTTTGTTATTCAGTGGGTGTAAGGTTCTCCCAAGTCACATGAGACACTGTTTCCTCCTCTCTAACTTTCCTGGCTGGGAAATAATAAATGGCTAAATGGCAAAGACACATTCCCATGTGATGCTTAGAGATAAATCATTGTGTTAAACCCCACGCTTTGTTTAGGGAGCCCGGGTATTTTAGATGGGGCTCGGGATTCCACTACATGGCACAGCGCCTAACAGTTAAGGGTTCCAACACTTGGTGTTGTAACACCTAAGTCCTTTTGTTGACTTAATGCCTGTATCTTTGCCCAGAGCAAAATACATTGGATAAGATAAAAACAATCCAAATAAATAACGAAGCATTGGCATCATCCACTGGAATAAAGAGCAAAACAAGACGACTCTGCCTACTGAGCTGGGTGTTATGGCTCCTGGCTCACATTTTTTAGCCATGTACAAGACCAAAGTCTGTCTTTCAGGCCAAAATGAGGGCACTTGCTGTTACACATCACTTTAGTCTTATCTAACTGTGGACTGCCACTGAAAGAAGCAATCGGACACATTCATCTCCACCTGGCTTCAGGTTTCTGCTCTCTTCTTGCACTGGACCTGCCTGCACAGGTACAGTGGGAGGTTACCCATTTCCCTGGACCAGGTGAATCCTGTTTCTGTGGGTTACCATTTGGCTGGATCATGGAAGTGTGCTGACTGCCCCTCTGCAACCTTGAACAACACCAGCCACGGTTGGTGGGACCCGGGGTGATTGCCTGAGAGGAGAGCAGGACTGAGCAGAGGTAGAGCAGGACTGACCAACTCTGTGGGGTGTAGGGAGTTGCACTACCTGACCTGGGCACCCACAGTTAGGTGGCTAAGATTAGCTACCATCCCATTCAAGATCACACAGGCTCTTCAAAGGTTGCCTGCTATCTCTGCAGTGCAGCAAGAAAGGGCAGAGGTGGTCTCCTCCACCACCCCAGCCCTACCATCATGACAGCCTATGGGGTCAAGGCCAGGACTTTCCCCTGCCAATGTTGACACCAGCTTCCTCTCCCCTTCTTCTTGATGAGGAGGACCCAGGACTCTGAGGCTCCAGACAGAGAGGCACAGGGTCACCCTTTGTCCATGGCCATCCTTTGCCAGTAATGGCTTTTTGAATGAAAGAAAGTGTGAGTTTACCAAAAGAAGTGAATGCACTTAGACTAACCATATGTTTGACTTACACACTGGTTTACGCATCAACAAGTTTAATATCACACACTGCATCTTCATAGTTCATATTCATGACAAGTACAGAGATTGTTTATGGTAAATATGTACAAATTTGAACTCAGAATTTTTAAAATAAGCAACCCATTACTATAGAGACAAATAAAAAGCGGGTAATCCATCAATCTGTCCAAGGCAAGACCAGCTTTACCTGCAGCATTCCTGGTAGGTATTTCACCAGTCTGTTTTTAATGGTCCCCATCAAAGAGATGCTTCTCCTTCTGAAAGAATCTATTCCAGAGAAAAGACTTTCTGAAAAGTCGACTTACATCTTTGTTAAGCTTATAACTTATTGTATTACCCACAATGAATAGGGACAGAAAGGTTTATTACCATCTCATTGAAGCAGCGTTTTATTTATTCAAAGCCTTGCAGGCACAATTCTCACCAGCCTTCTCTGCATAGATTAAGCAGATGCATTTCTCGACACCTGCCCCCGCAGAGCATGTTTTCTAGACCTCTGACCAGGCTGTTTCTCTTCTCTGGAGCTTCTGCAATCTTTCCTGAAGTGTGGTACCCAAAAGTGGAATCAGGTCCCTACTGGAGACTTTACCAATGGAAGGATTACCTCATACATCTTTTGTACAACTCTGCTGTTTATATATCCCAGAATAATATTTGCTTCTTTCACAACAGGATGCCATTACTGACTCATGCTGAGCTCATGATCCACTACAATTCCCAGATCTTTGCTACCTCTCCTCTCATTTCCCATCAAGTATTCAGGGAGGCATTTAGCCCTATCTACATGCCAGTTTATATTCAGTGTTATCCTGTTTCTTGTAGAGCATTTCTCCAATTTCTCAGGCCTGTCCTCCAAGACGCTTGCAATTTGTCAGTGCTTAGTCATATGCAGATTTAAAATATGTGCTCTCTAGTCCGTCAGTTAAGTGGAATGATAACAGTGGACCTGGACCCCAGGACAGTCTCTTACAGAGCCTTACCTGATAAATCATTTCACTGCAATACCGAACTGCTGACAGTGGGTTTCTTGGCTGTCATTTGCCAAGAAGTACTGTGGGTGTTTTGCAGTAGCCTTGTCAAGAATTAGTGGTCCCAAAGCCGTGACTTTTGGGCAGCAAAGTGCTCATGAGACCTTCAGACCAAAGCTGACATGGAAAGCAATGCAGCATATTTTTCAGTATTGTTCGTTGAGCCCAGCAAAGTTAGAGGCCCATGATTCAGACCACAATTCCCTGGGTGCTTATGAAAATGCCATTTGAGGCAGTGTCAAAAACCTTACTAAATTCTTGCCTATCCACATGACTTATTACCATGTCATAGGAAAAACAAACAAACAAACAGGCTGGTTTGATATGATCTGGGTTTGACAAGTCACATTGATAACTACTTATCGTTTTGCTCTCTTACACATCATTTGATCCCTTGTCCAAGGATCATTCTGGGAAGTGAAAGCCAGGTCAACTGGGACTCTGTGTCCTCTTTTTTTCTTTTTTTAATAGGCATTCTGTCAGCCTTTTTCTAGCCCAGCATCATCCAAATTCTCAAAGATAATTACCATGGCCTTCAGGATTGTTCAGCCAGTTCCCTAAGTAACCTAGGGTGAATTACAGGGCTGACTGATCTGAGAAAATCTAATCTATCTAAGCAGTTTCTAAACATTTCTTTCCCTATTCTTGCCTGAGTTCTTACCCTTTTGTGGTTGGTGTTAACTGTGTCAACCGTCTGATTACAGTCAGGCTTTTTAATGAAGACTGAAGCACTAAAAGGCATTAAACACTTTGGCCTTCTTGGCATGTTTTGTTATTAGCTTTCCTGTCCCATTTATTAGTTGGCCAATGCTTTCTCTGGTCCTCCTCTTACTGCCAAGGAAGTTATAGAGTGTTTTCATGTTACCCTTTACATCTCTTTATCTTACTTTGTGTGTTGACCTTTCTCATTTTGTCTACATACTTGTGCTATTCTTTTATAGTCATCCTTAGCTTCTTGACCTGGATTTCACTTTCCTATATTTCTTTTTCAGTTTTACAGTTCCTACAGAATTACTGACTTAGCCAGACTGGCCTGTTACTGGACATTGTATCTTTTCCTTCCACTGAGTGAATTTGGAGGATAGACTTACTTTCTTTAACAAATACCAGTTCTTCTGTTCCATTCAAGAACTGTAGATACTTTTCTCTTGATCCTTTTTTGTTCATATCTATCATTTTGATGAGTGTGTTCAGACTTGCTTAGCACTTTTTCTCTGATTGATTCACAAAGATTGTGAATTCTCCCATAAAAGATGTTATTGTCTAAAAGAAAAATGTTGAAATATGGGTCATCTGTGAATAAGCATTGACATATCACTTTTCAGGAATCCAAGTGACATAAGCACAGTCTTACCTTCAGTCTTGAATTAGCGATATATAAGATTCATCAGCAAAAGGGTGGCCCAAAAAAAGATGAATCAGGGAACTTCAATAATGATGTAAATGAAACAGTTAATGATCTTATTAGATCTAAATGCTGGACCAAGGTTAGATATGCCTGATGGATTTGCTAATGATCAAGATTTGGCTGACGCATATACATGGGACCCTAATGAAGATCTATGGCTTTCTGGTTTTCCCAGTTTTATTTAGTGAGGTTAAGAAAGCATTACTTCAAATGAGTTTGAATAAAAGTGCAGTGGCAAGCAACCTTGACCACAAATTATTCAAAATAATTGCTTCATCCACAGTAAAATTAGTAGCTGATTTATGTCACTTGTCTTTCTTCATTGCAAAATACTGTAGCATCACTGCAAATTATGACATTTTCCAGTGAGGCAGCATAAAAGCAAATGCTTTCTATTCCTCAGCTATCAAAAAGCTTGTTCCAGGCTCTGGTTTCACTTTATCAATAGAGTTTTGATTTAGCAGAGTGAAGACTTCAAAGCATTCTGCCGCTCCATCTGTGGTAAAAATGTAAGAGGGAACTCTTTTATCTGTTTAGGAAATTTAGGTTGATTTCAGCCATCTGGGACAGGCCAGTTGCATGTGATGTCCACAGGCAGCACCTTATCATGTACGTTCCTTTAGATAGCTGTATCACCTGAAATAGGCACTTCCAGTGCGCAAGCGAAATCTTGGGTAGGTTGAATCTCCTCTGAGGGTGACGAGGGAGCGGCTCCTAAATTGCCTAAAACAACCCCGTCAAAAGTCTGTAACAGGCTCTTCCTGGAGGCTGGTGTTGCAGCTGTGTTGTATTGTGAAAACCAGCCCTATTGCCTGGCATCATCCAGGCCTGGAGACACTGATGGCAACTGGGTAAACGCCACCCTTGAGAACTGGGATCCACAGTCTAACTGGTATGTCTGTAAAAGTCAGCAGCAAAGATTTACTGGACTCCCCCTTGTACTGTTGAACATAAATAACGGACACAGCTGAAAGGGGAAAGGAGGAGCGGTGAAGTGACTCACCTGAGATCAAGCATGTGATCAGGTGTCACAGGGAGGAGAAGCAGGTGCCTGGGTTTCAGTTCTCCAGGCCACACCGGTTTCCTACCATGTCCCAGTACCTGTTGTGGTATGTAAGACTAATATAGATAGTAGAGTATTTTCCTGTGTACTTATGAAAACATAGCTAGAGCCGTGTGCTCAAGGATGACTCTTTGGCATAACTTTTAACAAGTGCCGTCATTGCTTGAGGCATTTTAAACTTTGAAAAATAATACATTACAGTTTTTCCATCTGTTGAAAAAGAAGGCTAAGATATAACAGCTATGGAATAACAGACAGAATTATTTTTGTCTGTTCAGTTGGCTGTGAGTTTTTTGCATGTATATATTTGTGTTTGTGTGGGTCGGGGTACGTGTTTGTGTGTATGTGCCCATACGTTGTTAGTTTTCAATTCCTTATCTTTACAGCAAATGACAATAACAGCTCATTAAGTTGGTCTAAGCATGCTGCATAACTAACAGGGAGGAGTGATTTCCTTATCACAACCTAAATAACAAAACCTCTCACACTTTATTAACATTGACAGGAGAGTAAGATTCCTCACATCACCTTACTAGTGAACAGTCAGCAACATCTGTGGTATTCAGGATTAATCTACAGAGATATTAGACCTCTCTCATGCTTAATTCTCACTTTGTATTAAAACAAACATCCATTTGTGTTCAGCATTGTAATAGGGAGACAAGGGGGGCTATTCCTGAACACAGGAATTAGCTTTCTCTCCAACTTTCGTGGCTGTGATGAGGCCGCAGTCCTGCAGTCTCACCCTTAAGCCCAGGGAACTAACAGGTGTCCACACCAGTACATGTCTCTACCACACTGACAGAGGCTGCATGGGCCAGATCAGAAACAGAGCTGATTCTGCCCAGGAAATCAAACCCATCCACACCTTATTGTGCAACGGAATAATATGTTATTCATTGTGTACAGAAATATTACACACTAACATCATGAACCTCCATGATGCAACACGGGGAATGAGTGGTGCTGAGATGCTGCTCAGTTCCCACCAAGGTGAATGGGAGCAGAGGATATTCAGCACATCCTAGGAAGACATCCAACACCTTCAAGATTTTATCTGAAGCTTGATGTGCACTAGAAAGTCTTGTTGACAGAGTGCACTGCGGGCGGACACAAGCTTGCTCTGCTGGTATTTGGAGCCAAGAAAGCTGCGCGACCATGTTAGTATGGATGCAGCCAGCACGGGTAAGCTCTGCTGAAAGACTAGGTGTGTTACTTCAAGCTTGGCACCCTGCTACCACCATCATCTGCTTTTTCTTCAGCTCAAAGGGTAGGAACCAGGGAGCTCCAGTCTGCACAGAGAAGCAGCAAGGGGAAGCTCCCATCAACAGGTTTCATTTTTCTTCCAGGCTCTGTATGTGAGAAATGCCAGTCTTTACATCCTCCAGGAGTAGGGATTGGGTATATCCTACTGCTGCAGACACAAATCTTTTCATATGCTTGTGCTGTCCACACATAAATGAGTTGTGGGAGGACAAACTGTCAAAGGCTGTATGTATCTGGGGTCACCAGCATTAAGGCACTATGTGCTGCATCTGCTCCATTTTATCTACAACAGTTGCTCGGCAAATATCTGTCCCCCCAGTGCTGTGTGCTGGCTGCTGTAGCCACAATTTCAAAGTCTGCTCACTGAGATTAAATTGATCACTGGCTCCACTTCCCCTGTACCTTTTTAAAATCACATTTTGCGTTGGAAAAATTTCTTTTCCTGACAGACTCCATATGTGAGCAGGTACATTTAGCTTACAGCAAAGAGATGATACACTAAAGCTTTCTTCCTGTCTGGAGTCAGCAAAAAGTGCAATTTTTACACCCTCAACATTTAGGGATTGGGTGAATCCCACTCCCCTGGACCTGCAGGAATAGAGATCCTCATTAGGAAACAGAAGGAAACATGGACTTCAGAAGAGTGAAGCAAGGTGACACCAGCTTTGGGTCAGGACCAGGTATTTATCTCATTCAGTAGAATGAGATAAGTAAATCCATTGCAGTCATGTCCTCATCGCAAGAAGTTCCTCCTGACTGTGACCACCCCAAGGAAACCTCTAGGCTCTGAAGAGGAAAGGGCACCCTTCTGGGTTAAAAAAAATGACAACACAGACACTTTTGCTGGGACGGTCTCAAGAAGAAGGGTCAAAGCTATGACTGTGGTCAAGACCAGTGTGTGGAGAGCAATGGGGAAAAGGAAGCCAAAAATTTGTATTTTTCCCCCCTCATAACATTAGATTTCCCTCATTCAGCAATGTCACAAAATTATTTACTTGCAAGTGGATTCCTTTCCTACACACATGGTGCAAAATCCCTGCTAACATCTCTCAAAAATCTGCATCAAGTGTGTGCCTCTGAGTACCTTTCTCTGGGAATCACATTGTCACTTGTCAGCCATCGCCTGTGGTCTGTCAGTGCCTGTGTTGCACCACTGGTGTACTCATGAATATTTTAAGTGGACCATGTGTCCTGACACTTGCTCATACCTACACATACTCTAGGAATTCCATCACCTCAAGCTCCTCCAATATTTCCTCCATGTTTTTCAGAGCCCCAGCTCTCCTCCAGAAGCAATGACCTGGACTGTTGTGGGATTTCCTGACCTCAGCTGGTTTCCACAAAACAGCAACAGTCAATGGAGTCAGTATTTCCACAGCAGAGAAATACCAGCTTCTGGGCTACCACATCTGGTCCCATGTCTGTGGCAGTGGCAGTGGTGTATGTTTCCAGAGAAGTTGCTTTCATTGTTCCAAAGTTTTTCATCCATGTATCGTAATAGATGTGTCTTGATTGCAGGGCAGATGTTTTTCCTGCTTTGTGTTGCAATCCTAGTTATCCAGACCAACAGACCTGCTGGGGGACACCACATTTCCTTCCTTTCTCAACACATGGGTTTCCCTCTGGTAGAGGGATGGTGCCTTGCAAGACCCCATTGCAACATCCATGCCACAAGGGTGTGACCAGAGGGTGCAGCTGCACCCAGACATGGGAGTTCAGAGGTACTCTGAACTGTTCCATGCTATTTCCATGAGCCTGGAAGCAATGGCAACTGGGGATGTCTCATTCACATCCAGTTTTCCACACTAAAGTGACAGACAGGCAGAGAAAATTTCACAATGGCAGGGTTGTCCCTAAGCACCCACAAAATACTCTCATGCAACAGTACTTCCCATAAAGCAATATGCTATATCCCAGAGTGTATTGCATCTACTGTTGCCTTGAAAGTCCCTGCAATGTACAGGTATGATAACCTTTCTTCAGTTAACTTGCCCATGGTGGAGATCCCCAGTGTTGTCACATATGTATCCTGACAGCTCATTGCTAGTGTAAATGACACTTTTTTGGACAATATAGTGAAATATGGATGTATATGAATTATCCAAGTTCTTACATGCCACTGTCTTCAACCTTCGAGATGCCTGGGTGCATCTCTCCAGATTTCTTGAAGCTGAGAGGGAAGAGCTTCCCAGCCTTTTCTGTATTAGCTCAATCCTAGAGCCAGACACGGACCAGCTCAGACCACACTCTGCCCCAAGGCTGTCCCATTTGTATTGCTACAAATGACCAGCAGCCGTCTACCAGGAGGGTATTGCCAGAGTATGGCATGTACAAGCTTCCTGCATCTGGGGCAGTGGGAGCGAGCAGTGGGGAAGGTATGTCTGGAAACTGGGAGGGGTGTCTATATGGCACAACACGGCGCTGAGCAGACAGCCAAATGAGCTCCTGCTCTTATAAACTTAAACAAATACCAGCAGTGGATAGCTTCAGAGAGCAATCACTTATTCTTTTGAAAGTACCCTACCAACTTGTTTTAATTGTAAAGAAATAATCAGAGGGAACGAGTTTGAGAGAGTTAGTCTATTAATCATTTATTGTGTTATTTTTATATGGTATTGTGCTGCTGCTATGATATGTTAAATATTGCAGCATGATGTGTGGTCCCCAGGCCCAAGGAGCCCTATAAATTAGATGGATTTTTCTAAAGTTCTCTCAGTGAGAAAAGTTCCAGAAAAAGTGAGAATAGCTCCATATTGTTCTATCTCCTTAGATGCAAAATAACCCCAGTTGACTGTGTATTATCCTAACTACACAATATTCTCATGGGAACTGTATCCACAAGAATCCCTTTTTTTTTTTTTTTAATGAGGTTTTGAACAGGAGAACTAATGGCTATTGCGAGGTACAGCATCAAAATAAAAGGAGATTTTCTCAGGCCATTGTAAAAAACTTTTAAGCCAGAGCAAAAATTAACTTTGTCTTTCCCAGAATGAGATCTGAGAAAGGCAAGCAATGTTCCTGGCCTCAACCTTCTTTGTTAATGAGCTGGAGTCAATGTCAGACTCTTTTTCCTATGAAGCATATAAGGGGGTAATCCTTCATTCACCCAAATGGGTCAGAAAAAGTGCTACAACCTTGTGTGCACTCCAGTCATGTCATCTGAGGGACCCCAAATCCTGCCACTGCTCTTACAAAGCTTATAAAAGTCTGGCTTGTTGTATACTTATCCGTCTCCAGCCAAAGTCACAAAAGATCAGGTTTCGTCCTATTCAATCTGGGGACCAATTCTGGCCCAATGAAGCCATTCTCCTTGCAGAATTACTATGTCACTGTCCTGACAGCAGCAAATGCAGCTGTACACCTGAAACAGCTGCTGCTGGAGTGGGGTAAAAAATAAGTTTGTCATTTGCTGAGAAACAGAGCTCTCCCCGTTCCTTTTTCTCTTTGGTTTTTATCCAGAACAATACCAGGTCCCAATGTATTAACAAATCAAAGCTGTCTGCACTCAGCACCTCTCAGGAAAGCCTCAAGTTAGAGGAAACACCCTTGGAAGGGATGTCAGAATTACCAAGCCTCATATGAACTGGTAACACTGGAATTTGCAAAAAGATTAACAAAATTCAGTTTCCTTATTTAAAAATAAACCTGCTTAGGTCCAGAGTCTGTGAAAGAAAAGGTATATGAAACTTTATATAAAATTTGTAAGGTTTTCTGCCCTATAAATCAGTAATCTCTTTTTTCTTTAAAAAGCTAAAATAAACTCTGGGCTTGCAGTCTTTATGCCAACTTTCCACTCATACAATCTGAAGAACCAGGGTTTAAAATTGTATAATGAAGTATAATTTGGTGCAGTAAATTATTAGTATCAAAAATACTACAAGCAATGGCCACTACAAATGGGTGGGGATGGGACAATTCCAATGGCTCTCTCTCTGGTAAACCTCTTGGTTGATTCACAGTGAAAGTTTTGCCTGAAAATGGGCCAAGAGGAGACTGCAAGATTTTGATTGCTTTTTTTTAATTCTATGGAAAAATACATTAATATGATCCAACTTTCACTTAAGTCAATGGAAAACTCCTATTTGAGGAGCAGGCTTACTGTGGCCAAAGAGCAAACCCTAAATTCCATCAGTACAATCATTCTTTCAGGATCTTCAGCCAGGCTGAGTCGATGTAACCCAGGACAAAATTTGGCTATTATGCTCTACAGAATTGTGTCAAGCTTTATTACTCAAAGTTTCAAGATGATCATAGTGATTTTTTGGCTAAGGCCACAAAGTGCCTTTTGGTTACTTGAACCCATCCAGTGGTGCTTGTTAAGGTCTGGATGGACTGGAGAATCCCAACAAAGCAGACTGTGCAGTGCTTCCTGATGGCTTCTCAGAAAATATGTTTAAAAAACCCAAACAAACAAACAAAACAGAAAAAAAACAGCCAGATTTATGTGAAGGCATGATCCTGACTGGAGCGTTGCTACACCGTTAAGCTAAACTGATATTATGGCCTGTATATATGGCAGAAGCTGCCACATTCAAGTTCCGCTGCCTGGCCTTCGGGCTGGCAGGACACTTGCCAGCTCCATCTAGATGCTGCACAGCCCTGTCAGTTCAGCACGGCACTCTTGCTGATGTTTCCTGCCTCTCTGCAGGGCTTAATGCACTACACACAAGGCAGACGCACAGGCTGCCTGGGTGCTGGCAGTAAGCAGGGCTTGACATGCATTTTAACTTAAAGCATGACTCCTGGGGCAGGCAGAACATATGGCTTCCCAAGATGGGTTACATCTATCAACTCAGAGCATGGGTAAAGCAAGCTCAGGTCTAGCTGCAGTAATTAGGTTGCGGGGCCAAGCCCATGTAGGTGTGAGGATTAAGGCTGTCTGATCTTCTGCTTGCATGTAAGCATTGCCTTACTAAGTCAGCTAAAAGAAGGGCCTGTTAGAAAGCTGGACACCTGCTCAGGGTTGCTTAGGTGTCTTGAGGTGGCTCTGTTTGATTGTGGCTGGTGAAAGAAGTTAATTACCACCTAGATTCAGAGTCCTTAAGAACTTACTCATTTCAATTCTTCTTCCTCCTGTCACCCATGTGCTCCTCACACCTCAAGCTGAACAAAGAATGAAATGTAATTTCTAGCCTATGCTAGAAATGCACCTGTCCTGTCATGCAGAGGTTGAGGACATCATCTGGGGCAGAGGGTTGAGGACATACTCTTCTTTTATCAATTCCCTTTGGCAGCTAGAGACTTCACCTATAGTAGGAAAATAAACTATGCCAGGGAGCACTCCTGGATACCACAACTCTGCCACTGATGTTATTGCTTTGCTGGAATGGTCTTTGGCATGGATACAGGCTGGGACAAACAACATTTTCCCAAGTCATGCCCAGGCACAGTTTGGGAGAGATCAGAGATCAGGAGCCACTCTCCATTGGCGGTTTGCATGCAGCCTTCCTGGTTTGGAGGCTGAGATCAATGGCATGGATGAAAGCCCCTTGTGCCAAATGGCATCAGAGAACGCTGCTAGACTTGTTGAAGTTACCACTGTAGAGGTAGCCACCACATCCACGCAAAGTAAGAAAGTGATCTTTATAACTGTATTATTGTGAAGAAGGGAAACAAGGTTAGAAAATGGAGGTTTACATTCAAATAGTTACCACCAGTGTTTACCTTTGGCATTGCAATTACAGTAGCGTCTTAAGTCAAAACAGGAGTGATGTTCAGACCTCTCCCATCCAGCTCTGCCAGATTCTAGTCTCCATGCAGTCGAGGGAGAGAAAGCTGCTTTAAGGCTGTCTGAACATGGCTATAGCTACCTTGGGCAAGATGAAACAGAAGGTCTGCAATAAATCTGAGGAAACTTGAACTCACACCTTTTAAGACCTTCTTTCTTCACCTCTGGTACTCAAGGTACAGTGCCAACCACCCAAGACCTCGAATTCTCAGAGCGGCCCCACATCTGCAGGTTTTATTGACTTCAGCTGGCTTTGTGAAAATCATTTCAATGCCCTACATGGAATTCCTGGAAAATAATGAAGAAAATATTAGCAGCTACTTTCAAAAATCTGGGGGGAGACTTCTACGCAGCCTCCCACAGGAACTTTATGACAGAACCAGAGATAAAAGCTACTTCTCCTAGGTCACAGCCAGTTACCTTAACCACAAGACTATCCCACTTCTTCCTACTTCATACACGACATAGGCCTGCTTCATTCTCTATCCATCACATACAGTGGAAGAATCGGGAGTCCTGTGGAAAAATGGAGTAAGATTAAATAAATAGAGTGCCACATCCTGTGTGCACTAGAGGTCAGACAGTGAAATGTCTGTAGGCAATGCGTCAGCTTTGTCCAGCTTAGAGGAGAAGCAATGTTTAGGTTATATTTAATTAACATGGACTAATTCAGGCCAAGACAATACGTCCTACATCCACATCAAGAAATAGGATGAATTTCGGTTCAGCTTACTTAGTTCATGTTAACCATAGTGTGACCACTTTTCTAGTCTGGGCAAGGCTCCTGTTCCCTGCAAAGCACACAATAAATGACCCTCTGCTTCTTGGTGCATGAGCCAGTCTCAATTTAATGCAAATATAAAGCTGCAGTGTTAGAATACAGTATTAGTACTGCTTCAGCAGAGCACAGTTGTCAGTTCTCCAGCAGCACTCATAATGACGCACATGTTGATGGAAATGGAGGTATTAATGATACAGACAATGAAAAAGGAAAAACAGTAGCAAAGTAAACAGGGATTATTGAATTGGCTTTGACCTTCATTTCACCTAGAGGAAAAAAATTATGCCCATGCAGTCATTAGAGCTGCTGCGCTGCAGTGGTAGAAGACCCGTGTCACCAAAAGGCTCTGTTAAAAACACACCACTGCCCCAAGGTAAGGGCACATTCTCAGCAATATAGTACCTCAAATAAAATCCGAGCTGGACCACGGAGCAGCTTAAACTGTCTATAATTCAATGTACAGGGATCAGTCAGCACAGTCCTACCAGTGGCCTTGGGGTCAGTTCTGCCCCCAGGGCATTTCTTTCCACACTGCTACCTTTTTCAAGAGGAACACCTGGCTGAGAGCCCATGAACATAACACTGACAGCTATGTGCCCCCACTGCTGGGCCCAGCTAGGTCCTCAGTGGCCATGCTAGTGAGAAAGGACTGAATCAGAGCAACACGATTCAAAAAGCATCCCCAACGTGGCTTCTGGATCCTGTGGTTGACTAGTCTGAGCCAGCTTTGGTCAGCCAATGGCTCTAATTCCCCCTGCCTACGCTGATCTACCAACCAGAGCTGCATGGCTGTGGAGAGAAACCTGTCCCACCTCCTGCCTTCACACACACTTTCAAGTCCTTAGCTCTGCACAGGAGCTGCCTGGGTAGTAACATCGGTTTACCCTAGCTGAGATCTGCAGTCTACTGTTAGCATGACATGGGTATGAAAAGCAAATCGGAGATCACATTAACCTAACTGTATGCTCTGCAGCTGTTAAAAGTGCCCCAGAAACCCAGGACTTTCCTACCAGTAGCTGAAATGTTGCCATACCAATACCAGTGCAGGGGTTATGCAGCTCAGAGGAGCCGGATGTTCCCATTCCTGGAGACAGGATGTGCTGAGATGTCACCACTGCCCACGCATGTATGGTGTCATGCTGTCCCTTGCTGTGCCAAGAGCACACAGGAGTGAGGGTTTTGACTTTCGACATTTTCTTTAAAAACAGAGGTGAAAAGCATTTTACTTTACTGAATGACCTCCATATTGTGGCTGGGATCTCAGCTGGATTCTAGGAGCTCCTCCCCAAAAAAACACATGCAACTGAGGGCCTAATAGTTATCTGTGCATAAATACACATCAACAGACATACATACATACATTTGCACGTGTGTGAATGGCCTGCTAAGTCTGTACAACAGGCACTTGGGAACCAAACTGCTTATACCAGAAGTGTTTTCACTGAACTTGGCTTCAGTTTCTCTGCAGCGTAGACAACACAACCTTCCAGGCCAGGACCTCTCTGTGACACTACATCTTTACTTTAGCATCCTAGATAGGTAGAGGTTTGCAACATTTCATAACGTAAGCACAATAAGCAGCATCTTCTTTCAAGATCATGCTTACTTTCATATTTTGCATGAACAATTGGAAAAAATTGGAACCAAGGCTGTTTCAGACTGATTTGTCAACCACCCAAAGTTCAAAGCTCTAGTTATCTCTTGTGTTAAAATGCTCTGTTGTTCCCTAAGGAAGAATTTTTCATTTCTGATAGGGCTCTTGTCAAATAAAAATTGCCACTGAGGGTAAGCCTTTGAAAAATTATGTTTTATTCATTAATTATTTTCTCTCATAACCCCTCTAAAGAAAATCAAAGGGTGAAAAACTATGTTATGAAACTGCAACTTCTCTCTCTACTAGAAGTAAAAGTGTTGTTAGACGGTACATTTTTCTTCCTACACTAAACCAGTCTTTATCTTGGAGGAAACTAACTCACTCATGGAAGATACTGTCTCTCAAAACTATATTTTTCCAAAAGTATTTTCCTTATTTATCTGATTAAAGGATCATATGTATGGTAATGCCTACCCGACGATCCACATTAAGTTAGTTTTAAAATAATTTGCCATTTACATATGTTTTCACTAGATTGAAAATTAAAAACCCACATTTTATGTAATTCCAGAAATAAACAATAGAAAGAGTCACATATATCTCCCGGGTTTGGTTCAGCAGGCCTGCCCTAGATACTTGTGCCTCGGAAAGTGATATGTTTTCAATGGTGAAGGGTTAAAAGAGGATACCAAACTATCTTCTGGAAATCATTAACTTACAAAGCCCCAAGAAGATAAAAGTTTCCATTTTCTAAAATGTAAATCTAAAACATATTCATTAGTATTGCAAAACAAACATGCAAATCTTCACCACTTGAAAAGCTCAGCTAAATATGTACAAGGGCAATACCCAAAAATACATCTGGTCCTCGGTTAGAAAACTTGCCTTTTTGGTTTTATCTAAAGAGCTTGTCTGTCTTCCATGGTTGGCTTCTTGGATTATTGCAATTCATAATAAGCCTTTTAGCTAAGGATGAAATAAACAAAGATAAAGTCTACGTCCTAGTTTTAAATGGTCCAGATGGGATGATTTTTCCATATGTTTAGCACACCAAATGTTTATTAATCATTACTAGCAGAACTCAGAAAATTGCAACAGCTTATTAAAGAGGGCAAGGAATAAAATTTACAGTTTGTGTAATTTCTGCCCACCTTCTTAATCCTCCGCTAACATGGGGTGTCATTTTGTACTAGCTCAGGTTTTGTGTGTGTGTGTGAGCCAGCATGTGCGTGTGTGTGTGTGCAGTTGTTGTTACAAGGCAGGGAATTTTGGTTAACTGATCAAGAGAAGGTTTTGTGCCCTAATTTGGATACAATATCAGTCATGAGGAATGTGTTACATCATAACAATGACAGTGTGGGTAAAACTGGCAGTACTTGACTCGTTCCTCATCAGAGTGATTTACTTAGTGTCTGGCAATCTGTTTTTCACATGATGTTTGTTTCCCATAAACAGTTTCAACATGGGAGAGTATGGTGTCAAGATAACAGTCATATCATCAGTCATTGCAGAACATCTACGTGGGCTGCCAAGAAAACGAGACTCTTTTATCTCTGGCTCCTCTAAGTGCTTGTGTTTTAGTGATTGTTTCTCATAACGTGCTTGATTGTTTTCTGAAAACTGACCGTCAGCAGCTCCATTATGTTGTCACCTCAACCCAAGTGAGTTGAAGGCTGTCAAGGAAGCAGGGCTGTGGGGAGGAACAGGGGCAAGGCTGCCAAGGGAGTGTCTTCCAGAGGCGCTGGGGAAACGGTGCTTAGATAGTAGCACAATAGAGAGGCTGGAAGTTAAACCACAGGCAAACATTGAAGAATCTGTGAGAGGTGCATTACACCACATGGTTTTCTGTGACCTTTCAAATGAAAAGGGTTTTGGTATTAGTCAGATAGGATGTGAAATTTTCCATCACATTATGTATTCCTTGCACTTAAAAACACTCTACATTTGTAAGAAGCAGGATGAATATAACTTCAAATAGCAAGTAGGCAGCTGATGACTGCATCTCAAGGCATGTTTTGATGGAACATAGCCGTGAAGTGAACTATAAACAACAGAAAATACAAACACAAACCTATTATTTTAATGACATAACTCACCATTTTATTGAAGATAATTTACAGGAGCTTTGAGATAGATTTATCTCATCCAAACAGAACTGAGTTATAGCTAAATATAAAGGATGCATTGTGCATTTCTAATTTGAAAGAAAGGTATTTAGAGTCCTGCACATGGCTGCAAAAAAAAAATCCCCTGAAACCAGAGAGATGTCAGTAGTCTCAGCACCTGATGAACACACATTTGTTCAAGACAGTTAGCCTGCTCAAGCCTCTGCTTCCAGCGTAACAAAGGAAACTGGTGACTGAAAATGAGACTTCATGCTTCTGAAAACATTACCCCTGTGGACAACACAACCACAGTGGACGGAGGTAGGAGATGCACTGAGTCACCTCACATCCCTTCCAGCCCTTTTTCCCTAAGATGCTCTGAGTTCCTCTGGACCTCTCTGGAGCAGTGATGGAGCCTGGCCGGCATGTCATTTACAAGAAAGAGTAAGCCTTTAAAGCATCCAGTCATGTCCTGGCACCTGCAGAAAAGCTGGCTGGATAAGAACCTCTGAGTGGATCTTAATCTTGGCAAAAGAAAAAATAAAACTTTGGACATAATCAGTGCAACTCTGGTATGAAATCTTGACCCCATAAGCCAGATGAAATGGAAAGTGCTCAGGATGGCCTGTTCAGAAGTGTCTGTTCGGGCTCGAGGAACGCAGCAGCTGCAGTTGTCCAAAAGAGAAGCTTTTGGCTTGGCTTCTGATTCATTTCTATAGCCTCTGCTTCTGGGGCTTAGAAATATCTTGGCATCTTCTGGCTCCTCAATGTCCAAGAAGAACAAGACCTAATTTCCTATCCCAAAACATAGAATTGCTGATGCAAAAGTTAAGAAAAAATTACTATCATCTCTGGCACTGAAGCCAGGGATAAAATTCCTGTCAGCAAACAAAAGCGTGGCCCGGATCTAGGTTTCCTCCAGGCTACTACGTAATTATTGTGTATAAATTACTACATATAAAAACTACAGTCAGCTTGAAAAGCCCAATGCTCTTTGACCTGCAAAGCCAATCCATACTGGCCCTGAACAGTGTAGCCCTTTGGTGGGCGTCCCCAGCTGAGATGCTCTAACCAAAGGCAGTACCATGAAGAATGGAAGCAGAGAAGTCTGAGAGCTCCTACACAGGCTTGGCTGCTTCATGTGACAGTGCCTGGTGGCAGTGCATTGTCCCGCTGTGCACAGACCTGCCAGCATAGCAAGCATTCAACACACCCCTTTGCTAGTCATTTCCAGGTTATATCTTCTAGAGCAGAGCTGGGCTGGAATGCAAGAACATCATGCTTTGCTGCTCCCACAGACCATTCAGATCACTTCTCACCCTATGCTGTCCTCACCCACCTTCCCTCTCATTCATCTCAGGAGTTGTTCTCCCTCCAGCCACAGTCCAGTTGCCCCTCCTGCCCTCACTCCCAAAAGCTTTGGATCTCCACTTTCCTTTCCCTACCCCATCACTTTCCAACCCAGCTCTTGCACCAGTCTCTTCATCCAGTGTCCCCGTTCCTTTCCAAGGGGCTAGGCATTGCTCCACATGGTGTTAGAGGCAGGCTATTTCCAATCCTTCTCTTCCATATTACCACAGTGCCAGCAGTGGGAAAAGTGAGAGTCCAAGACAGTCACTCCCCATGTTTTAAGTTCCAAATATCACAGTAGCCCCTGGAGATAAGAAAAGTAATTGCTTGGAAAGTCCTGCTCCATCCAGGAATGAAATATGCCTAATACTTAATTTACATAGTGAAACAATCCTAGTTTGAAATTTCATTATAATCTACGAGGCCAAGTGCAACAACGTTTGCAAAGAAGCCAATTTTCAAGTAAAACTGGACCAATTTACCATCTGGGGTGGAAAACTTCATTCTTTCTGCTGAGTTTTGCTCTACATCATGGGATTCATTTGAAGCCAAAACAGAAGGTAAACTCATATGATAGGGACCCTCATCAGCTGAAACATAAGAAAAATTTGCATGATCTTATGCAGATTATCTATAGCTCAGTGTCTCTCTTCTTTTCCAGAAAGTTTTTACAGGTAAAGACAGAATAGGTGAAAGCAAAATAATGTATTAATTCTTATGTACGTTACAAACAACTCAAACATAGGATGCAGCAAACTAGCCACTGAATAACATATGTGCACACAATTTGCATTAATAAAAGCAAAATGTTACAAAGGAACAGAATACCCAATCATTTGGGGATTTTGTCATTACTTCCTGTGATTCTCTTTAACAGCATGTTACAATTATTTGTCAAGACCTCCTAATTTTTCCCAGAGACGAAACCTCTGAGCCTCAGGCAAATCTTGGCATTGCAGGCAGCACAGATATCCACCAAGCCTTTGGACATGGTTACCTCCTTATAATTTCACCTGGATGCCAGCAGAGAACCCACTGCTGCTCTGCAGTCAGCCATGAAAAACAAGAACATCAGAGAAGCTGCAGAGCCACCTTCCCCTCCATGCACTGATCCTAAACTGAACTAGCTGTTTCCAGTGAAAGATGAAGAATTATCTCCAGCTGTCTCTGCTGAACAGCTATCTCAAAGTAGTGATTTCGTAAGGCCTGTTTCCAGTCCCTGTTACGTAGTGTTACTAGTACTGTCAGTCTGAGTGCTTAAAAATCTTCAGTGAGGGCTCCTCAAAATCACAATATGAAAAGCCCTGCACTGTTAATTCCTTTTATGTGCCTGTTGATTTACAGCGTGGAAAGTGTGGTACTTTCTGTTCACATTCCCAAGCTTTTCCCCACATGCAGGGGCTGGGATGAGCCCTGTACCACAGGACTGCAGAAGAGCAGAGGCTCCAGATGCTGGGGCTGTAGTGCAGGAGTTGACACAATGAGTCTTTTCTCTGCTGTCTCTCAGCTCCTGATATAAGTCAGGTACTTCCTCTGATGTGATGGCATCCCCTGATCTGGATGTAAATAATTTCATTGCCAGTAGAACTCCCTTGCTATCAAAAATCTTATATTTGCTCAGACCTTCTGCTTTCTCAGGATCTGCATGTGTGTGTGTGTGTCTTTTTCTTAACCCCAGCTAGGATCCTAATATTGTCATCACCTGGGCTATGTCTCTTCTGATGGCCACTTTAATGGCAACGCTCTGATCATGTGTCTGAGCTTGATATAACCTGCTGTAGTTTTTCAGCACCACACCAAAACAAAGTAGAAGGAGGAATAGGAGAGAGGTAGTGTCTTTTTTTTCAGTAGCTGTCTTGTCTGCTTACCTGGGTTCATGTCCAGCCCTCTAGCCAAAAATCTTCAAACTCACACTTTATCCGCTCCCCAGCAGACACCTCACCCAGTAGACTAAGGGCTGGCTGGCACAGGGGGTCTTCCAACCCCACTGCTGAGATTGCTCTGTTTTGGAATCTGGTGCTTGAGTCTAGTAGTTAAGGCATTCTCTTGGGCCCAGAGAGACATAGGTACTATCCCCTGGCCCAAGATACTTTTATGCAGATGACACGAGAAACACCAAATGTGCCTTTTCATCCTGTATTTCCAATGCTTCAAAGAACAGATGTGCTCAGATGAGACCTGGACTGCACAGAGGAACACAGCTAGCTCAGGTTGAACTGACTTGAGGCATGCTACTTTACATGCATTGAAGTGTTACTTTTTAATCAAGAGGCAGGACTTATTCCCACACTGGGAGTGATTTCACGTAGCCAAACGATACTCCTTCTGCCTCAGACTCACAACATACAAAAAATGTATCACTGAAACAGAAGAATGACTAATACAGGGATGTAAGTAATTTGTGTGCAAATAGCATGCAAAGAGCAGGACTGAGACTGCATCTGAAGCCAAGTGTTCCATAAGTCAAATCATACGGAGTGGGAAGTGATAAAGGGTGTGACCCATGAGAGAAAAGTCTAAACTAATTAGGAGGATCTCCTGCTGAATGATATATTGGAGACTTGACATTTAAAAAAGGAGAATGATCTGTTCCAAGCATCACTACTGTCTGAGGGGTGCTCACAGCCTGTTTGCTCCAGATACACTTTTTGAAATACCCACACCAGATCAGTCCCTGCTTTGATCATTTTTACAGAAACACCCTTTTGCTTTATATCAAATTTGGAAATTGACAGTCTTGGCCTTCATTTCCTGGTATGAGTCTCCTGACACCAGACATCATCATGGCAACACCCCATCTTAATGCTCCTGGGGCTGTGACTAATGAAACAGAGGAGAGTAATAGATTTTTAGGCCAAATAAATTATTAAGATTACCTACCCTGACCTCCTCTGTGCTGCATGCCACAGAGTCCCAAGCAGAGACTGAGTCCAGCACAAGAAGGTTTCTTTAGAAAGGAAACATGAGAAGTGAGCCTCCGTCGGAGAGCTGCTCCAGCGGCTGGCCACAGAGGCGCTGGCAGTGATTCCCTTCCCTCCAGCAGCCTGCAGTGCTTGGTGGGCAGGAGGAGGGAGTGGCTGCAAAGAGCAACAGCAAAGCACAATCATAAATGGATGACACACGCGTTTGCGCATATCAGGTTGGTTTGGGTGCAGTTGTTATCAGACAATAAAGTCTTCAGCAAAAGGTCAGATGTTGAGGCTCTGCGGGACAGATGTCTTCCAAATGGCACATCCACGTCAGAAGTGCATGTTGAGTATTGCAAGTCTGTGATCCTTGAAAACTACAAATGGTGTTCAAAGTCCGGAGTTGCTCTGTGCCAGCAATGGGGGAATGACAAGAAATACCTGGACTCGATCCCACCCCAGAAGGGAAAAAAACCCACCCTTCCTTCCTTACATTAATGTATGCCACAAGATGACATTTTCATCTGTCAATCTTCAGAAAGATTCTTAGGAGATAAATCTTAAGGAGAGAATTCAAGTTACCTATGCCAGGGTGGCTCTCAGGACAATGCCCACTTGTGTCCCCAAAATACTGCACAGCTTTTCTCACTGCTCATATTTTTCTAAAAGGACTGGAATTCATGCATGACAACTGATATGGAAGTATGAAATCTTATTCTCAGATATGAGGTGTTTACTGTCATATCTGATCCATCTGCTGAGCACAGACTGTCTGAGCAGCTCTCAGCACTGATAGGAAGTTGAATCCTTACAGACGGATGAAGATCTACTTCTGACACTGATTCCAGATGCTGCACATTGTGTTGAGCAGGATACAGATCAGGATGCTATAGGTGAACTAGACTGTGGTCTTTCCCAAAGAGACCTGATCTGAATTTCAGGAAACCATCACCATCATTTTCCTTTAAAAAAAAAAAAAAAAGTAAACACAAAAGGCTGTTTAAAACCCCAGTCATTTCCAGAATAGAAGCATAATCTTTAAAATTACAAATATGTACATAATTGCGCAGACCTGATTATAGCTTTCTGTGTTTGCCTGGCTACAGATCTGACAACTTTGGGAGACCTTGGGCACTCAGATTGCTTTTTTTTAATCAGATCACTGAGTTAAGTGTCTACATATAAACTCCTTGGAGCCTAAGTTTAGTGACCTATTTTTGAAAATCTTGGTCTGTTTGCACCCAAGCAAAATTACCATCAGTATAACACAAAGGGTTGTTATAGCTGGCCTAAAGACAGAGAAAAACCTGAATTTTCGTCACAGCTACTCAGTGGCAATTAACCCCTGAGCCGAGCAGCCTGTAGAAGATGCCACTGAATTCAGAGATGCAGACATTTCCCCCATTTCATTACTAATCAGCTAATGCTACGTTATGTTGGGTGACTGCTGTATGTCTCTCCTCCTCAGTATGGCACCCAGCATCTCTTTTTACCTTCAGCTATCGCCAGCCTCAGAGCGTCTTAAGGCAAGACAGGATCTCCACCTGTTGTCTTTGGATATAAGCTTCTCACCAACAGTGAAGAGGACCACAAGGGGTTTCCGAGTCCTGGGCAGCTCATTACACAAGCTTCCCTCTGCCCTCTCCAGGCTTCTCTGCCCTGCCTTTGCCAGCAAGGAGCCAGCAGATCTGGAGGGCTGCTGTGAAGCCAGCAGAGACAGCGTCCACAGCCTTCCCAACTGCGCGAGGTCCAGGGGTCCACAAACTATTCCTGCTTAATCCTCACTGAAGGGGGAAGAACAATTTTAGTGCATAGTGAAGCATTTGTTTAATTCCTCTTAGGTGCATGGTGCATTTTAATGAATAAAATATTGGATTACCTCATATAAACAAAGTTTAACACGATCGTGAATCGAGGCCTGAGAGTGCTCTCTGCAAGCTCTGAAATTGCCTTTGGGAAACTGGCAATGTTTGGCATTTCCTGACTGTATATATTTTATGGAGTATATTATTCACAAACATAAAATGTGCATTAAATAAATGTAAAACTGTGTCCAAAGCAGTGGGGTCATTAAAGATCCCATGGCACTTTATACTTATTGTGGGTGTTAGCCCTGTTCTCCTGGCCAAAATCAATTTGGCAATTACAGGCTGTTTGCCTAAATTCCCAGGCAGTTTCAGTCAGATGCCATATTCCTTGCTTCCTCCTGAGACTATTGAGTAGCAACATTGTGTGCTGCTCAACAGTTTCTGTGTTTCATCTTCTAAATGGCTGTAGTGCCCATGTCAGAGATGGGAAAAGCTAGAAAAGGTAAGTGGACGCTTGGAAGGTGTTATTTGTCTTGGGAGGATCTTTGTGGGGTTTTGTGGGGTTTTTTTATTATTATTTATTGTTGTTGTTGCTGTTTCGGTTTGAGTTTTTGTAATTATTATTTATATAGTTTAAAAGTAAAACCAAAAAGAATGAAGACATCCCCAAAATAAGGATCCAGTCAATCTGCAGCCACATTGGAAAAATATGGTTACAAAGTGTTCTTCAGCCCTGACTCAATTACAACCTGAATTTAATTTGCTGCCTACATTGCCCATGGCTGTAATGCATCTCAGGAGCATGTTGTTCACATGATAGGGTCCGATCCAACACCCGTTCCTTTCTGTGAGAGTCAGACTTATTAGCTGCTGCTAATAAGGATGGCATAATTTTCTCCTCGTCTTTATGGCTGCTATCATGTGCCAGAGTTTACATGTTCCCTTTAGGCACATGCTTTTAAAGAAAGAGTTTATTGTGCACTTTGGTGAAATCTGGAGCTGAAGCACAGAAGCCATATGTCAGGGGCTAGCTGTTTTCATATGGAGGTTTGCCATAGTTACAGCTGTAGGTAATTATTACGAATAATAATGACTAACATTTATGTAACAGCTTTCTCCAAGCATCTCAAATCACTCAGTAAGCCTTATATATTGATTACAAATCCTGAGCCAAATTCTGCTTTCATTCATTTACGCATAACATTGATGGAAATCTCCATTGGGATTTACATACGTAGCTGAGGGCAGAAGTTAGTCCTGTGCATACATGTATGTACAGGTGCAACATGCATACACACACTCAGGTAGGGTTACAGAGGCTGGTTCACTTACTGGCTGAAAACTGGAGCCATGATACATTTTGAGCAACATTCCGCAACAACAAAAGCAAGTTGGGATTAATAAACATTTCCATAGAACAGTTTTCTTTGGAAAATGGGGCTTTGTTTTAATCAAAAAATTTCATTTGGACAAATAAGCTAATCTCCAAAGAAATCAGAAAGAAAGAAGTCAGTCTCTTTTCTTGTTTTTTTCCTGAAAAACTTAACATCTCCAGCATATCAAAACAAAATATTTCTGTATTACCAAAGCAAAATATATTTCCCATAATTAAAATAAAATAATGTGACATTTCCTAATTATTCTTTTTTTCCCCCCTCTTTAATGAATAATCTGTGAGAAAATTGAGAAACAACTTTCTCATTGACAACAAAAACAAATCTGGAAGAGTCAAATTTCCCGTGAAAAGAAATTCTGTTTTCCAACCTGATCTACCCAGCAAAGAGATCAAGACAAAGATAATGAGCCTGAAGCCTTTGTTCTCTGCTGTTTACATAACCCAGGAGAAATGGACAGAGGAGACTTTGGATCATCTTTTAACTTCCCACCTCCTTTAGGTTTGGTTTAGCAAAAGTCTGCACCTGCGGGTTATTCTAATACTTGCACATTGGTAAAAGAGAGGAAAGCCAACTGTTTTTAAATCAAGCTCTTGTATAGGAGAATTTTGGATGAGCAGAGCATAATCACTGTAATTATGAGTTAATCAAGAAGTTGGAATAAGCAACCCAGCTCCTGAGAAAAGTCCAGCCGTGAAAATTTTCTCTAGCATTACAAGAGGCCTCCAGTTCCAGGCTAAATCAGGGAGAGGAGGGTCAGGACCTGAATATATGACGCTGTTTCCTACCACACATGTTCTTGGAGATATCCCGTACGTGTATTGAGCAGGCGTGAGTCTGCTTGTCCAATGGGAAGGAAAAGATGAGTGCTCGAGGCAATGTGGCAGCAGGCAAGTGTAACAAATCTCAAGGTTCTGGACTGCTGCAGAAACCAAAACCAAACAACACAAATCAGGGAGACAAAAAGTGCAGAGTATTTACTCTGATGCAATGATAAGAAAACTTGGATTCCGAAACAACAGTCACCTTCTGCAATATCCACTAAAATAAACAGCACTAAAGTATTTTAGAAATTAAAAAACACTCTAGTGAATTATTCATCTCTTTCTGTGACTTGAGAGGAGATGGTATGGTACAGCACAGCTTGTTATAATACACAGCAGCGTTTTGATTTGCAGAATTTAAGAATTTCAGATTGCTTAGAGATACATGAGGCTCTGTGGTGGTATGTAACATAATTTCTCACACAGTCGACCCATTGGAACAGCTCTTGCCTTAGAGGAGGTAAGTGGTAATGTGAAACGTTGTTTCCTATTGTGAAGTTTTAAAGAAATGCATTAACTGCAAATACTTAGACTTTTCCCTTCACTAATATTCTAGTTAAATATACACTACTAATGGGCAGCTCTGGGACAGCTCAGACAGCCTAGCTGATAACATAATAAAAACAAGGGCCCTTGCTAGGTCATGCACTGAAGTTTTTCAGCAGAATATTTCCACTGATTTCAGAAGAATTTCTCCTTATTTACTGAGGTACATCTGACAAGAGAATCAGGCTCAAAGCAATTGTATTGACAGTTTGAAAAACCTCACTTTAATCTCCACAGAGAAACATAATAGCTGAGATATCCATTTAAAACATATCTGTTTTGATGAAATATAAAAGAATATGCTTTAACAAGCTGCTGTACCATTTTCAATCAGCATAAAAGCACAGATCACATTTTAGAGAGGTATTGTGAAATATTTTTAATGAAACTTGCACATAAGTCCACCCTCTGAGAAAACTCAGCCTACCAGACTAATACATCAATAGAAAAAGAAATGAGACATGAAAACAAACTCTGGTTAGATGACGATAGGAAATGTTAGCTAGCCTAGAGGAAAGGAAAGGCTTGGAATTTAATGCAAAATTTAACTCTTCTTTTGACACATGCAATTTTCAATGTTTCTTTGGTTGCGAACTCCACAGATATAAAGGCTATTTGTTGAGGAGTTGGGTGTAAAATAAATTATTCTGGGAAACCTCTCAAATGTTTGGCAGGCCTGAAAAATCAGATCAGTTAGTAAGGACTATAAAGGACTATAAACTTAAGTCTATCTCCATTTTGGATTTTTTCTCCCAACATCTTTGATCTCAAATCATCCATGCAAAAATGCACCTTCTTCTTGCAGCCTCTTTTCTTTTCTGGCTGTGTAAGTCACACACATAAACAACACAGCATTTTCACTTCTCCAGCTAATGGCGAGGTCATCGGCTGCACTTGCAAAGGGAGAATATATTCTGAGAGTTTTATTCTACCTTGTCCACATTTGATCTTGATTATAGAAGTGGTGTAATATAGGAAGGTATGAGGCAAGAGTGGTGCAGAGAGCTCAGGCCTTGTACTGACCACAGGCAAGGGCAGGTCAGGGGCTGATCCTGCTAAGGATCTGTGGTGGGACATGCTGTAGGGCTGGGCTGAGCTTCTTCGCTTTTACGTGACCGCCACCATGCAAAGCCCTTCATGCTGCAGATCTTCAGTTTCCCAGCCATGAAATGGGGATAGCAAACCTTCTCTTATTATAGGCCTAGACCTCTCCTACCAGTTTTGATATAAAATATTCAGAGAGAATTGATTCCCACTGGATGTCTGAGCTGCACTTCACACAGTGAAGTCCCCAGTCTCCAGTGGTGCCTCTTGTAATACAAATAAACTATAGTGATAAATACGTCTCTGGAGGAGCAAGTTTCTCTGAGCCAATGGAGCTCAGAGCAGCCCCCTTAGGCAAATTTACCCTTTCATGCTCAGCATTTAAAACGCATTTTATGAGCTGGTTATATGCTTATAATGTTTAATCTTCGCCTAATACTTTTTATGGCATCCTTGTGGATGAAGGGTACACTTAGAGGGAAAGTCAAGCTATGTGAAAACTGCTTACAGCAAGAGCTGGGAGGACTGGTTAGCTGAGAAATGGGGAATAATCCTGTAGGTCCTTAACACCAGAACTTGAAAATGAGGGAATTACGGCTCTTTACTGCTATCTTGCCATTTTTTTCCAGCTCCTGTTTTGAGCTATGAATGTTTCCTTATAGCCAAGGTTGATATGCTAATGGCTGGACTGCCCATTCCATTATTATAATTTCTCATAATAAAACCAATGTTAACTTGCCTTATCAAAGCCTTAACTGACTGGAGTGAGGATATTCAGCCCTTAAAACTCACGCTAAGTGTTGGTGGAAGAACCCACACAGGAGGCTGACCTTTAGTCCTATTGCACCATTTGCAAGGAGACTCTGCTCACCTCTTTGTAGTGGCTGGTCCCCATGGGAAGCATCTCTGTAATACTTGCCAGCTACGAAATGCTACTCTTTTTAGCTCAAAGGAAATAAGGTTGTGCTTTCTGTGGCAGGAGGTCAGTCCCTACTGATGTCCTATGGCAGCATCACTCCACTCATCTGCAAAAAAGTCTTTTCTCTCCCCCTCATCCCATCCTTCCTGGACATCCTCTGTGAGCTTGTGACAGCATGACCTCTCCCAGGAAAAAGCAGAACTCAGGTCCCAGCAAGAAAGGAAATCCCTGCTGACTTCCAGAGACTTTGGGTCCATAGCCTCTGTGCTCCTCTCACCTTTCACTTCTGCACGCTGATCTCAGTACGTAGAAACTATTATTCCCACATGCTGGATGGCATACTGTACATGCACCCATGGACATCCTCTGTCCACCTTCACAGAAAAACAGTCTCTTGCTGCTTTCTACACCCACACAAGCTTCTTCTTGCAAGATCGTCTCTTCACAGAGCTTTGTAAACACCAGTAAACCCACGTAGCAGGGAGGTTCTGCCAACCCACCAAAGATTCGGGGCTAACAAAACAGAGCTCTGTGAGATGTGCCTTCTCAGAGGGCTCGAAGCCCTCCACAAATCCACCACCACAACCCAGGGAAAACTGTGGCATTACCCTGAGCTGACACTCCCAGACAGTTCTCTCACACGTACAGAGCACCGAGGCTTTCAGCCATGTGAACCCTGATCTGCTGTGCACTGGGGCTCACTGCTCAGCACTGCTGGTTCTGGTAAATGAATGAACACTGCAAGACCCTTTACTCTGTTCTATCCAACTACAGCCCACTGACACAAAAAAGTCATACTTCCAGAAAAATGAGCTGAATCAGGCTCTCTTTTATGGAAAAAAAAATCATTATTTCAACCAGTTCCTTCACAGAACAGGTGCCTCTGGCTCTTCATGTATCAAGCTTGCTTAATGTTTTGATTGCAAAAAAATATCTGCCTTGCTTTTAACTCACTTACACTGACTGTTCCCTATAGCCATTTGCAGCACAACGTGGTGTGAAATTGTCTGTGTGAACTGGAAATCTTAACTTTTACTCTTGTCGGTCTCAGTCAAGCTTGCAGGCTCTTACCTCACACCAAAATGACACCTTTAATGGACACAAACATGATATACGGGTATAGATCTAACACAGTGGCTGAGCAGAAAGCCTCTGAATACTCGTTCAAGATGTCCACCTGGGCAAAAATAAATAGGAATTATTTGGATGATGATTCAGATCAAAGGCTGCAAAAAACACAGAGATTATTTACACTGCAAAGAAAAACTTTGGCTCATACAGTACGTTTAAGCAATTTTCCTCATACTGTAGTCACAGGGTGCAATGGATAGTAATTATTCCAGTCTTTAATACAGACTTTAGCCCCCCTCCTTCTTCTCCTCCCTCAGGAAAAAAAAAAATAAAATTGTAGGTAGTAATTTTCCTTCACTGGCCAACACATGGCTGTGTGTGAAGAATACTCTCTGGATATCCAGCAAGATGTAGGCTTTGATGGATGGAAATAAAAGATCATTCTCTGCAAGCTGAAGCTGAAATGTTAGCCTTTGAGAGCAAAGGTTATTTTATCAGGAAATAAATCAGAGCCCTCTTTCATTACTGGTTTTTTCCGAGCTCATCTCAGTGATGACTAGGGTGTGTGTTCAGACCACAGGAATCTGAAGAACCACCCAGTCGCTTCATCAGTCCTAGAAGACGACAGGGCCCAGAGTCAAAGCAGCACCATCCTGGATCTTTTTCTTTTCCTTTTTTTTTTTTTTGGCATTTGGTCTTATTTCTGTTTGTTTGTTTGGATGTTCTCATTTATAGGCTGGTGGTTACAGTTCATTCCGTGAACTCTGAGCCAAGAAATGCTGGGTTTTACTCCCAGCAGCCTGTCCCCTGTGCCGCCACGCCACGAGATGCCATCCCGTGGCTCTTCCTCATCCGTCCCTGGGGAGCCACCTTCCCCCAGGCCATGGGGAGCATCCAAGGCCCTTCTGCGGATCAGCATCCACAGCTCTCCAGTGCTTTTTCTTCAAAGGAGAGGCTTTGCCCTGCTGTCTGACACAACATCTCCCCTCTGCTCACAGCTCGCTGCAAGCTTGCGTGTGGCACAGAGACAGCGTGCCGGCCACAGGGGCGGTTGCCCTGCAGGCAGCAGTGCTGGGGGATGTGGTTATGGAGCCTTCAGACCCCCACAGAGGGAGAGGACATGTTGTTAGGTCTTTCCTAAGGAGACATGCGGGAGGGAACCGTGCTCTGCCCATGTGTCTAGAACCAGGGGAAAGGGAGGGCGCGAGGGGAGGGGCGAGTGAGGAGGGGGAGAAGGGGAGGGCTTGGGGAGGCAAATGGTGGATGGCAAATGTGGGAGGCAATGGGACAAGCCAGCACACATGTTGGCATCCCCCAGGGTGGGTAGCAGAGGCTACCAGCAAGGCAAAAGAAGCAGCGGGGTGGCCATGAAGGAGCAGGGTCTGGGTCTGTGAGCGAGCGAGGAGGGTAAATACAGGCCTTGCCAAGGAGTCAGGCCCGTGCGGCACCCGCAGCCCGTGGCCTGTAGCGCTTCCCTACCTCAAAACCTGAAATAAACTTGGACACCACACCTTCAAGAAAAGATACAGCTATTTATAAGCATTCCAGCTATGCCTTTGATGCTATTTCAAAACCCTAAGATATAATTTAGTTTTTTTTTAAAAAAATGAGAGTATCAGAGAAGGGGGGGGGGGGGGTGGGGTGGCGGGGGGCAGTTTAAAAC
>JAVJGI010000040.1:20226928-20238180 GCA_035590275.1 Ibycter americanus | reverse complement strand
GAAGTTTAAAACCAGAAATAAAGTCCTACCATCACATTTCACCACTGACCTACAGGCCTGCAGATCTCACTCAGCCCCTGCCTTCCTGGCAATCAGATTTTCTAATTCACTGATTTATCACTGAATTTTTATATAATTAAACGTGTATTTTTTTCCAAATACAGATTTTACATTTATCAGCTGCTAAACATGCATCCCCCATGCCACTTCAGAAAACAGAATAGATATCACCATTTTACACGTGGCAAAACTAAGACATCAACGCACTAGATGGCATGTCAAGTCTGCCAAGGCAAGCCTATGTCAGAGATAAGATGAGAGCATGGCTGCTTCATTTTCAGTTCTGATGTTAAATGTCAAGCTTTTCTTTTTAATCTTTTTACTGCAACCTGGCAATGATTGTAAGTCTAACTGGAGAAACAAGATCTTCAAACTGAATGTCTCTCAGTGATCTCACTATGACTCTTATATTTATTTTACACCAAAATCCTGCGAGGGATGGAGTTTTTGCCTGTTCTTGACAAGAGTGTGGATTATACAATGTCTTAATTATTGAACATACCCCATCTTTTTGGAGGTCTCCTTCTTATATCACAAAGATCATGAAGGAGTTGCAAGATCCAAGCTTTAGAAGTGCCATTGATCAAGATTCATGCAATGATATTAGCCACCACAGAAGGTTCATTTGGGTGAAACACGCAGAAATTATGCTGGTGCAAATGGGTCATCTTATCAGGACCTCTTCTGCTTGCCCATATTTTGCACAGCTTGTAGTCAGCCATGGTCTTGAAAAGTCTCTGACTAGGTTTTGCAAGGGAAGCAAGCAACCTGTGTCGGGGCAGAGCTTCCCTGGCCTCCTCAGATGAGGTGAAAGGAGAATCTGAACCAGTTTTTCATCATCCTGAAGAAGTACATCAGATCTGATACATTTTAGAAGGTGGCATTTTAACCACGGCTATGACCTTTGCTGATCCTGGCCTTGTGCCCACTATATCAATCACAAGCTATGAGAACAGCAGCTGGGTTTATCACAGCATACATTTTCCTCTATCTAATTACAGTCCTGCAGCCTAAATTATCTGCACAGCTTTGTTTGAAGTCTATAATGTGTGCTTTGAACATCCCTTAAACTTCCTGCTGGTCTTGCAAAATCTTCCTCTGATTGCTCTTGGAAGGTTTCTGGGGCACCCGCCGTACTGAGCAGGAAGCAACAAAATCAGCATCTTTAGGGAAGTGGAAGAGACAGAGTCTAATGTGCCCAAATTCAGCAATTGCATCTATGGGATGCGTACTACATTACATTACACTTATATCCATTCACTCCAGAAGTGTAGTCTCAATTCTTCTCCTCCTTTAAGGCTTCTTTATACTGCTCAACTGAGGCAGGGGGGGGGAGAGAAAAAAAAACCCACAAGAAAACCAAACACACACCAAAAAAAAAAGAACCCCAAGAAAACCCCAAAACAAATCAAAACAAAAAAAAAAATCTCTTTAAGGCATCAGAGCCCTTCTGCTAGGAAATATCATTGTGCAAAACAGATTGCCAGCTGGCTTGGGAATGGTGTCATGGCTCTGGTCCTCTCAAGGCAGTAGCCCTGGAGGGAAGGAAGGAGAGCAACAGGAAGGCCAGAGCCAAGAATGAGGAAGGGGAGAGGCATGTATGAAGAGGGGAGCATGGAGAGCATGAGGGTGCTTGGATGCCCTGGCACAGTTCAAAGGATGCTGCTCAAGAAACCCAGCAGAGCCCAGGAGGCACCCCAGAACACTGGGAAACGCAGTTGTGGTTCCCAGACCTCCCAGAGGGTATTTTATCCATACCGTGTTCTTGCATGGGACTCCATACATACCTGCTGAGGTTAACACTTACGATAGCCTGAGTACATCACTGAAGACATTACACTTAACTGTGGGGTAGGGGAGAAGGTACCTAAATATACCATGAACAGACTTTTCTTAAACACCATTTTCAAAATGCCTCAAGGATTATTCACCTCATTGTAAATACATACTGTGTTTTAAACCTCCTTAAATATATCTTTAAATGAAGACTGGACAAGTTCCAACAAAGTCATCCATGTAGTTCAGGTAAATGATATGCAATATATGACCATATGTTATTTTATTAAATAAAAAACAACAAAAACTGTCATTGACAAAGAAAAAAAGAAAATATCTTCCCAGAAGAAAACATGTATTTACTTAATATTATGGCTGCAATACAAGTTAAGAGAAGCCAAGAGATTCAAAGTCAAGGCTATCCTTTATGCTTTTACCTGACAGCTATATGAGGTAAGAGCCGAGTGCCAGCCACAACTTGCATTTCTTGTCCGGCGCTGGTTAATGTACCAATTTGTACATTATGGAAACAGGCTTCATCTGTTCTGTCAAACCCTTCCCTGCTTTTGCAGTGCCCGCAGTAAGCACCCAGCAGTATCCTCTTCCTGACTCTTTTATCTTCCATCTTTTTTAAGCAAAAGCTGCTGCAGTCCAGCCATCCCTAGGAGGGTGCCAGAGGCAGAGGTGTGGGGCTAAGCCCTCCCAAGCCCTTTGGTGGTGGGGTGGTATCTGACAACCTAGCCCCAAACCCAAGGACAGACTTTCCTGGGAGAGGCAAAGCCTAGGAAGATGGAGGGATGGAGGGATGGAGGGGTAGGGTGGGGACCGGCAGCTGGCTGAACCAGGGGGCTGCTGCGTCCTGGTAGGGGGAGCGCCCCAGGCTGTGGGGCTCTGCAGCAGCCTGCACCCACATGCAGAGAGCAGGGGAGCATGTTTCATACTCCTGCAGCTTTGGGCAGCTCTGGGTACCGGCTCCCTCCCCCTGACATCTCTAGGCTCAGATCCCTGAACTTCACTACTCTCTCAGCATATGCTCCAGGCCCTATAGGCACTAGCATGAGGCTGATCCCTGTCCCGAAGCAATGGTCAGATGGGCTTACCCAGCCACATTACTTAGGATCTAGCAGGAGTGAGAGCAATGTACAGCAATACTGGCACGAATACAACTATATTTTTCCTGTTTGCTCTGATTTCTCTCTTCCCCTATAACTCAGGAGCACTCAGGCGAAGCTCAGGATTTCACAGGTCCTGCCCACCCTTGTCATAAGGTGCCCAGAACCAAGAAGAGCCGAGCACTTGCCACAGCAGCAGCAGCTTGCAAGCCTCAGTCCGCAAACCCCACTATTATTTACCATATATATCACATTAAACTAAACACCTGAGCCACAGACCAAGACCTCATTGTGCCATGGACCAAAACACTTTTGTATCAGGTGCTGTACAGCCTCAGAACTGAGCGATGATCCCTGCTCCAACAAACATATCAGGAGGAAAACCTGACATTGCTGTTGCAAACAAGCACTGTTCATTGCTCTGAACCAGTATCACAATATACTGGCAAATATAATTTCCCAATATGTTTTCCAGTGTTCCCTCGTCCACAGTATTTGTTCTCACAGCAGCATAAGGGGAGGTAAGAAGGATGTGTGCAGGGGGTGTGGTGGAAAGCAGAGGTGTCCCCTGCTAAGGGTTTGTGTGGTGAATGGCTTGCACTTGAATTCAGTGCATGCTGGCTGACAGGCTGGAGGATTAAAGAGTTGCATACCAAGTGGAATTAAGAAGTGCTAGTTTTCCTAGCTCCTATAATTTGTAAAGAACGGAAAGAAAAAAAACATTCTCGTGGAATTAATCTATTTCTTATGTTCATTCCAGCTGTGTTTAATTTACCCTCTGCTATTTCTCCCCTCTGATCGAGGAATGCTGTATCCTTACATTCATATTTCCCCTCAAAATCCCCGCGTTGAGCAGAGCTTTTCTTAATTGCTTTAATATGCTGTGTTCTGGGACGGGAGAAGCTGATCCAGAGTGACAACTGCTCCCTCTCCCCCAGCGCCGCCTCAGCCCCGCTCCCCAGCCTCACCCGCCGGCATGGGGGTCCTTCACCCACCTGCCAGCGTGGGGGTCCTTCACCGACCCACCGGCCCCTGCTCGCTGCCCTGTCCCCCCCGGATCTGTGGTGCAAGCAGGTTCTGGCTGCAGCTCACACCGGCCTGCTTAACCCGACTCCACACGTGCGCAGAAGAAACTACGCGCTTGACACAGTCACACCAAGGACCCTATGGCAAAGCCAGAATATTCCTCTCCGCCTGGCTCGCTTTCATTTGTGGGTTAAAAGGCAAGCAAGAGGCCTTCGGGCGGGCGGCCAGAGCCAGACTCTCTGGCAAGCCTGCCTACCAGTGATTTAGCAACCGATGTGCCAGATGGACCAAGCCTGGAAGAGCAGGGATGGGGGCAACACCAAGCCAACAAGGCAAGGGAATTGCAAAAGGGAGAAACCAGGGAAGAGGAAGGGAGGTGCAGATAACTTTCCAGTTTTGTGCATGTGCGTTTGTCTCGACTCAGCTTGCGATAGGTTTCTGCCCGGAGCCCCTCAGGCGGGGCTCTGTATGCAGCGTGCTTTTGCATATCACAAGGGCTGCGGCTGCTAGACAGGACATCTGTGCTGCAGGCAGCCTGAACACTTGCCACTAGCTCCAAGGCAATGAGGAGACCTCTCTGCAGGCAGAACAAGACCCTTCCACCATCGGGTATCATTGGCTGGACAAATGACACTTGTACCTTGGCCCAGATCCAGAGCAAGGACACATCCTCCGCCACCTTCATCTGGCAGCTGCCTACCGACCCACCTTGCAGATGGAGCGCTGCAAGACCATGGGAGTACTGGCTACCAAACCACAGCCCCCTGATCTCCAAGCTGACCGAGAGTTTCCATGCGTTGTAACTCATGGTTTCATTTTTTTGTTGGCCAAACATTTGTCCGTGTAACAGGATGCCATACCTCAGCCAATGTGTTATTCCGTTCAGCGGGAGGGGGGTGTCCATGCAGGGGGTACGGACCTCTCCTGAGGATGAAACACAGAGGGGTAATGTATCTAGCCCTCTCCATAATGACCAGACTGAACATAACACAGCTCTTTGCCAAAATAATCACCCCCATGTAGGCCACTCTCTCATGCTCTGTGCAAGTCATTAGGCCTAACTTATGTGGCAGAACTGCTGAGCAAAATGGGAATTATATAGCAATTTATGTGAGCTGGGATGCATATTCTGTCCAATAACTTCCTCCTAGTGGAAATTTCCCTGTAGGTACTTCTCCCTCTGCCCCAGCCCTGCCCTGCCACTGCTCTTACCCCTATTCAGCCTTGTTCTCATGCCCCTTGCTAGAACTCTGCAGAGACAGCCCCCTCTCCACAGCCTTCAGGATTCATTGCTCCCCCCCTTCGAGAGCTACTCCAGGGAAGCTCGGGACATATCGTGTGGCAGCACTTTTTTTTTTTTTTCCCCTTAGTTTCCCATTCTGGCCTTTCCAGAGACAGCTGAACAACCGTAAACAGACCAAACTCTTGGAAGGGAGGAAAAATAAAGAAGAAAGGCAGGCAAGGAAGATGATGACATGAAGTTATGCGGTGCAACCGGAAAGCTGACAAAGAGGTAAATTATGTGGCCTTTTGCAGGGATGGCTAATGGCAGTGTGCACACAGTACCCTGCCTTCAGCTTTGAAATGGCCAGCAAGCAGGAGACCCGTCGTCTGCAGCAAGCCGGGCTGAGTCTCCTGCATGCCAGGGGACACCAGCACCACCATGCCCGCTAACAGGCCAACCTGGGGTTTCCTTTTCTTGTGGCCACAGGTATGCTTCACCACCGTCTGGCTGGCTGCTGCTATTTATTCCGTGATTTTCTAAAAATGTGCCTCGACCTAGAAGCCCAGACTGTTGCCAACCTCCTTCTTTAATAAAAGTAACAACAGCAAGGTATTGAAAATCACGAGGCATTTAGAAATATACAGACTCCTTTATGGGTGAAATAATCTAATAGACAAGCTGTTGTTAATTTACAGCCTCAATTTTCAGACACACTTCTTGAGTCAAAAGTACTTCCTGCTCCATAATTCCTACAGGGACACAGGTGGCCCAAATTGCAGTATACATCTACTGTACATTAAAATGTATTTCGGACTTAGCTTAAACATTTCTGAAATCTCAAGTTTATGTCTAGACTATTTTAATCAGCTAAATGTCATAATAAGCCATATGTTGGTCTTGATAGGTTACATATACCAGCCCCGCTCATAAAGTATCAAAAGGTGTTTTTAAAAAGGAGTCTGTGTTTGTTTTACCAGGAAAATGGTGCTTTTAGTCAGTTGTATCAAACCTACTGGCAAAGTGCACAGGCTCTGACGTAACTACTGGGAAAGAGGGAGGCCGTGGTGGCCGTGGTGCGGGGGAACAGAGATGGCTCAGTCTGCGTCTGCCCCACCGCCCCGCACCGGCTCTGCTGGCAGGGAGCTGCTCTCCTCCCGCCACCCGCTCGGGGCGGACGGCTTCATCCCTGCTGCAAATGGCTGCCGGCATGCTCGCCCACATGCTCCACGACCTGTTTCTTATTGTGGCACGTTCCTGGGCTGAAGCAGATAGGTATTTTCTGACAGACCCCCTCCATGCAAGAGCAGAGGGCACCAGCCACATCCTGAGCACCCCTTCACATCAGGTCTTACCTGTGGAGGAGGGGGCTTGCTGGGGGAAAGCAGCACAGGCAGGTTCTCTGGGTTACACCAGAAAAAGGCAGCTTTCACCAATAAAGCTCTGCCATTCCCAAATTAAATTAAGCATGACAGCACAAAATCAACCATTCCTTCTCCACAGCTTTCATTAGTATAAAACAGCAAAAATCAAAGTCTCTTTCCTGAACATTGTTAAGCTGAAATGCCCAGCTTGGGAAATGACCCATGACCCAGGAACGCCTCGTGCCAGGAGGACAGTTCCCCACCACGTAGGCTGAAAGGGATCCTCTGTTTGCTCTGAGCCACAGAGAGCCTATGGCACACAGACACGTAGCTTGGACTGCCTCCAGCAGCGAGCGGGGATATACATGCACACAAATTCATCACACTGTCGTACGAGATTATTTCCTTATGCAAAGCTGGCTCCCTTCTGGATGCAGAAATTCCCACTCTGCTCCAGCCGCTGCCACAGGGAGGTCTTGCAGCCCCTCCTCGGGCACCCTGACCACTGGAAAGACTTGGCAGCTATGGGCCATGCCATGCCCAGCATTCCTGCAGGGCAGTGTGCCCGTCCCACGCATCCCGTCCCCCCTGACAACCCTGGCTCAGACCACTTTTACCAGAAAAACCACATACGGCCCTGGAAGAAATATGTGTGCATGGCCCAGTGGAGGAAATCCCAGGAGTTTTACGTCTGGGCACTTGCCTCTGGGTTCCCCAGGGACTCAAGGTACATACAGGAGAGCTTAAAGAGTATTTTAATTATAGACTTTCCTTAGGAAAACAGTCCATTCAGTGCACAGGGTTATCCAGAGGCAACACGTGAATTGTGACTAAAAGTAAAGTACCCTTCTGGTTACCCCATCTTGACTCCATGGGATGTGCAATTTCAGATATTAGCTAGAGTAACCCACAAACTGTACTTGAACTCCCTCCACATACCCAGTTCTTTGGCTCCTGGGTAATTTAGCCAGTCACTTTCCAGATGCACTTATTCTTCCTCCTTTTAACAAGCCTCCAGGGCAGAGGATGAGAGAGAAGTTGTCACGCTCTCATTCTGCAAAGAAAGTGTACTGCCTCTGCAGAGAGTGTGAAATAACGTCCAGCAGGGTGAAATCATGAAGAAGCAGAGCCTGCCCATGGTATCAGGTAAGAATACTGGCTTTTTAAAAAATATATTTTCCTGTCAGTGTCTCCACCACAAAACATAAATCCTTACGTGATCCCTTTTTTCAGGATCCCCATGTTTGCCAGCAGTAAACATCTGAGAGCTGTTTTTATTCCCACAGCAGTTTATTGCTGTGCAAATACCATAATTTTCAGTCTCTACAAACAGAGATCCTCATCCACCCAGTTTGTTACTATACTTGTTGGGCAGAGGGATGTAGTAAAAGTCATGATTCCCCTCGTTGTCCAAAGTGGAATTCCGTTTTTTAACTCTTTCCCTGCTTATGTAGTCTTAGGGTTATTCTTTCTAGTGCTGACTAGTCAATTTGAACTCTGATCTGAAAATCCACCCCACTTTCTCCCTTCCATGCTGACCATCTGAAGAGCAAGGAACAGCCACACAACTACTAAGCTACATCATCAGCCCAAGAAAATTGGTATGGCTTCACTGAAGGTGCCATGCTGAAGATATGCAACATCGGGGCTTATGCCCTTAGTTCCAAAATAACAATTAGTCCATGGTCATGAACAACAGCTGATCCCTTTCTCTTCTTCCAGTTTTGGTTGCATAAATCCAAGACCTTGTATTGCTGCAGTATAGATCAGGCCAGCAACTCCCAGTCTGTCTGTATATACCTGGATATCAGGAGTGAGCTTGCTTGCCCCAGTGAGCATCATTCGCATGTACCACCATAGGAAGGGACTAGTCCAGCTGGATTTAGGTGGCCTCTCAGGCTGTTATTGGTATAGATAGGTCAGCTCCCGTAACAGGAGGCACACAAGCAAATGTTGTAATTCTGCAGCTCTAGATGACTGATTCCTAATTTGTGTGACTAGGAACCAAGAATGGCAAGCAGGAAGCAACTAGGAATAAGCTGGAAAGAGTAGACAGTATCAACTGAAATGGTTTTCTCAAATACATGGTTCAGCTGGGCTGCGGACATGTAGTTTTGCATAGAAGCAAATGGTACTATCAGAACGAGGATAAGGAATGGGATATGTACCAAAATGCCTTAATTTCATCAACAGAGGCCAAATTCTGTTTTTAAATCAGCATGTATACTGAGTTGTGCCATCACCATCACTAGGATTATGTATGAATTTTCAGTCTCTGCTACCTGATAATGCTCTTTCTTGCTTGAACAGTTCACAGTGGCGTTGAGGTGAAGATTGGTCCAGGTGGGATCAAATCCCTTTAGTTAAGGCTCCTCTAATGCTTAATGCAATGGTTCTCCTAATTCCTTATATACTCATTATTGAAATGAAGTGCCTTCAGAGACCTCCAGTGTGTGAGTCCTGGTTATATCCATAATGGGGCCTAGGAAGAACTTCCAGCTCCTAGGTCCAGATGCATAACTCAGCCACAACCTTTTCTTTCTGTGGGAAGGAAATCCAGGTATGTAGGTTGGAAGGGGGCTAGCAGTGTCCCCTCTCACCTAGCCGAAGGGAAAGCTGGGGCTGTGATGCACCTGTTCTCCCTGCCTAAATTCAGCTCTATGGGGAAATTGGAGTCTTATTTAAGGAGACCCAGATCCCATTAGCAAATACATCCATCTTTCCTGTCAATTAGGTGTACCACTTTTCTCCCAGATGAACGGAATTGAACACTGCTGTTACCCTGAAGGTCAAGCTTGGAGTTGTCTTGCACCTGAACAGGCAAAGGACATCTCAATGCAATCCTATGATTATACTGAGACATCTTCATCTAAACATTTTAATGCACTTTCTCGACAGAAAAATTTCCGTAAGTACGTACATTCCTCTTATCATTGAAACGCCCTACATCGGTTGTTTGGGTTTTTTTTTCAAATCAAATCCTTGTGTAAAGTGTTCAAGTGCTCCCATTTTTAATCTCTTTCTCATTAAAAGTGGTTTTATTTTCCTAAAAGTAGCTTTGCTTTCATTTTTTGAGGGTCTTTTGAGATTTCCTTTTTTAAACTTCCAACGAAAATGATATTTTTAACAAGCAGTAATTATAAAACACAGTACCTGATAGCTTCCCAGACAGATGGATCACAAGAGAGTGTAATTGGAGGTGGCTAGGAAATTACACCCCTACCATTCACAGATGCCTCTGTTCCTTAGACAGAGACACGTCTTCTGATCCTTGAGAGCTCTTTAATCTAACAAGCACACGGGGAAGAAAATATCCTCCTATTTCTACATTGAATGTTGTTGACTACAACTCTGTCAATCAGCGCAACCCATTTCAATTAGGTTTCAGACAGTGGATTTTGACAAATCACTATCTGTTAGAACAAAGTTGCTATTGGAACAAGCTGCTAAATGGTGTGATGCATTTCCCATTATTTATCCAGTCCTGACTCAAAGTCTCTATCCTTCTAAAATATGCGCTGCAGTTTCACCATAAATTTTTATGTTGGAAGCAGTTTTCATAATACAAAATCTATAGCTTGTGCAATACTAGTCAAAACAGGAGTAAATATTGCAGAGAATAGCCTCAGGTCTCTGTTGGGAAGTAACTTGTGTCCACAAACAGCAACCATTTTTTGATGAGTTTTATGTTCCTAAGTATCAAGGAAGGACACGAGGCTGCTAAGTCACTCAGGCATTTCTGAACATGCTTGAGTCATGGCTGACCTAGGGGTAACCGCTAGTGTTTCTGGAGAATTTCTTGTTCCAGAAATAACCTGTTAAGTTATATGATAAAAGGCTCACCCACACAGAAGAGCACAGAGGCACTGGGGAAACACCAGTCAAAGACACGAATCACAGAATGGCCAGGGCTGGACGGACCTCTGGAGATCATCTAGTCCAAACCCTTGCTAAAGCAGGTTCTCATAGAGCAGGTTGCACAGAGTTGCATCCAGGCGGGTTTTGAATGTCTCCAGAGAAGGAGACTCCACAGCCTTTCTGAGTAGCCTGTTCCAGTGCTCTGTCACCCTCAAAGTAAAGAAGTTCTTCCTCATATTCAGGTGTAACTTTTCGTGTTTCAGTTTGTGCCTGCTGCCCCTTGTCCTGTCACTTGGTACTACTGAAAAGAGCCTGGCCCCATCCTCTTGACACTCTCCCTTAAGATGTTTGTAGACGTTGATAAGATCCCCCCTCAGTCTCCTCCAGGCTAAAGAGGCCCAGCTCTCTCAGCCTTTCCTCATAAGGGAGATGTTCCAGTCCCCTCATCACCTTTGCAGCCCTCCGCTGGACAGTGTCCAGTAGTTCCCTGTGCCTCTGAACTGAGGAGCCCCAAACTGGGCACAGGACTCCAGATGTGGCCTCACCAGGGCAGGGTAGAGCAGCAGGATCACCTCCCTCAACCTGCTGGCTGCGCTTCTCCTAACGCACCCTAGGGTCCCATTGGCCTTCTTGGCCCCAAGGGCACACTGCTGGCTTATGGGCAACTTGCTGTCCACCAGGACTCCCAGGTCCTTCACTGCAGAGCTGCCTCCCAGCAGGTCACCCCCAGCCTGTGCTGGTGTGTGGGTTGTTCCTCCCCAGGTGCAGGACCCTACACTTGCCTTTGCTGAACATCATGAGGTTCCTCTCTGCCCAACCCTCCAGCCTGCCCAG
>JAVJGI010000040.1:20197538-20226571 GCA_035590275.1 Ibycter americanus | reverse complement strand
CTACCCAGCCAGTCATTCCATCACAGAAGGCTATCATGTTGGTCAGGCATGATTTCCCCTTGGTGAATCCATGTTGAATATTCCTGATGACCTTCTTTTCCCCCACATGCTTTGAGATGGCTCATCCAGGATGAGCTGTTCCATCACCTTTCCAGGGATAGAGGTGAGGCTGTTCCAGCCCCCCAGGGTTGTCCCAGGAGAGCATCAGCCCCATGGGTTGGGTGAGACCCAGCACCATGAGTCCACAGTGCAGCTCTCTGGGGCACTGCACAGACTAGGGGTCCCTGACCTGGCGGACGGGGCTCGTTACGGGATGCAGCATGCTGGGACTGTGTGAGACATTATACAATGTTTAGGGAAGGAACAAAAGGCTAGGAAAGGGAGGGACTGATGTAGTTTGGAGAGGAACAGATTCGGGAAAATAGAGGGAAAGGGCATCAAAGGGGCCAGCTGCACATAAAAAGGAGTCTGGTCTGGTCAACATGTTTGTCTAGCCATGCAGCACTCTGTCCTGTATTCTTAAACAACCCCATTTCTAACAGTTTTATGGATGTGGGGCTCTGTTCCCCTTGTATGTGTGCGCAAGGGGGCCTGAGTGCAGCAGCTGGAGTGGGGTTGTGGTCTTGGGATGTCACATGTGCAGGTGCCAGCAACTGGGGAGACTGAGATCCAGTCTGAGTCCAGCTGCTGGAGGAATCCACCCTGTATGTATGTACATCTATATATTCCTGCTAACGGACCTCAATCTTGCTGAGCCAGACAAGGGGACAGGATTAGGTCATTTGTGCTATCTCTGTTTGCATATTTCTGTCTGCTTTACTTGGTGTTACTTCTAGGTTGTGCACATAGGTATGTGTGTGCATTCATGTGCCTACTGGGAGCACATGCTCCGTGTCACTGCTGGCTGGGCCAGGGGACGTGGAGCTGCAGCAGCCTCCTTTCTATGGGGCTACTGTTTTTGGTAACTCCTAACATAAGCCTTGTGGATATTTTCAGGCAAAGTTTGAAATTAAGCATCCATTATTCTTAAATGAATTGTCAAATGTCAGACCAAAATAAAACATGATCTGTGATGGCCATTAGTATAGGAGCCATGGGGAATGTAAATAACAATACCAGATCCTCTTAATAAAGCCACAGTACCTCCATTTCCAGCTCAGACTTGAGGTCTTCTAGCAGTGAAGGAGGTACAGTATGGAAAATGACAGAGGGAAAGCCACAAAGCAAGGAAGGGGACATCCTGGGAGGTCTGAGGGCTGTCAGCTCCATCAGGGCACAGGGCAATTAGATCGATGTAAGGCATATTTGTAAAAGTGTCCTGATGAAGCAGACAGACCAGCCTTACAAGGACCTGGCACCCTCCCAAGCCACTGACACCCGCTGACCCAGAACAGAGGCAATCAGGGAGGCATGCAGCATGGCCGGCAAGTGAGAAACATGCATGGAAAAACACAGCCAAGCCCAGACGGACCAAACGATGGCATCTCTCCCTTCACCAACACCGAACACATCCAAGAAGAAGCAATATCAGCCACAAAATTAGAAGACAAGGGGGAAGAGGAAGAGTAGAGGGAGTATTGACAACATCAGTACCACAGACAGACATGCACACCACTGCCAGCCCCGATCAGAAACCAGGCCAGATGGTCTTTGTTTGTTGGGTTGGTTAGTTGGTTAGCTTGTTTGTCTGTCTTAATAATAATACCCTGTGGGTTTCTTCTTGTTCACCTTTTGGGTTTTGAGCCTTGAATTTTTCCTCTTAAGCTTTTCTTCAAGAAACTTAAAGCATTACTTAGAAAATTACTTTCTTCTAATACAAAACGAAACCTGAGGTTCTGCACTCACAGGAAATGACACTTAAAGAAAATAATCAAGAGCCACGCAAGAAAATTGCTACACCATTATTTTTCCAACAGACTACAGGACAGTCCATATACCTACAGGGCAGGTGAGGTTTCCACATCCCTTCCTTTGGCCAAAAAAATCCTAACTGCTCAGCTGTGAGGGAAGATTTAGTTTTCCTTAGCTACCAGACAGGCAGGGTATGAGGAGAGCACAGAGGTCCAATGCTGCCTGCACCAACTCTGCTGTGACTCATGTACTCAGCAGGGCAGAATGCTATTGCTTTTTGAGTAGATTTGCTGTTGCTATAAGCAGGAATGGTCTGCAAAGTGCCTGAGGCAGAATAGCAGGATCCCTCTATTTTAAGGAATGTGTGTGTACGCTGAGTATGTAAACCAGATCTGACATCCAAAGCAGCAGACAAAATTAAAAGAAAATAAAAAGAATGCTATTTATGACTGAAAAAAAATCACTTTAAGATTAGGAACAAGCAAAAGAGAGCCAGAGAACTATATAATCCTGTTGCCTTGTCTCTTCCAGTCTTTTGAAACAGCAACAAAACTGGCCACCACATCAGTGTTTAAAATGTAGCACATGCTCCAAATATTTTTACAGTGGCTGTTCACAAGCGGGGTTAAGCTCTACTGCAGCATAGCCAGATTTATCACTTCAGCCAGTTACCCACAGAATGAGATGTATGTACCCAAGAGATCAAATACTACAGCCTATCAGCCATTCCTAAAAAAACTGACCTGACCAAACAGATTGAAAGCCCAGCTGCTAAGCAGTATCTGCTCACTAATTACCCTTTTCACACACAGTAATTGATCTACCTTTTCTTTATCATTATCATATCATTACCTGCCTTTCCTGGGCTACCTTCACCCTCTGTTGCTCTGAGAACTGCCCCACGTGTAGGTGGATGCAGGGAGCAGGAACCCACCACTACTACAGGACCACCAGGTCTCAGCATGAAGCCACGAGCCGTGCGTTAAACACCGGTACACAACGCCTTTTTGAGGCAAGAGCAGCTTTTTCTTAGTGTTTGCCTGAGGCCTCAGTAACAGGAATTAACAGCAGTTAATGCGTTGATGTAAATTGGGTACTTCCCGCTCTCTGCCCTGGCCACGCATTCTTGTGCCGGACCCCCGGTGCATCTGCCCACTCCTCAGAGGAAGAGAGGATTTTCCATTTAAGCTGGTGACCACCAGCTAGCACCTGCCGACTCCAGTGTCCACAGGCGCTACCTGATTTGTTGCAACAGAAACAAATGTCCCCCAGCAGGACCCCAGCTAACAGGGGCACAGGGCAGCAGCAGCACAGAGCTCTGCGCAGGGCAAAGTCACACAGACGTGCTTGCCAGTCTCCTGCCAGAGTTTCCTCCATCCCCAGGAAGGACCGCATTTTCCCAGCAAAGCAGTAATCTCAGCAAACCAAGACCACATTGAGCTGGCCTTGAAGTCCAGCTCCTGTGAAACTTTATGTTCAGATGGGCTAAAAAGAGAGCATCGACCTTCCAGGTTCCTGTCTGCAGTCGCTTTGAGGTTGGCTCGTATTATTAAGTGTATTTTTTTAACATTAAATTAAAAAATTCCTTCATTTAATACAGAAAAATTATTACAGATGCTCGAAGGTTTCTAATATTTCTCATGAAATGCACACATTAGATTCAACCCTTGGATGAAGTGTCTGAGTTAATGTAATTATTGCAAAAAAATAATTGCTAAATTGAAGCCTATACAACGAAACCAGTGAAGGTGGGCAATTGCAAAGGAAGGCATGTAGGACTAGATAGGAACACAGATTCTACCCCAGTCACTCATCAATATCAAAGTACTTGAGCCAGAGGTGATTATTTCAGGGAATATATGTAACAGTACATAAATCCTTCTTCTATAATGCCTCCAGTGCAGCCTAAGTTCCTAAGTAACAGTCATCCAGCTCAGCATTGCTCTGTGGGGCCCATGGGCAACCCACAATCCATAAGGCAACAGAAGGTGGTCCGTGAACCGAATGCAGAAAAATAATTAAGAAACTAAACCAAAACACACACACACCATCCCACGCAGTTGGCAGGCGCTTATGTCAGCGCCTGCCCACAGGCACCATTCACTCCCTGGCTGCTGGTGCTCAGATCAAAAAGGCTTGTAGGTCCTTTGATTTTAAAAGATTGAGAAACGCTCATTTAGCTTCTGTGAAATAGAGCAGAGCTGTGACTTTGGTTCCCAAAGCCTGCGCCTTCTCCCACTGCAATCACGAACGTGCCACCTCCTCCCCACTGTCTCTCCATCATGCAGAAACTACCGGCAGCATTTTCCCTGGCCAGCAACAGAAGTAAGTCCAAGCTGCAAAATCTGTGTTTTCAGTCAAATTTCCTCAAAACTCATCCCCACCCTGCTCCCAAATCCCCTGGGCAGTAGCGTTAGTGGGGGGCAGGACTGGACCCCACCGTGCCGAGATGCCCGGTGAGCAGTGTTACCACTCCAGCAGCGATGCTGCTTCGTCTGCCTTCTGTGGGATCAACCCACTCACAGCCCCCTGCCCAGGAGCAGGACAAGAATGCCTGACCCTGAAGGGTCTCCAGTGCAATGGAGTTAAACCATAACTGCAATCAGAGGGATGCATCTTGTCTGGTAGTTAAATAAAAGGTAAAAGGACCCAATTATAAATTGGCATATAAAAATGTGTAAATTTGGCATCCCGACATCACCAAATGAAAATAAAGATTGAGAAATAATAACATATGAAAAATATTTTCAAGTAGCACAGATCCCACAGTTTTCTAGTGAACAGTTATCATGACCTGCTAGGAGTTATCGGGTAGGCATGTTTAGCTGATTGACAGATTTTGCTAGTAAAGCAGATTTTTCTGTTTCAAGATCTGTTCCAGTCTCCAGTTAGGGGTATGAGAATGTTGCTTCTCCCCAGTAAAGAAACCAGCATCTTATAATTGCTCAGGCAGAAGAAAAATGTAGTTCAGGGATTATTTTTTTTTTTTTTTTTTAATTACCTTATATTTAAAGAAAAGGTGCATTTTTTCCCCAAAATTTGTGTGCAGGACCAAGACCAGCAAGCCCCCTGTTCCTCCTTGTTCGGAGCTAACATCAAAAAATTGTCTGACAGTTTTTCTAAGAGCCAAGAAAGTCAGCTAGTAATCATGTGGGGTTGTGTGGCCAAAGGTACATAAACTGACTTCACATGGGACCAGCAGTAGATCAGATTGCATTGGGTGGAATGAAATAAAAAATCCCAGAAGTCTAGTTTCTTTGGAAATGTACCAAAACTGTCTCGCTATACCAACCTGGCACATCATATGTAAAAAAGTGACTATTTCCTAGTACAGTATATGGGGTGTTTTATAGAAGTCAAAAAATCAGAATGGCCCTAGTTTGACATCGTAAACACAATATACTGTAATGTCATTGAGAGACTACTTGTTAACCTACTTGTCCCAAGATTAAATGCTGAAATTGAGCACACAGACCTACCTACAGTTTCCCTCCAAGCACAGACATGCCGGAAAAATCTCTTTGCCATACAACTTGGAAATAATTACAGTAACTACGTAATAGTAGAAACCACTTCTGTTTAATTCACTGATATTATTTACGTCAGCCCAGAGAGTTTACAGCACTGGAAAGCAATGCTATGAGAATGACACCTTCCCATGCAGCAGATCTTCTCCCTATCTATATCTACAGCTATTCTGCTGCTTGCTTTGAAAGCAAGGCTATGGTTGCAGCTACAAACCCCTTCCTCCTGGGGACCACTCCCCACAAGGGGCCTGGGGCCACACAGTGGGGACCGGAGCCCACCACTGCCGCTGTAGGGCAAACAGGTCTACAGGGAGGCATCTCTTCAGCTGGGGTTGACATACCTGGTGTCAACCTGGCGTCAAGATTTATTCCCCCCCTGCCCCCATATTCAAGATCAGGCCTGCAACAGCAAGCTCATAGGTAAAAGGGTTACAGACAGTTAACAGGTGTCTCTGCACAGCTGATGGGGTTTAGGTTTTCGTGATACTGCACAGCAGCAGTCTGCTGTGCCTTGGATGTAGTTGTGGGCTTGGCAACAGGGTAGGAGGGAGAGAGCTGTCACTGAAGCCCACGAGCCCAGAGCCACAAACTTCAATTGTTAACGTTGCTACTTTCTTAATCTATTCATATATTTAGCAAGATTAGATTATCATTTTTTAACAGGCTGCACCATGTATTGGAGTCAGTGCATCATTCTTGCTGAACCAGATACAGTCTCCAATGTAACTCACAGAGCACCAGCAACTGGAGGCCCGGATTATTTTGCTTTCAAGAATAAGAAACAATCATAATACTAAAACATTGAAGAAAAAAACGTATGTGCTTTTATGCAAATCAAGTATGTTTTTTAAAAAAATGTAAACCAGTATTTGTTAAGATTATTTTCTCATAGATTAGCTTGTGAAAGAGAAAAACTTGATGCTTCACCTCTCACACAAGATGCCTCACCTTTTAGACTTATAATATGTAAAATGAAACAACAGCAGTTAGATCTGATGATGTGTGCTCTAACTCCAGACATTAATCACCAGGTGTCTATAGGCATGTAGATAGCAAAAAAAAAAGTGAGAATGCTAGGAAACAAATACGACCATCTGATTTCCTAAGCAACACAGAGCCTAAACCTAGAAGTTTCTGCCCACAGCTCATGCGTGCCTAGCTTTCAAAATAACTTCCTGTAGCTGCATGCAAGTGAGGGCAAATCAGTCCTGCTTGTAAAAGGGTTGCTCCGGGCTTAATGGTTAATAGATGTATTTAATGAAGGCGGCCTTCCTTGCAAAAGTGATCTATAAAATGAAGAGCCTAAATTCTACTTATGACATTTGCTCCTAAAGTCCAAAGGTATTTCCAAAAATGGGAGTCAGACACAAAGATTTACATGGGTTTGGTGGGTTTTTTTGGATTGGGGTTTTTTTTTGTTGGTTTGTTTTGGGGTTTTTTTTTGCCTTGTATGGTTATTAACATGTAGCAATTAACTCAGCTACGTTCTCGTTGCTGCCGACTATCCCCAGCGAGCGTTGCTGGGTCTCACAGTTCACTCTGCTCACTGCATTCCTCAGCTGTACCAGATGTCAGTCCCTTCCATTCAGAAAGGCTGAAAGTTCATTCCGAGAAAGTCCACAGTCCTTTCAAACCTCTCCACATCCGTCTTGGGTTGTTGGGGTTTTTTTCCTTCTCTTGTCATGAAAGGACAGAGCACTGAGGAGCTTAACCCAGTACAAGGTTATTCAAGTTATCTGCTTGCCATTAGGTATCACTGTGCAGCACTGAATTATTTATTCCAGCTTCCTAGGCAGGTGTGTGGCAAATTTCCATACAGCTTTAATGGGAATCAGATTGCCAGCTTCAAACCCAAATTCTTCATCTGCACCACAGCATGACTGTGAAGTGCTGCTGAGCAAGGGCGGGGTGAACAGCTATGTAGGAACAGACCGCACAGTCACAGCTGCAAGAAGTATGTGGGTCTCACTTAATAAAACTTGATAGAAAATATTTGTAGCTATACAAAAATATTGACAAACCCAGCAACACGATACACTTCATGTAACCAACACGATTGTCTCACTAGGACAGGCACGCACCGTATTTTGAAGCCTGATTATCAGTGGGGACTCAATTCTCAGAGCACGCAGGAGTGCACATGCAAAGCACCTGCTGGCAGATGCCGCTGAGGGTGGCACTGCTCGGCAAGGACACACCTCACGTGCAGACTTGCTCCGTTCCCATTTCCAAGAGAAAATTCAGAGTAGCACATGCCCAGGATGAAGAGACAGATCTCATCGACATATAAAGGCTGTACAGAAGATACAGGTGACCCAGGAGAAACAAGGTGGGACCCTTAACCCTAATGTGATCTCACTGGAGGTATCAGAGGCTATATTCATTTGTTTGACAGTCTGTGGGCACCTGAGCAAGTAATCCCGTGCTTCCTCTGCAGTCAGCAGAGCTCAGGGCACAAACATCTCATCCCAAAGTAGGTGCTGATATCTGGTCCCCTGATCATTGCACGCTTCACTGAGAGGCACCCAGAAGATCAGGTCTGACACAGGTAGCAGAAGCCAGCTGAGATGAACTGCACTGTGGCTGAGTGATACACAAGAGCCCATTGCAGGTGGTAGCCTCTAGATGAAAGCCAGCTTGTGTGGCCTCATCAAAGGGCTTGCCCAAGCCAGCAACCCAGGTGGCACAGCAGCCAGGATCTCAGTGGTACCAGTACCGCTGGATCTGGTCTAGGAGTAGGTGGTGGGGTGCTCCCTGGGTGGTGGCTCTCAGCAGCACTTCCCCTGCCAAGTCAATTGCTAAACATTTATCCTACCCAGCCTACAATTAGGAAAGTTTTGTGAGGAACTATGGGATGCACTTTCTGCAGAGCACAGTACACACCTAAATGCCCAGGGGAAAATAAAAATAAAAAAATAAATCTTGTTTCACAGTGAAACAACAGAATGCCTTTATTTATTCCCTACCAATGTCAAACATGATTCAAAGCCAGATGTTAAATAAAATGGCCTTATTTTTACTGCCACTACTACTTTGTGCTGATTTGGTCAAAAATAAAAACCCCTTAAAACCAGCAAAAAGCTGCACAGCTCTGGAACAACAAACCAGATCAGGGCAGAAGAACAAGAAGTTGGTACAGACAGTGTCTGAATTTGTTTCTTTTAATAGATAAATGTCTGTGATTATCACAAAAGGGGTAGAGCCAGCAGTTTCACTGAAGAGTCCTTAACTGAAGAGCCCTCACTCTCTCCATAGGCTTGCACAAATTGAATGACTGCAAGGCCAGCTTAGCTGGGTTGCCTTGCCAGCAGGGCACCGAGGGATAGCTGAGAAATGATGGTCTCAGTTATGGATGGGGAGAGGGAGCGCTGTGCCTGGATACTGGCTGTGTTTGTGATGCCGTAGCTTGAAAGCGTGCCAATGGCAGGCATACCTTTAACACAGCAGAGCAGACAAAAACATTCAAGTACACCTGAAATCTCAGAGCTGTCTCAAATAAATGAGTTTTTGATTGAACTTAGAACACCTCTAAGGTGGCTTCTATAGGTTCAGTTGCCCAGGGTACCATGCAACCTCAGGTGAACCAGGTACTTGGGGGAAACCTGTATCTTAATTATTCACTTAAATGAATAAGAAAATAAAGTGGAAATCAAAAGAACAAGGTAAAGAAGGTCCATTTTGGTTATTATTTTGATGCACAACACTGAGTTCAATACCTGCTGCTGTCTCATCTGGATCCACCTCCAAATGAGGTGTTTCAAACCATGATAACCACGCATGCAAATTAACTCAGTGAATTGCATATTGAAAACTGAATGCAAAAGTGAAGTGGAAGCTCTGCAACACTATTAAAGCTTATTGCAAAACAGACTCACACACATGAACAGAAATGGCAATCGCTAGACAACACAGGATGGTGCTGGCAGATGTGATGAGCATCGGGGCCTTGGCGAAGGGGTTGGGCTCCAGTTTTGCAGACCTAACTGGTGAAGACACATTCTAATTCTCCACAAGAAAGTGTCATCTGTGAACTAATACCTGTGAATAACTAATACCTGAGAGTAAGTTTCCTGTTCCACCAGTTTCATTTCCATTTAGCATCACCTCTACTCAAATCTCTACTTTCCCTTCCCAGTTCACCAACACTGTCCAACTGCTTGCAGCAGACTGCTCATCGTTGACTCCAGTCTGCTTACATTCATTATTTTTCTACCTCATTTCAGCTTCCTCCATGCAGCACGCTTCCCACTCAATAATATGAAAATCCACCTTTGCATCTGCCTTTCATGTTTTTCTCACACATGGGCATTACTTTGAGTCAGCTAGTTTCCTAGGGCAGGTAAAGAGCTCTGTGTCTTCCTAATTCCACCCCTCTCCTCTCCCCCATGAAGACTTTCCTAAATGATCCACCCTTTGCTTATCCTGTTACCACCTTCCCACCTGTGTTTTTGAAACATTTTGTTTCCGAGCTGGCCCCTACACGCCCGTCTCTGCTGCCCTCTGACATACCGGGCTGGCCAAAGCACAGGCACTCACTTCCCCACAGTCCTCCCCGTAACCTCGGCGTCTCCCTGCCAAAAGCACAACACTCACGAACATTTAAATTGAGAAACATGGGCCTAAAGCAGGTTTTTCAACCCTTCCATGCTAGAAAAGACCAATATTCTCAAATGATCATTAGCCCTGTTATATCCCCTTTAGAGAGTTCAGACTTCACTTCAGTCTTTGGCAAACCAGTCTTTTTAAGACATACTGTGATAGGCACTCAACGTATTAACTGCTGTAGAAAGTCTTGGTCTGGCAAAGCTTTTCATGACCAGTATGAACAAAATCACTTTTGCTGAAAAAGCAAGAAGTTCACAACAAAGGTCATTAGAGTAAAAAAAAATTATTTTTTTTTGTCACCTGCTATTTGCTATGGATTGGAAAAGGTCCTGTTATTCCTGTATGTATCGCCCTTCAGAAACAAACAGGATTCAAAAGACTACAAGACAGCAGAGGACGAAAGCATCCATCTTCCCAAGACGGATACAAGAGATGAGGCGCCTACCTGTCAAAAGTTTCTCCTGTGGGACTAGAGCAGACATCTCTGCCCAGTGGCCCTCCTAGGCTGCTTGCCATCAGTACACTTCATCCCTTCACAAACCACCCTTTTTTATAAATGGCCTCACCTGAGCCCGCTTTTGACACTTGGGGAAGCCCATCTTTTCATCCCATCTGTTGTTGGCAATTGCTTTTCATGGAAGTGAGCTCTCTCTGGTTCTGCAAGCCCCAGCCCTCTCTTGGCTTTCCCACCTTCTCTTTTTCCACCACTTTTATTCAGGAGCCTTTACCCCAGTCCCCATGTGCCACAGTAGCTCATTCCTCAATGCCCACACACGCCTTCCTCAATGCCCACACACGCCTTCCCCAGTGCAAGCCCGGCTGCTGCTGCCCGCTGCTTCCACTGCCCGTAGCGAAGTGCTGAGAGCAGCTGGATTCCCAAAAGTAATGGTAAGTTGTGCTGAGAAATGGCACAGCCTAGCAGCACCTTCCAGCACTCAATGAAAAACAATACAGAAATCAGTGAGGCCTGAAAGATTAAAAAAAACAAAAAAATCTCTGTATGAGGGTCCCAGTAACTCTCCGGAGATGAGTCCTGGCTTTTTTTTGCCGTGCTGAGCAATAGAGGTGGAGAAAAGTATGAGTGGTCATCTCAGGGCACAGCACAGAAGAGGCAGCTATGATCTTGAGATGAGGAGACTTCATTCAAAGGGACAAATAAAGTAATGAATTAAGGTATCCTGGTGGCAAAAGGGCTATTACACATGAAATAAACAACTTTAATGAGGTTGTAACCCTAGATTTATAGTCTCATCTCCATCCATCGGACTTCAGGTGCGTAACTCCATTAGCACTAATGGGACGTGCACAATTAAAGCCCCACACACCAAGATGAGACTGCTGCTATTAAAATCATCCACAAACAAGCTTCAGAGAGGTTCTCCCATTTAGCTCAGCAGAGTGATCCGGAAGAGAGATGCTCATTTGTAGCTGATCCGATCACTTTGCAAGGTGGTCCAGCATGACCACTTGCTGTGAATTCTCTGTACGGTGGATACGAGTCAGTGGATAGTCTGTATTTTGGGGGTCAGATGTCACTGCTGTCCCTGCACATTTTATGGGACATCAGCTCTCCTCTGCCAGGAATAAACTCCTGCTCTCCAGGAACAGTCAGTAAAACTCTTCACTTCAGTCACCATCACCTCTTGTGTTTAAACTGGGGAGGATGTGGCACACACTTCCCACCCCAAATGCACCAAAACCTCCCACCTCACTCTCTCCTCCCTGGCACGTTGCGGGGAATGAAGCACAGGCTGAGCAGAGGGGCTCAGCTCACCGACACAGCGTATTGTCCTTGCTGAAGACCGAAGGCTGTTCATATGATGTACAGCAGAGCAGTGCAAGAATACTCCAGCTAGCTGGGATCTCACAGCAGTCCAGCACGGTGAGTTACCTCAGGCAAAGATTCATCCACTGAACTACTTGTTGCCAAAGCCAGCCCTGGTCTGACCCATGCCCTGGCATGGCAGCATTTAGGTCAAAAAAACCCCAAAACCCAACCTCTGGGAACTCACAACCAACACGAAACAACATTGAAGAAACTGTAGACTTTCACGGGGACCAAAAAAATTGCCTAGCACATACAAAATACAGAACAAAACACCTCAGTATTTTAAATCTGTAAATATTGCACCTGTACGTAGGGGCAGAGCACATATTACCCCGAGTGACAATATTCCAGCTGAGACCCTGGGATACTGCTTGTTTCCCTGGTATTTAATAGTGGCACCAGGCAGTGATCACTGGTTGAAAAGGGCAGCAGCTTACACTACCAGTTTTTTTAGCGAGCAGTGCAGGCAATATGCTTGGAATGGCTGTCTTGCCAGAGAGTCGTAAAAGCTATTTAAATCTGAATAACACCACAGCATATCTGGGGGTGATGGAATAAGGTGCAGAGGCTGCAAACAGAACTACAATGATAAAACATTAAATACCAATATGACTTTAGATATTATATTATGCTCTCCTGAGAGTTGTAATTCTTCAGATATATTAAGCATTCAGAAAAATGGAATTGAACCCTTCATTACACAATTTTTTTTTTTTTTTGACAATATTAAAAATGTAATTTTACCAGAAGCCAGGGGGACTCCTATGTTCTTAATATACTTAAAGATTTTTACAGGCTAATATTAAAACTGACTGAAATGCCGCACACGTTTCTTGTTCACACTTAAGTTTGGTCTGAAAGCTATTCACTTTAATTTTGCATTGTAATGTCTATATTCTTGTGTTAATACTCACAGATTTCAACAGCACAAAATTCTGACATCATTCCTGAAAAGTCCATGTTCACACAGAATTCAGCAGTTTTACCATCATCTTTAGTGGCAGCAGGCTTAAGCCCAGAATTCTTAAATCTGATAGACATTAGAGATGGAGAAAATTTACTGGTTAATCTAATTTAGCTAGCACAAGAACATTCTCTACAAGGCCAAGGTTATTAATGGCAGCACAAGTAGCTGCATTTATGCAGAGGCTACTTAACATTTTCCATTGTAATACTCCGCTTCAGGATAACTTTGAACAATTCAGCTAAACATTCCTGATGTTAGCTGTCTGACTAATAGGATCTTTTTTGGGAAGCTTTTGCTCAAGGGATTCAGCTATTTCCAAGACTGAGGTTACAGAAAAGAGGAGAAGAAAAAAAAAAAAAGAAAAAAAAAAGGGAAAAAACCCTACAGTTTCACATGAAAAGTGCTGGTGCTTCCATAAAGTGAAACAAGAGTTTTGATCATCACCCTTGCTGAAAATTTACTGGTTGTAATGACCAGGGATGAAGGCTGAAAAACAGCACCAAGTATGGCTGAAAATAAATAACGTGATGAGCTAGTTACAGAATTAAGAGACATAAGAAATTAAAAGCAGGTGCTAAGAAGCAGCTAGGCAGAACAACCTTGTCTGGCTGGGAGGGTTTCAAGGCTAGGATGGTTCATCACATCTACATATTTTGGCCTCAACACTACTTTGCTCTCTGGCAAATAGCAAAGCAGCCCATTAACACCTCTCCACTGTCAGGTACCTATGGCAGGTAATTGCATCGTGCTGCTGTTTTCCACTTGCTGCAAGCACGGGCAGGTTAGTAGGCAATAGCCAGCCCTCACTGCTCAAACTGCAACTCGTCTCTTCGGGAGCAAGTCCACACTACTCCTCCTCCAACCAGCTCCACCTTCCCACAGTCCTCAGAGCCATTTAGCTACTTAGCCCAAACAAGCCACAGCTGTACATTATCCACATCAGCCAACCCACCACCCCAGAAGCAACTGTATACAATCAATACTGATTAAGCTTCTACAAATCTCTCTACATCCACTCTTAGCTCTGAGAGGGGATAACTGGGCTTCCACTACAGCCTCAAAATGCAGTTGGCATGGCAGTCTACACAGATTCATACAATCAAATCTGCTTTACTAAACTTTGGAAATCTGAGCCCTCAAGACAGGAAAAACTTGAATTGTCAGTGCAATCTTCATCCAGTTACTCAGCACACAACCTTTTAATGGCCTAATCATGCGCTAGTTTCTCTATAAGATGTAATAATTGGGCAATTATACTTAGATTCTCCAAATGATATCAAGGACCTGCTGAGCATGGGCTGGATTGAGCACATGAAGCACTTCAAACGCATATGACAGTCATGGCATCTGTCTTCAGGAGCTTACACTCCGAAAATATAAGAGAGAGAAAATCGCTGCTTATTGCGCTGGAGGAGTGAAGTGCCGGCACTCAAGGACCTGCTCGGGGTGTTTATCCGGATCTACCGTATCCAGGTTTAGACCCAGGATTCCCGCCAGGCTCATGTCTACGTTGCCAGGCAGTTGTGAATGATGAAGCAGCTCATATGTTTCATATCAAGAACTGCTCTTTACATAAGGAAATTATCCACCTATGTCTACCAACGTCACTGCTTACACTCTAATAACAGCAGTGGCAAGTTCACAGCTACTGATTGCCTGGGTGGCCAGCAGAGGTGGTGGCAAGGAGAGCTAGTGGCAAGGAGAGCTAGTGGCTAGTGGGCGACAAGACAGGGACATGTTTCTCTCCAGGCGTGGTGGTTCCCTCCCTTGGAACTGCTCAGCCTATACAGCCGAGGTCCCCTTTTGCCTCCTTCAGCGAGGAAAGCCCTCCTACATTTTGTAGGAGAAAAGCAAAGCTTCAGTTGTCCCAAGAGAGGAAGCAGCAGCCGCCTACAAAGGGGATGAGAAATTTCAGATAGATGCTTGATTCGAACCACTTTAGTCATTTATTTTAAGAGAGCTGAAAAATACCATAAATATACAAAAGGCATCTCTTCTAATAATTTTGTGATACAATGAAAATTCTTACGACTTAAAAGAAATGTTCACACCAACAAATGCTATAGGATTTGATTTTCATGCCAGCATGTATAATTTGCAGACAGCCACAATCCAGTTATTTCATGACCACGTAACTGGTTTAGTGCTCGATTCAGAAGCCTCTCTTCTCATGAATCACCTTATTTCCCTTCTACACATATATAAAATTAAAATGTCTGGGTATCCTCCCCCAAGTAGGAGTTTTACTTTTGAGACTGGGGATTCATTAAATATTCATTGAAGTCTTACAAAAATCAATTAGCGAATGGGAGAGTTTTGCATTTCCATTTAGCTTGCTCAACTGCGATCCATGTTATCTACCCCAGAACAGATGCTGGTGGTCCACGCAAACCCAGATCCGCTTCCTCCTCACACCCCCGCCTCGTACTAGGCCCACTTGATATCAGCATAAATGAAGGGTTATGTCGAACTTTTCTAAAGAAACAGAGCTTACGCAGTTACTCAGTCTCATAACTCCACTCCGGTAACTTCTGAACTGATCAGCCAGGTGCAACAAGGTGATAGATGGGTGGGCTGAGCCTCCCAGGTCCCGGAGCAGACGTGCCCAACACGCGGCCCCGGAGCGGCTGGAGCAGGCAGCGATGGAGAGGCAGTCGCATCACCCACCGGGAGCCAGGCGGCTGAGGCAGAGCGCTGGGCCAGCACACACTCCAAAGAGGGAGAGCAAGAAACTCCTGGAGGGAGCTGGAGGTAGGTGGCAGTTGTGTGTAGGGGTCATTGTGAACTGCTATTTGTGGTTGAACTAAAAAGACTAAAAAGCCACAAGAAATAAAGTACATGGCTGCTTGTGCTCACATATATAACCGTAAAAAGTGCTCTTCTATAAACTCAGTTGGGTTTTTTTCCTCTAATTGTACTAGAAACCTGGACAGCCTTAGAACATGGCTTCAGGAGTCACATCAAAACTGATTTAATTGAATATGACCTTGCAGTCCATGCAAACAAGTTAACATTGCTGAAGCTTGTAATTGCTAATCCTTTTGGAAACTAGTTTTTTCATAGCTAGTAACAACAGGTTTGCTTGACTACTGTGTTACGTTAAATATTGGAACAATTAATATGACCACACTTTTTTTGCTAAAAAAAAAATAGTAAATATCTATGTGGAAGTCACATATTTGACACAAAGCAGAAACTGCTCAAGTGCTACAATCTGTGGTAACACCGACTAGCCTTGATCATCATACTGCTTGCTTGCTTCTCCTGAAATATAGAAATTGGTCATTATTAGTTAGGCTTCACTTTCAGGCATATGTATTGCCACATCTTGAAACAGGCAAGTCTGTTGCAACTGGTGTATTCCCGTTACATAATATGTTTTCCTGCCTTACATGCAATCTGCAAGCTAATGATTAAATTTGCTAATGTTAAAGAAGCCAAGTGAAAGATTTGGGAACAAAAAAAATCAACAAAATCGTGACAGACAAAGCCTACTTTAAATCCTTTGATTTGCTTTCAAACATCAGGATGCACAATCAGGCAAACACTGCATGTGGGATGAGATCCCTGGATCTTTCAATCAGCTTTCAACTTTCTAACCTGTTGGATATGACTCTCCATCAGGTTTATTGATATTTAAGAGATTAAATCACACACTGATGAAGGCAGGACACATTTTTGCATATGAAATAAAATTTGTATTGCTCAAATCCAGAAGAATGAAAAGAAAAAAAAAAGATCAAACCTTGATGTATCGTACGATACTTAAGGAATACCACCTCTCAGTAATGGTGAGAGATTAATATATCGATCATTTAAATTGGAAAGGAAATCCTTGTTGCACACATTCTTTTCATCCCATAAAGCTTTTGAAGTCTTTAGCTGTGTTTCTGCCGGATAAATACATTGCTACCCTTCCTTGTTTATTTTACTGACACCCTAATGCCTTTTAATATTGTTGTAAAATGGATCTGGCCATTTTCCTCACACATAAACGTTAGCTTTAATTGAAATAAGACATTAACTTTTCGCTCACTAAGGAGCTTTTTGCCAAAGCTGTTGTTTTTAAAGACATCCTCTACAGCTCTGTGCAATTCGCTACTGCTCAGCATACGATGCGTTATGTCAACAGCAATCTGTTCTGTCAATTAAAAGATCAAAAAATAAAACACAGGTCCAACTTTGTATAAACCTCCTTCCAGTTGTAAAGTTGGTATGAAAAGCTTCCGAATCACTCCCTCTGGACTAGTCCCATAGAGCAGCACCACCATCTCCTGAGCAGTGCCAATGCTTTTAGTCCCCTGCAGCTTAAGACCAGGGGCATAAAAAAGTTGAACTTGGGACCACACCTGAAACTGCCACCATGAATTTGATGTTCCCATCACAAAATTTAAAGCACCTTTCCAACTGCAGACAAAGGTTTCCAGAAGAATTCATGGAAAAGTAAAGCACAGAGTGACAGAAGGCATTGGATTTAGAGCAGTATGCTCTTTTTGCTTAAAAATCAACAAGCTGTGGGCAAAATCTGAAGAAAATTGAAGCATAAAATCCAGGGGAAGAAAATGCACAGGCATGGAAAATCATGAGGGACGTATCTCTCACCCCAGGGCCAGCAAACTGAGCAGCAGCTCTACAGGGAGCAATTCAATTCCTCTTACTGCACATATCACACTTATTTCGGCTGGTGGTATTATTTGCATCACCAGCTCCTAATGACTTCTTAACAGAGCATCAGGAGTCTTTTGACTATCAAGTGAGAACCATTAAACAGCGCTAGCTTCTTAAAGCTATCTCAGATTGTCACCAGTGACTTGTCATATCGGAGATTCCTCACAAGGCAAAAGCATCAGGCAATACTGACCAACAAGAAAATGAATGGGTGACTCTGTTCTTTACAAGTGTTATTGGATGGGATTGGCAGTGGAAACCAACGTCTTTGTTAGCACCAAAAAGGACATCTGCAACCTCACCGAGACCTTCTCTACTCTGTACTCTGTGCAGTTGTTTACATGTGCACAAGTGCTACCCGTTCTACTATGACAGGATGCACAGGAGTAGAAATTCAGCCTCTACAATGTTTATTTGGGGGAACATCATGTGGCGCTGAGAAGAAAAAGGACGTGATAACCTGTGTAGAAGGGGGGAAGCACCCCAGGTGTCCTCCATGTGGGCAGTCAGCAGCAGAATGCTTACAGTTTATATAGAGTTTGGTCCAACTTTTAAGAGCACCAAAAGGAGAATGGAAATAATGCATCATCATATCGTGATGCCAAGATAAGGCACACCAAGTATGTTTGGATTACAGGAAAGCTCTCCCATTTAGTTTCACTTTCCTTAATTATTATTAGTGTTAAGGACTATTATTAGTCTCTGACAACAGCTGTGGCAGTTAACCATACCTGAGGAATAACACTTATTTTTTCAGTTAAGCAAGTGGATAGTCCAAAGTTTAGCACCCTTTCCTGTTGCCTGTCCTGAAGATAACTCAGGGCTGTCAGTATAACCAGACAAATTTCAGACCGTTAGAAAGGCTCAGAGATGAACCTATTCCACACTGTGTTGTAACTAAGAGCATGCACCATCCATTACCATGACTCCTCAGGGAAAGCGTTACCTCGAACTATAGGAGCACTAAATTTCTAACTATTTACGCAACACCAAGTTGCATCCACCCTACCTTACACCAGCAAAGCCCTTATATTTTGCCTACACATGAAAAGTGAGTTGGGAGAGAGAACCACACCCTCCCGTAAGTGGGCAGTTATAGCACCATGACCTAGTAAACTAGCGCTACAATTAAAGGAGATAGCACTGCACATGTTACATAGGCTCAAATTATCAGTGCAATTAGAGCATTCTACACCTAGGAGTGGAACAGAGGCAGAAAATGGCACAGCAAAACTAGAGCTATACTGGTGAAGATCCCAAGTATCGACCAATTTGACCAATGGTTTTTTCTTCAGCATCAAAAGTAAAATAATCATCCCCTTTCTCTTTACTTTCAAATCTCACCGTTGAAAGACATGCACAACATCTGACTTAGAAGACCTGCCTATAAGACTCATGCCAGTTAGAGCTGGATTCCAAAGTCACATTTTCTTTTACAAGGATTATAGTTCTGTACAAATAGAAAACAATTACAAAACAGTTATCTCAACACAGATCCGCACGGTTAGGAGTGTGACGATGGCTAGATGTGGACTGTGTGTTTAACTGATGACTGCAGAGCAGGTTTTCCCTTGTGTGCACGTTTTGCCTCCTGTGTGCATGTGTTACCTGTGAATACAAGATGGAGATGGAACCATGGAGCAGAGGCCTTGCTTGCTTCTGCAGTGACAATAGGCTCACTGACCAAAAAGTAGTTCTAACTTCCTTAGAGGTGATTTTTAAGGACTTTAATGTCACTACTTTTTTTTACTAGTATACAGAAAAGCCTTCCACAGGAAGAACGGACAAAAAAAAAAAATAGGTAGTGCTATGATAATTAAAAATGAAAAGGACATGTCTTACTGCGAATGAATGGTCAGCTTGCTCACACTAGGGAGAGAACACGTAAAAGTGAGGTTCCAGGAGTATATAGATAGTGAGGAAAGCTCACACCAAACCCAGCATGGAGACACAGCCCCATCCCTTTTAATTCCTGATCTCCACAGCTGTTGATTCTCATTTACAGACCAACAGCTTCAACTGACGCTACCTCCCTCACTCAGGGAGGTTTCCTCTAATTATTTCCACCATGACAGAAGACCAAAGTGTGATTCAGAACAGAATAGTCAAATCATCTCCAAAGTCTACTTACATCTTTCACCTACTTTTGTGTCTCATTCCCTGGTCTGACTCAGGCCCACGCTGTTAGAAGCCACAGATCTCTGCTGAAGTCTTCCACATTTTTTCATGGACTTTAATTAACATCTACCACAATCAACCTAGCTATATAAAATTCACCGATCTTGTTAAACTCCAGCACAGTAGAATACTACTACCCTCTTTCCCACATTTAGATCCTCAATTTTAAAGAACTAATTCAAAACGCACAGCTTGTTTTTAACCTATTCCAAGCATTTACCTTGCTAACACCTCCTCTGCAGACCTTCTAGTATGTATGATATTAGTGCTGCTTCCTTCTATACACAGTCACTAGAGTCAGTCTTCTATTCCCAGTTATCCAGAAGATGGATTTTTCTATCTCAAATGCCTCATCTTATTCTAATTATCTGCTTCTACTTATGTTCCCTGGTGGTTATTTTGGCCCTTCAGAAAACTGGAAAATTAACACGGCTTGAATATTACTTGTATAGGAAACGAAACTCAATCATGTGGCACTGTAGCAGGGTACTGAACTAATCTTTACCTTCAAAGAAGTTCACTATACAAAACGTAACAGGAAGGTGCCTGAAGTTTCCATGGTGAAAGATCACATTGGCAATTTGCCAGATACGTGAGGGCTGCACTCACATATCACATACGGATGCAAATTTGCATCCGTATTTACATAAATACTGCAATCACTAGAGTTTGGACTGGAAAAGAGTAAGTTATTAGTCTAACCCACAGTTTTCACACACTTCTGACTCTCCAACACATTCACCTAGAAGCTGAAATATTCCATGCTAGGTCCACATTTAGAGGATGTCATTTATTTTAAAAGACCAAACCCCACTCCTTCAGCCATTTCAAGCCCTCAGAACTCATCACACAATGACATGCAAGAAAGAACTCAAGAAAAGAGAAAAAAAAATCAGCGACAGTTACATGTGTGACTTGCCACGTACTAACCTTTAAATTAACATTCTTGATAAAAAAATAAGTAGCCCAAGTTCAGGAGTAAAGGCACATCCAGATGGCAAAGTTAACGCAGAGTAGATATGTTGTCCATTTACACCACACTCGCTGCTCCAGGTTAGCTAGTTCTACAGTGTCTGTCATGAAGACTCCAGTAACATCACTGAATTTCACAGAATCAGAATTATTTAGGTTGGAAAAGACCTTTAAGATCATTGACTCCAACCAATAACCAGTTTTCGTTCCAGATTCTGACTTCCATCCAGTTGGTAGCAGCAACAGAAAATGGAAACACAGCTTAGCACGATGTGGTGGGGTTCAGTCTCCACATAACACCAGTTTTGTATGTTCTGAATGTGAAGTCTATGAAATATTTGTGATATGGAAGATCTATCACACCAGACTGTCCAAACATTAAAATAAAAACGAGCAAACGCTCCAACTGACTAGGACATTATGATCGTAAGTTCTCAAGCAAACCTGGGAAATCTTAAATTTCTCCTGTGAAGTCAGCTATATCAAACATTTGCAATAACTGTTTTTTATTTCTGATTCCAAGGCAAATAAAACCTGTATTATTTGCTATGACTAAATATGAATAACTGCCAAACATTTAGAAAACCTGAGTGACCACAGAAAATTCCAGTCCAATAGGGCCAACAAATAAGGAAATACTAAATTATCATTAAAATTTGCCTTTATTTTTCTTACAGGAGAATTCTACACAGACCAAGGTGACTCTGTTTTACAAGACACTTTTCCCAATATACTAAATTTTCAAGAGGATCATGGACAGTATAAAACTGTAAATAACTTTTCCTGTTGAGGTCTACAGCAAAGCTTCTTCAGTTGTTGTAATCTTGGAGAGCCTGAGCCATGAAAAGCTTGCCCAGGTTCTGTGCATTAAACTCCTTAATATTCTGGCAGTAGGTATTAATTTGACCTGTCAATAGGAAAGAAGGGTAAACCCTTGTCAGTTCTGAAATTCAGAAAGACATCCCACAACGTCATTTTTAAAAAGCCAAATGTATATGAATCATTCAGGATTTATACACAGAAGCAACCAAAACAACTCAACTACTCCAGACTTTGGAATTTTACATTTTCAGTATCCCCAAACAGGTTTGGGAAGAAGAAACTAAATTAGCAGAATAGGTAAACTGGTATGCTCAAAAAACCCTTAACTTTCCTACAATTCTACTAAATACAATTTCTGAAAAGACATATGCCAATAGAAAGAATAAACAGTTCTTGCTGCTCTACTGGAAGCTTAATCACTTTAATTGTTCTATTTAGTTGCTCTAAAAATACTACAAGACTGAATTTTGGTTCTGTTCTTACGCATCTGCTGTACCTATTAAAATATTTGTAACAAATATTTTTCAGTAGCAGACTGAAAATTGTGGTACTTCTGTTTGACATTTTGCTAGCCTTTTCTTCCACCTAATATTCCACTTTATTAGCTATTTCAAAAATCATCAGGGTATGAAGACTTCTCAGTGCTTTACAAATCAAACATGCCCATCAAAACATTTTTATACACTTACTGCTACAAGTTATTTCCCTTGTTAGCTAGGAACAGCAAAACATGAAGCCAGTTTAATCAAAATTAAGGCTGTTTAGAAGGCCAATAAACTCTCAATTTAATGCTCCATTTGAAAAGTTTTTAAATGCCTCAGAGACAAAAGAGCTAAGTTTTATTCTTTATCCACAAACTTTACTTCATCTAAGTTGAAGTGGATGCTTTCAATTCTTCCCCTGACTATGGTAAAAGAACAAATGAAGAGAGTGCTTTGGCTGAAAACTGTTTTTTCCTTTAAGTATAATAGTTTTCAATTCCTCCTCTTACAAGAGATGATTCATCTTAAGCTATCACTTTCATAAAACACACGTATACACACACGCACACTTCTGTTGCATTCTTAAGCTATGCTAAAGCTGAATGTTTAAACACTTTAATGCTGCTAGGATTCATTAACTGGTAAAAGCTACCAAAACAATAGTTTTTTGAAAGACTCCAGAAGGAATAATAAATCAAGACCATTATTTCTTCTAAAAGCAGCACTTATTAGCAGTGTGAAACAGCATTAATATTAAAATAATAATGTCTTGGTCACTCCAAAATTTAAGACTGGTAGTTCAAATTCAGGGTTTATTTTAATGCCAAAGCACTCTTTTCCATACACGAAATTACCAGGACTTTGGTTTAATTTTCTCTCAGTAGAACACACGGTGATAGCTAACTGATCCAGAAAGTTTATAGCTAAACAATTTGCTTTCTCATGACGTTTTCCAAATTTAGATTACTTAGCAGGGCATTGAAGTCTTCTGCTCTGTGTTGCCATTTTGAGGTCCCAGATATTTTTACCCTTCCAGGAGGCACACAACAGGCACTGACTTTGGTACCAAACTGTGGCTATGTACTGCAGCATGCCAGCAAACTGGAGAAACTGGGGGGGTGGCACCTGTACCTATGCTTTGTTCCCATTTACATTTTTATTCACACCTTAGGGTACAGGAAGATGGGGATAGTTTCCCTAAAACTCTGGTGGTACAAATCAAAGAAATAGCCCAGTTCTGTGTGAAATTAAAAGTAAAATCTTCTCAGTGCTGCAACAGCCAGTTCAACACCTATGGATATTACCATTAACTGAAGGCTGCAGACCACTGCTCTGCTCTGATTCAGTAGTTCCAGCCCAAATAGCTTATTCCTGCCTCTTGTCTGTACAGCCCCTAACTTCTGGAGTTGAGGGAGCAGCTTACTGACTGCAGTAGCAGCTACACCCACTCATGCAGAAAGCCTGCTCCGCGGGGCATTTCTCCAGCTCTCCTTTAAAATCCCATTTCACCTGCTCAGAACAGAGCGCCAGGAAGAGTCTCTGGCTGCTGCTCCTGCCCTTTCCCATCAATCCAGGAGACACAGATGGTCAAACAGGAGCTAGGTACCACGGCAAAATAAGAAATAAAGGGAGAAAGTCTCCATATATCAAGTTTAAAGCCATTCTGATTAAATACAGTGGTTTGCTTTCAAGAAATTACATACGTTCGTATCTGCATGGGTAACATGCCTCTGTGACTTACCTAGGTGGTTTAAAATTCCTCTGTGTGTGGAAGCTTACTTTCTAACAGAGGCATGGACTGCCTACTAGCATTAAGTTGTTGTTCTTAGCTAATTTATTATTTTTTTTAACACTTCAGACACCAGGGCTATAGATCACAGGTTGAAATCACTGCTTTTGTCCAAATAAAGGACAGTATCTGGAATACTACCAATATGAAAATATCACACCACAATGGGAAAGGTAATGAAGAATTAAGATACTTTCCAAGGTGACCACTTCACTTCTTCTCAAGCTAACATTCATATATGAAAAGATGAGTAGAAGAGGCTGCTAGAATATTACCTGCAATAAGGAGTGACTCCATTCTTGGAGGTGGTTGTGGTGGTTTAAAAAGTTTATTGATGTCCTCCTCAGGAAGAGGGGCTTCTCCTCGGCTTTGACGCTGTATATTTTCTTGTTGACGTCTCTGCTGGTACTGAAAATAAAGCAACAGGAACAGAATGCAACAGGACTTCCAAAGCAGCAAAAAGGTTTTCTTTTCAGAAGCTTTTTACCTAACCAGCAAATATGTTTTAAAAATTATACTTACACAATGCAATTCAATTTATTTCAAATAATGCAAACGCAATTCACAGTTTATTTCAATTCACTGGTTAATAAGCATTTCCCACCCCCACCAAGTTAGCACCTTAAGTAAATGAGGCACTGGAAAATGATGTGGTACTGAGGTAGCCGGGTTAATTTTTAAAATTTTTTCAGAGAGTTGAATACTGTATCTGATGGAAAGAATACAGCATGGTAGATAAAGGCTTCCATTTCCCCACATGAAAAAAGAAACCAAGGTTGGAATATGTAGGTATGAGAAGCCATTACCTCAAATGTTACACAAACCAGAAATACTCATTTTTATGCGAGTTAAAGGTCAAAACAGTATTAATCTGAAAGGGGAAGAGAACTTGATTAAACAAGGTATTTTAAGCTAAAAAACATTAACTCTAAACTGAGAATAAAGCGGTAGCTGAAACAAAGCATAATGGTTCATTTCTCCATTCCAGTTATTTAGATATTCTGCTACTTTGATGCCATTTCTTTGTGGGTTACCAGAAGATATACCAGAGTAGCAGTTTGTAGAAATTATTCTGTTATCAATAAAAAAAAAAAAAAAAAAAAATCAGATTTGTTTTCAGTGCTTCCCTTTGCCATGTAGATTACTCAAACTTTATAAAAATTAACGCAGACCATTTCTTTAGCTATTGGATAAACATTTGTTCTTGCAGAAATACACACATTCAAAAACACGTATGTGAGATTTCATACTGTATGTCACAGCCAGGAATCAGCTGTAAGGTTTGTCTATTGAAGCCCTCATAATCAACACAAAAAAACCCTTTAAAATAAACAGGCCGAAGAGTACAGGGTGTTTTCTGTCACTTAAATGTATCTGTGCATAAGAATTTGAAAACAGTTCATACTTGGTGGCATACTCAAATGAAGTAATTTTTTTTCCAGTAGTAGCGACAAATACATGTTTTTGGACAATGTTAAAAATAAAATCTTAAATGCCCATATTTGTATGTGAATTGCATGTAGTTCCTTCTTTCCTTGCATTACCCCATTCACTTCTCAGCAGTCTGCCTATTATTCTCTATTGAAACAGCTTGCTCTTAATCACAATTGCTCCATTTTAAAAATGAAGTTAAGACCACTAACTATGCTGCAATGAGCCACTACTAAAGCAGCTATAGTTAGTAAAGAAATGAAGTGAGACACCATGGAACCTACTTTGCTCTGCTTTTCAAAATAAATAGATTCCCTTGTTATTAACAAAAACGTTTGAAGTGGATGCCATCTTTCTATTCAAATTAGGCAGCAAAGGAAAATAAATTTTCTGAAGATAACACGCATGAAGCTTCTATGTCCTCAGGAATTTACAAACCCAGGAGCGACCACTGATCACGTGCTGCTTCCCTGAAGTACTCCCTCTTCAAGCTACACTTAGGTGAAAAAAGCCAATTTTGATTTTAAAATAGTCAGTGATGAAACATTTCAGATGAACCACAGATGCTCTTCTTAATAATTAGCTACTTTGTGTAGCAATACCTGCAATATTTTATCTCTGAAGTCGCCTGGCCCATTTTCAGTTGGCCAATACTCTGAATCTTGTCATATCTCTGCTGCCAGATTAGAGTTGGAATTTATTTTTCATGCAGGTACTTCTTGAGTAAGCAAGTCACTCGTTAACTTAATTCATCATGTGAAATGTACTGCATTCGCTGCTTTCCAGGCTTTTAAATCATTCTCATAGTGCTTTTTTACCAGCATTCTTCTATAATTAGACACAGTATTGCTTTATCATATGCAGCTACAGCAAATAAAGTAATACAGTCTCCAAATCACAGAATGGTTGAGGTTGGAAGGGACCTCTGGAGGTCACCTTGTCTAACCCTCTGCTCAAGCAGGACCACCTAGAGCCAGTCTCCATACTCAGCATTCTCTAATCAGACTATTTTGGATTGTAAAGAGGCCCTTTGGCATCAGGAATTAAAATTCAGCATCGCCTGATCAGTATCACTATCCACTAACCCAAAACTGACTAAAATGTAATTTCCAATCAGAGAACAGTCTGCTGTCTTTTAAATATGGACGATGTTCCTTTATGTCTAGATGCATGACTACCAGTGATGGTATTAAAACATGGTTTGTTTTGAAACAATTCACTTGTAGTTTCAGCTCTTTCATTTACTGCACCTCTAATCCTTGTGTCCACAGCATATTTATCAATGATTTTGGTTTATCATAAATCACTAACAAACATATAAAATAGCAAAGGAAGACCAATCCACGTTAAATGTCAGCAGAAGTGAATCCATCTGATGATTCCTCACAGACTAGCACACTTTATATATCTACTTAATGGATATGTTTCTGTAAGAACTCTATCTTGCTTAAATCCAAATTCATCTGTCTTGGATAACACCACCCAAACCGTATTTTGTGGAAAAATCCTCTCATTCAGGTTTCCCATGTTACCAACCTGGTGTTTCTGCTGCTGCTGTTTGCTTACATTCCTCAGGTAGGTATTGTATTTAACAATGTCTTGGCTCATCTCATCCACTCGATCCATCAGCAGCTGCAGACTCTTCCCTAGGTGATTACTGAAATACAAGAAACATTAATAGAAGACTGACTTTGTTTAAAAAAAAAAAAAAAAAAATTAAAATGTTAAATTCATTTCAAGTCACTTGACCAGCATTTCTGCACTAATAGCACAGTTTGCAAATTTTTAAGTTCCTGATTATCTTTGTTCATATATCTATTTGACGATACTTCACATCATATCTCTTCCTCTAGCATCTTTGCCACATTGCATATACCATACTGAAGTGTTTTGGTCTTTGCAGGGAACCTCATAATCATGAAAAAACAATGCCTTGCATGAATTTACTGATATTACAGATGCAGATCAAATGTTTAAAAGAAAAAGTCTGATGCTTTTGTGACACATAACCCCGAACAATGTTCCAGGAGATGCGTTCAAAGAGTTCGGTTTCAAGTTACTGCTAGCTTTTTCACAAATATTTAACTATCCCTTTGCAGGGATAGTTAAATATTCTTCAGAACTCCATCTCATTAACTGGTCTATCAAACCACGCCTGGAAGTTCAGCAGACATCGCTTGATCTTAGCTGTTGAGAGGGAGTGTTGTGTCCAGTCCAGCCAGCTCCACATTCCATACCATAGGCAACATGGAAGCAGTAGGCTGGGCGCGTCCAGTTCCAGTTATGCGATCTACTGCCTTGGCCAGACAAATGAAGTCTGTTAAACAACTTTTATTGTAACCATTTTTAGTAAAGGATTCAGTATTTTGCAGGAATGTTCAACTTAAGGTATAGCTTTCCAAGTTAAAAGTTTTGGAAGTTTTTAGGTTGGTGCCCATGGAGACAGTATTCATCTTAAATTGTGTTCACAGGGTAGTGCAGTAAAAGAAGGATACTTACTGCTCTCTATTGATCCTTTTGATCAGAAGCTAGTTTGTTGGATCTGATTTAAGCCTTACCCAGTCCTACTTGGCTGAAGATCAATGACTGAAAAAGCTGAATGCCATCCTTCTCCTCCCCAACTGAAATGCACTACTATTCATGGGAGTTTCTTTCAAATAAAAAGTTTGGTGCACTTCAGAATCATACCCTTCGGTCACTGCTACTCCACGTTATCTGAGATTCTTTCTGTCTTTTACAATGTATTCCCACCATCCAACAGCCTACAGACTGGAAAAACTCTAACTGGAAGAGACATGCATACAGTGAAAAGGGAACCACATACGTGATACTACGCACATCCCTTTTCAAGAGCAAATTCTTGCCCAAATCCATCGAAGTCATAGCTGAAGACAGAAGCTGGTCACATGTAACGCACTGAGGCACTAGAGGATACCTGCTGAGAACGTAGCTGAAGACCCCCTTCATCTCCGAGTACTAGGACAGCTATTTCACTAGCTGAGCTGCCAGCTCACTGAACAAAAGGCTGTAACTTCAGACCACAATTTATTTACAAGCCAGAGTTTTTAAATCTCAGTTGGGTACAGGGGCAGATGGTGAGGAGGACTTCAGTTATGCAGCAGCAAGAAAGGCGCCACTATAATAATTATTTTTAAACTTCCTGGGGTTTTTTTGGTTGAACATTTCAAGCGCATGATATTTAGAACTGTGGAATATTGCCATGGCTAGGGGTGTGAATATTTTCAGTTTTTTATAGAGTTTATATTATACAGAGTTAGTGTTAGAACTGGATATTATCAGAAATGCCTATGTAGGTACACACTAATAGCCTTGTAGGGTATGTGGACAGAAGGAATACATAATTATTTTACAGATAGTGTCCATATGAAATATAGCTGGTTACAAAGAATGATTTTATGTGAATCTCTTTGGGACCAGCTTAGTACAGCAGAATACAGAAACAGAGAGTTATTGTTAGAAGTTGCAGTAATATAGTGTTTGCTCTCATTGCCAGGGAAACAAAAAGCTAAAAACAGATAACTTAAACAGATGTGAACTTAGACATGAAGTGATAAGTATGCTGCAAATACAGGACCAGCTTTCTGCTCAGTTCTCATGTGGTTGATACCCTTTTTTGCTCCATCTCTTAAAAACAATAGACCAATAGGAAGTAATTTGTAAAAATATATACATACAATGTTTAAGCAAGTCTTATTCGGCTGAAGTTTATTCTGGTGAGATTTAGGAAGTCAAATTGCATTGCTCCAGCCCGTAAGACTCATCATACATTTACTTAGCTCAAAGGCTCTTCTAGCCACCTCCTGACCTTGTGCACACCCCTGCAGCAGATCTCAAAGGTCACACTGCTAGGTACCTGTATGCCCCCTACGCAACTATGCAACTAAAACAATGG
>JAVJGI010000040.1:20152512-20191327 GCA_035590275.1 Ibycter americanus | reverse complement strand
TATTATTTTATTTTAGTTTTAAGTGCATCCTGCTACCAAAGTAGAACAAGTGTGTGTGGGGGGGGTGGGGGTGGGGGTGGGGTGGTGGTGGTGGTGCTGAAATAATCTATACATTACTCGAAAAATATTTAACAAAACCAGTTTTTATTTCCAGATCTATTTGCCTGAATTTTATGAATGCCAGTATTTTCTTGAAGAAATATATACTACTGAAAAGATTATATACTTTCAAGCAGTACAGGTATATGCGGATTACAGACTGAATTTAGTCGTTGAATCTAATGCTATAGTTTTACCATGCAGTTTTTCCTTCAGCAAAAGAACATGAAGGGTAAAGTCTTAACCCCATTAAAAGTCAAGGCAAAGCTTCCATGGACTGTAATGAGACTGGGATTTCACCCAAGGTGTTAAACTGTGGTTTGGGAAAGCGAATAAAAATACATCCATTATTGTAACAAGTACTTACCTGCTAGCCAGACTGAGCAATTCATGTCTATCGGCTACTGCAGATTTCTTTTCCAGTTCCCACAACATCACATTGATCAGGTATGAATTCTTAATTACAATGGGCACTTCTTCAAACATGTTTTCATAAGCAATATTTGCTTTTTTCAAGCTGTGAAAAAAGGTTTAAAAATATTTATTTAATATAATCAGTAATTCTTTTGTTCTTTTTGTTGAATTGTTGCTCCAACAATTGGCAATTTTGTAAAAATTCTTGATTTTCATAGTTCCACAATCAAACAAGAGTCAAGTTTTGGTAAGAGAGAATTTGTATAGCAAAACCTCACGTTTACAAAGACTAGGAAAAGCTGCTCTAGGAAAAACTCTCAGAAGTCAAGCAGCCGCTCTGCTTGCTAATACATCACTTACATGAAAAAGCCTCCAGCAAAAGACTGTACTGACAGGATTAACTCTGTCCCTTCCAAAATATTTTACTCATTTCCCTGCCATCAGGATTTCTTAAATAGAAGTGAACAGTTAGTTACCACATGACACTGAAATAACTTTAAAATCATAACTACTACAATGAAAAAACAATTTCCCGAATAGCTGAATAATTAAAATTTTTACTGACCAAAAATTAGATTGGAAATTTGTATTTGAATATCCATCACGGACTTTAATTATTCCAAAACACACACTATTTTGTCAGAGTATCTTTTTTTTACAATATACATATAAAACCTATTGTCATTGGTTTATAATAAAGTAGACAGTAATACTTGTCATAAAATCTGGAAATAAAGGCATGATGTAGAAGTTTCTAAGGAAATATATCCTTAACTTCTTTGTATGCATATAACTTCTTTGTATGCATACTGGATTTTGGAATAAATCTTTTGGGTTTTGCCTTATTTCCCGCCCCCCCCCCCCCCCCTTTTTTTTGACTAAGCACAGATTTGTTTGTTCATCATGGAAATGTTACGTTTAGACACCAAGCAATGAAATTACTCTGTTTTTCCTCCACGCAGAAAGTTTAACAAGTGCTTGTACTTTGTTGTTGAACACCAAGCTGTCTGTGGAAGAAGATGACAGCTAAGGCCTACATCTATTACAAGCAGCTAATCTTCTGAAACACAGTAATTATCCTACTTTACTCCAGAAGATTGTGTCCACACGGGGGAGTTAATTTGGAATAAATACAGAAGAAAAGCTATTCCAGAATACCTGTTCAATTTTCCTTCTGGAAAAAAAGAGCTTTATGACGGACTAGTTATTTCCCCTTCTCCATTTCTTTTTTTGTATTTTTTGACTCTGTTCCCAGATACAGCTATCTTCACCATGGTCCTTACAGCCAGCCCGCTGACAATCTCCACGATGGTTCAAGTTCCACCACTTCAGCCCTTACTCAGATGCCCAAAGAGACTCAGGCATTCTCAGCCCACTGTATCAGTGCATGTCTATCGCTACCCATACATAGCCAGCTTTGTCAGCACACACTGTTACATGAAATTTTAACATACAGTATTTCATTATCCCATGTACTCTTCTGCCTCCCAAATAATCCAGCAAAACCAATGAGAAAACATTCTTTTCAGTTACTTACGCTTCTGGAGAGAAGTCTTTTTCTTTGCAAACTTCCATCAGTTTGGGAGTCAGCCTATATGCCTTCAGTGACAAAGATCCTTGGGCAGTCTTAATGGGATCTATAATTAAAAATGGAGGAAGCACATTATTATTAACCCCAGATTGCTTTTTTCTTTTTTTTTAATATGTGAATGATATAAACAGGAAGAAAATAACTAGGTAGTCCTATTAAAAAAATTAAGACAACCAACACAGAAAAGACACTGTAGAAGAAGTAAACCTGTTGTACTGAAATGTAAAATACATCCAACTATATACAGTGAAGCTAATTAATAAACTTAACTTGGGGGGATCTAGACCCATTCTACTCACAACATTATTTCCTCATTAAAGGTCTAATACATGTTTTCTTTTCTTTCCTATGAACTATCCACAGAACTCATGTAAGAGTTACTGCATTTAAATAAAGATTTTTTCCTCCAGTCATTATGCAGTAAATTAAAATATTAATTAAACTACATTTTAAACCCAAAAAAGTAACTTTACAGTAGTAATAAGCTAATTCAGATAAAGTTGCCCTGCTGCTTCGTGCATAACAATGTAACTGGTATATAAACAGACTAGTTTTGCCTTGACATATTCCACCAAATTTAGGGGGAAATTTTCTAAACAAACTGTTACATTCCTAGGACAAAGAAGCTTAACACTTGCAGCATGATAACGGCTGAAGCATGCCAACATGAGAATAAAAGCTGTGTTAACATTCGTGTTGTCTGAAACTTAACACAGTAAAACTTTTAGCAATCGGTGATAAAATGAAAACCAAAATAGACTGAAACAAGTGGAAAATTCATCAAGGTCTGATGATGCAATGTTTCCAGCCAATATAAGTATACTTTAACAACTTGTTCTTTACTGTAATCCAATTGTTAACATACTGAAACAATTTTGGGGCAGCTCATAAGATTGATCGTATTCATTAGTATTTTTTCTGACAGATACTCAGGACGTTACATTTACTTCTCAGCTGGAAACTATATGCAAGTCTGCCAGATATGGCAAACTGTGAGTGTTTGGGGAGGGGGAGGCTATAAAGCTGTTAAATTGCCTACGGTTCTGATACAGCACAGAACATCTGGTCTGGAGAGCTTGAGGAAACACCATTAAATAGGCAGAAAAGAAAAAAATCTTTGTGCTAAGAAACAGTCCAGGTTTTGTATGCTTCTGTCAGAGGTATAAAAAAAAAAAACTTGGCAATTCGTGCGATGATTGGTCAGTCACGTACAGAGCCAGACACGCTAGCAAGCGGGGTTTGTTAGACATCTGGTCGGGTTCCACCAGCCCCTTCGACGAGGGAGGGGAGATGAAGGAATAAAAATGAAGCAGCTACTCCAGCATTCCAAAACGTACACATCAGGGCTCTGATAGCAAGAAAAATAAACAGAAAGAAGGAAACCCTGTCTAGACTTAGCTGCTGCTGAGGCTGCCGTAGACACAGGGTTGGTATTTACTCGAAAAGGCCTGCCAGGCTACTCTTACAGGCAAAAGACAGAATACAAAAATAGTAGTAATAATATTAAGAGGGGAAAAGAATAATAAAGGAAACCTCATACTAACCGTAAATGAGAACTACAGACTCCTCAATTGCGTGCTGGTAACTGAACTGGGAGTCCAGGAGGGCACGAGTGACAAAAGAGCCATAGTACGTGGACTGGTACCAGCCAACGTGAAGATGATCAATGTTTACGTGGCGAAGGCTTCGCATCATTTCCATCTGGTATTGAACTAGATTAAATAAAAAGTATGTTTAAAAAGTAAACTTACACAATCTGCATGATTTAGAGAGACTTTAACATTACATGAGTAAACTGCATTTTATTTTATTTTATTTTAATTTTTGCAACTGCATAGAAGTTTGTTTATTCACTACTGGACTGTCTTCGCCAAAATGCAGAGCTTCCTCACAGAATGCGAGTAAGACTAGCCTGAGTAAGCAGACTTTTTTCAGCTGCAGTTAATTGCTAAAGTGATCAACAAACCATTACACGTCACTTACAGTGCGTATTACCTTGGTCATTCATAAAAAAAAGAATTCTGATACTGGGTTTCATTAAGCAGGAACATTTTACTGTTTAATAACAAAGAAATATTGTGATTTCAGTTGTAATACTGTCTGGAATTAGATAACTTTTGGAATCAAACAGGAAAATTATTTAATCAGTATACGAAATAGAAAATAAACTATGTCTTTTTCACAATGTAAAACTACATTTTCAGTATTAGAGTTTAGGGGACCAGCTATAGCTGTCAGTTTTGATTGCATTTATCTTCAATTTTTCAATACTGTTTCTTCTTTTTAGATGTATATAAATGCATAAGTGTGCATTTATGTATAAATTATACATAATACGCATACGTATTTATATACAATAAGTTACTTTTGACAGTAGAGAACATTTTTTGTCAAGCTTTTTACACCAACAGCTGTAATGTTTCATTGTACCAACGCATAAATTCCATTTCTACTAAATGCTTCACTCAGATTGCCTTGACAGAACAGAATTCTATTCAGGAATGTTTAACATAATCCCATTGAGCAGATCAACACACCTTATCACTTATCAGACCTTTTAAACAGACAGACACTGTGCCTGCTGGTTAAATTTAAGGAAACATTTCAGTGTGATTATCAGATGAACTAACACTCACAGCCAACTAATAGGAAATCAAATGTAACAACACTACACAACCCTTATGTTTTGTCTGCAGCTGCAAAATTTACAAAGATAAAAAACAACCCCCTCCTATGCATTCATTTTTGTTAATTTTTTTCAAGAGTTCTCCTTGTGCAGATGAAAATACGATATTCATTATAAAAGAAAGCAACATAAATTAGAGGACAGAATGTACATTTTCAGATCCCACTTCATATAATTTCAAGAGAATAAAAAAAAATCCAACCATATTCTTTAAAGATACGAGGAGACATTTTTCAAGATTGGACAAATATTTTTCCAACTTATCACCCTTACAGCACAAACTACATTCTGCAGCCTGCTGGCCCTTTTCATTAAATTGCCGTATCTTACTGACTGTATTTTTAAAGTAATCTACATACACTTATATAAACCTTTGCAGACTTTTTCCATCAGCATATGTTGGTGCTTGCATTATATTTCATAATATCTTAATAGAAATTACTTGCAAATTGTTTCATCCAGGACACCATGATAACAGAGCACCCCAAAACTAATACAGCAAAACCATCTGGGATACAGCCTGAAATCCCATAATACACTGCAAGCAAAGGAAAGGCCCGTACCATTTGGCTGTCTCTAAACCAAGGCAAATCTGAAAATGTACACTCTTCAGGACAGCCAGTAGAACTGATCAAACAGCTATTTTAAAGCTAGTATGAAAACCTTCCCCCTGGCCAGATCAAAATAAATTTTAATCTTGCTTTCATTGCACAACTTCCAGAAAGAGTGGCCAGTTTCGGGCATATTCCTTACACAGCAGCCACAATGTTTTAGCAGATAGAGTCTCAATGTTTCTCACAAAACCAAAGCTACGATCTAGCTTGTCAAAGAAGCTCAACTTAAAGATTTTGTTCAGGTTTTTTCGGGGGAAGATGTTAAGTTTCTAAATTTTACAATTAAAACATAAAGAACACAGACCTCCCTTGGAACAAACTAAAAAAGATGTGCTGTGACCATGATTTTCAATTGAAAATGCATATGATCCATGTATTAAATGTAGCTAGAATAAACTATTTTGGTTAAAAGAAGCTTTTCAAAGATATATCTGTGTGGAAAGCAAGTAAGACTTGCTTTTGACATGACGTGCTACAACAAGCTAAAAGATGAAATTATGGTTAGATCCTTTCTAGCCAAATGAAGTCATGAAAAGGAGGAACTAAAAAGATTTTTAAAAGCAGCTAAAAGACAAGAGATTTTTTGAGAATGAAGTTAAACGTGGATTTTCAGATAGCTGAGCTGGACTGGTTCTTGCAGTGACACTTCTCTTGTAATTAAGGACACTGTCAAAGTAGAGGTAGTCATGTAATGATGGGAAAAAGATACTTTTATACAGATTCCTATGAAATCATGTGGTTGACCCATTCCTCCCTTAAGAGGTGTAATGTCAAAGAGAGGGAATACCCTAAGAAAACATCCAGATCTTTTACAAACTTGAATAAAAGTATATCATGCTCTTAAAAGTGTTCATCTGAGTGGTAACCAGTAAACAAGTTCTGGGACAACTTCTTTTCTTAAACACAGTATAACCAGCAATATGTAACTGAACATAAGTGTAAGCGATATCATCCAGAAGAAAAAGGACACACTGAAAACCACCCAGATTTCAAGTCAGCAATTCCTTCTCTCATGACTGTTAGCAGTTAGATGATAATGAAGGCAATAGCGGAAAAATCTGAAAGAACCAATAAAGCATCAATAGCTAACATCTCTGCCTTGGGAAAACAACTGCAGAAATTAAAACATGATGCAGTCCCCACCAGGGAGAAATGGAAACTCTTTTAACCAAACATACATATATTTTATAACATGTATTAGCAGCTAGATAGCTCCAACAAGCTGCCAACTTGCACAAATGGATAACAGCTCCCAAGCTGCTTTTGTTGGTATCGTTACCACGGTTTCTTTACATCTTTTGTCCAATCTACAGAACATCATCTTTTTACCTAGGAGTTTAGCACAGACTAGGCAAGAGCCCTCTCCTTCTACCCAGTCCTCAGTCTGCTAGGAGCTGGGATAGTCATGCACTACAGTTCACTGTTCCAAGTCATAGTCCTTCCCAAGCCATGCCACAAAGGTGCCACTAAAAAGTGCCACCAAGTCTGAGAGTGCTCAGAACCAAGTTGAGCAAAGAAAAGGGCAGAAGAACAGCCAGACCAGGATGATTCCCCCCTCTCCCCCATATTTAAACAGTCTACCTATATTTTCAAGCAAATTATTTGTTCAGGAGTGTCCTTATGATGAGGAGAGCCAACAGTCACGCTTGCACTTCTCAGTGTGCTTCTTGCATTGAGAATGCACAGCCTCTGTCTCCCAAACAGCTCTCTGAGGTGGATTTTATTTTTTTTTTTTAACAGAAGATTCTCTTTTTTGCTTTTATTAACAAAACAAACAAACAAACAACACAACCAACCTTCCTCTAAAAAGCCAATTTTTTTGTTAGTTTGCAAACAAATTGGGGTGGAGGGGACATTAATGCAGCTAGAAAGTGTTACTATAATTTGTCTGAAGCAGGAGCGTGAAACTATACAGTTTGGGTGTTTTGCTTGAATATGACTGATTTCTGTGAATTTGTACTAACAAAATTCATTGACTGAAAACAGCAAACCCTATTACAGTTGTGTGGTGGGTATTATTTCCCCTGAATTCAACTACGTTTTCACAAACTTGTAAAAGATTAAAGAAAATACTAAAATAACGTAAACACTTTTTCCTTTTCTAAAAAGTACTGGCAACGTTAGACATTTTATCTGGGCTTTAACATACAGGAGGTATATACCCTACCTTACCGATAAGAATATAACATAACTAAAATTACATAATAAATCAGAGGCAAGGCCAAGAACTGAACACTAATGTGATGACCCATTCAACACTGGGACAACTCAGCCACGTTCCCTCTCAACTGAGGCACTGAAAAAAGGAAAAAATGGTCCATGTGATGATTTTAAAACACAAACAAATCTGACACCAGAGTTTACAAACAACAGACAAATTCACATCCTTCTTGAAATAACAGCTTATTTCTAAACGCTTCCAAAACAAGTGTTCTTGCAGCAACTTGATACACAATGCAAGTTTATCACTAAAACCGTATTATTTTTATTTCTTTATAAACAACTCATTAAAATCCAGCTCTCAGAAGGTCACATGTAATGTACATGTTGCCAAAATTTATTCCTTCAATAGTTACCGTTACCATCAGATGAGACGCATTGCAGCCTGGCCACATTCAGACTGCTGGTAAACATTGTGACATGTGAAACCTTGATCAAAGATGGCCTGGACGCAACACTTTTAATGGCACCTCAGATGCTCAAGGTCTTAATTTCCAAAACATATTTTAAGTCAATACGTCTTAAGAAATCTGGTTTTAAAAGCAGCAACCAACATGTCTCCTGAAAAGCCAAGACCCACCAAAGTGGAAGAACTTTGTACCCAGTGTCAGGTGCCACAGACCGGTTTTATGTCGCTGCTCACCCAGCTCACTGCAGTGCACGCTGGACACAAGCAGCATTACCAAAGGAGGTAACAACTAACTCCATGCCATGAACCACTAACATCTGCATAGCCTTCAGTCCGGATTTCACAATGAAGTGTTTGTCGTGACTCATGTTTCACAGATTTGTCCTTAAAATGTGAACCCCAACAGAAGAAGTTACACATCTTCATGAGGGCAGGTCGCTGCTTCAAGAACAAGGCAGACTTTCACTGCTCCCTCACCCACAACAGCCTCCTCAAAAGACCCTCTGGAGTATCTGAGGATGCTCAGGATGGTTTCCTTGCAGAATCTTGGGCATCCAGAAGACAGATGAACTAAACCCTAGGGTTGCCACTAACTAAAACTTCCTCAAGACTGAGCACGTTTTCCAAGGGACATCAAAGTCCATCAGAAGAAACAGCATCCAGCCTCTGCACTAACACTTCTCTGAATTTAACTGGCAACATGAACATGGCAAATTTCGGTTATTCTGGTCAAACTATACAGGAAAACAGCTAAAATATTCCTTTCATAGCACTACTACTAATGTGGATAGTATTTTTAAGGCAATTACTTGTCTCTTTTGAAGTGCTACCATGTGGTAGCATGCGTACTGAACAAGTGCTATACACTTAGCAGCACAAAAAATTCTGTTTTTTCTATACATATTAAGCTTTGCCAAACCACATGTATGCTTCAGACAGTATCTTCAATGACTAAAACAAGTTAGCAGATGCTAGTTCAAGGAACCAGTGTATGCATTTGAAAAGAAGGAAAACTGATTTATTTGATTTAATTAAGCACGGAGAATTATGGAGACAACAGATTAATTCATTTTCCCTCCACACACACAATCTCAATTAATTGTCTAAAAAGCTATGAATCACAATGGCTGCATCTATCAATAATAATTCCAATTGCGAAGATACAAATATAATTAGTACCACAACCAACTTATTCTGGTTTAAAAAAAAAACCAAAACAAATAAAAAGGATGGACAAAGAGAAAACGAGAATTCACAGTTAATTACACTGCTGAAATGTATTTCTTAAGCTTAAGTGTGCAACACATATGCATGCATATATTTGCAGATTTTTATCTATATCCAGCCCCCTCACACTTCTCCCAAGACAAATGCACAAGCTCAGTAACTCAACAATTCTCCTATTCAGGCAGAGAAAAATTAAAAGTAAATATTGCCTTCCTCAATAATATTCGTTTCCTCCTCTGAAATATCAAGTCAGGGTTACAAAACAGTACTCTATTTTATGCACTTCTGCTATACTGGGCTGAAAGCACCTGATTTCCTCTAAACTTGGAAGCTAAGCAGCCTGTAAGTAGCTGGATGGGGAAAAAAAATCACCTGAAAACAGGCAAAAGTCCAAGAGTCATAGCCAATCACAAGACCACAAAAACAAACGTGAGTCAAAAGACTTAATTCAACTCCATTTTAATTGCTAAATTCAAGGATGAAGAAAAGGGCAGAACATATTTGTCCAAAGTGGATTAAATTTGTTTTGAGGAATTGTCATATTTAAGTAAGTTAGCAACTGTGGTGGAAAAACTGCACACCAGTTGAAAAGCATGTCTTACAAATCTGCATTTTCTTTATAGCAATCGCCTCCACCTATGCTACTGATACTACTGCTCTAGTCAGAGGAAGCCCAATCGTCTTCCATGAGCAGATGCTCATTACAGCAACCGAGGCTTTGCTAGTGTCTTAATGCTTTCTAAAGCAGAAAGTCCTTCGTTTTATGAGAAAGGAGAGAAACAGAAGAGGGAAAACTAAAGTAACTATTCATTGTGTATGCTCAGTGAACTCACTTCATTTTTAACCTTGATCACAATTCAATGTTAGTGTTACTACAGCACCTGTGTGATATTAATTGTGCTTTACAAAAAAACATACAGGACACCCAGAGAAGGTATCTGTAGGTGAACAGTGAAAAGTAGCTGGAACATAATAAAAACAAAACAATGTTTGCAGTGCTTCTGTCTGGAGATACTTACCCAAGATGTAAGAATGTGTCTCGACTTAATTATTACCAGTTTAGCCAGCAGTTGCCCATGCACAGACTCCACCAGAGTTGATGACTAGAGGCTTGGCAGTATGGGCAGAGGTAACTGTCCTGGAGTCCGGGACACCACACCAATGCAGCAGTAACTGCCCATCACTACCTCACTGCTTTACAGAGTTGGTTCCAAGACATTGGCCAGCACGAGGACATACTTCCTACCAAAGCAGGGCAAGGTAGGAAAGAGTAGCTCTGTCGCTGGTGAGAATAAAGGAGGATAAGGACAAGTTTTCAGTAAAACAAGGGAATGGGGAGCATGGGGATGTGCGTGACTGCACAACGGGAAAGCAGCAAATGGAAGCACACCACTTCCTGCACATGTGCTGGCACGCACCCAGTGTTCTCTGAAAGCAAGCTTGGGGCTCTGGTCTGAGCACATAACCATTGAATTAGGAGGCAATCAAACCAATCAAGCTATCATATCATTTGATTAACACATGAAGAAACACTCAGATAAGCCTTTTGACAAACTAAATAAATCTCACTGACCACCCAATTCTCTACACAACTCATGGTAACGTTAACTGGTACTGTGTTTAAATAAACATCCAAGCCTCAAGAATAGTCTAAAGAACATGGGTAGACCTGTCAAGATAACTTGTAAAGTTGTCTTCTAAGGTATGCAACGTTATCGCAAAGGATAAAAGCATTATAATACTATCTTCCAGAAATATTAAAACAATTGAGTCTCCTAAAAGCATCTTTTAATTCAAAAATTCATTTTAAACTAGCATCTTGAAATTAAAGTTGAAATCAAACAATATAATTTCCCTATTTTGTTGACAATGACCTTTAAGAAGACTGCCAGAAGAAAATTCAACATATTTTGAAGGTTTTCTGCCATGTATCTGGAGTAGTTTTCTTGGCATTTATATGGAAAGCTCCATCTTCACAATATCTTACAAACGCTTACCACTTAATCCTCAATCTCCTCTTATATGGCAGGTAAACATCCATATCTAAGCATCCATTTGGCTTACTACGCTACTATTTTTATGTTGACTGAAGATGGATTTGATACAAGATTAAAATCTTTATCAAGAAAAAAAAAATCCAGTCAGCCTACATTGCCATGACAGCAGTAAATTATACTACTAAAAATGCCATCTGGGCAGCTTAATTCTTGCTTTCCTTGTAAAAAAGCAAGAAGATGCTATCTCATTTCCTAATAACATCAAATGCGTAATGGAAGTCTCAAATGTTTTCTATTAGGAATGCATTCCCATAAACTCCAGCACCTTGAAGCCTTCATTTACACAATTTTTGTCCAATGAGTCCCATTCTAGCCACTAAAATGCAAAGCAGGATTAAAGGCACAAAAAGGATCAGCATGGTCAAAAACCAACTGTTAGAATAACCTTATACATGACTAAGTACCTCCTTTAAAAAGAAAAATAATTAAAAAATTTAGTAGAATTTCCTTAAGTTTCTTTACTAGCCATGATTTTTGCTTGTTTACTCTAGTGAGGCTACACTAACAGGTAAAAGCTCTTTCTTTATAAAATATTATCAACATATCTACCTTAGTGCTACAAGTTACAAAGCAATTAAGCACACAATAACAGAAAAATGTGGTGAAAATCTAATTCCTTTCCTACATACATGTCAATCAATCAGATTAATGTATTTTTATGAAATTTTGTGTTACATAAATGATCAGAGAGGTTATTAAATTATCTGGGAAAAAATTGGAAATGTTTATAGATCAATGAATTACACAGTCATTTTTACTTTTATAATTTAACACAAGTTTTCACATTCAACAATTTGAAAGCAGACTAGGGACAGACACTGAAATGGAAACAACTTAGTAATCGCTGCAGTTTCAGAATCAGTACTGTCAATACAGTACAGATCACAAGAAAGTCAGTCTTGTTTTATTAATAACTTTTCAATAAGTGAAGAAAAACAATAATGACTTCACATAAGGGGTTTTGGGGCTTTTAAATCCCCCACCTCCCCTTGAAAGGTAGAAAAGCATTTTTCTTTTTTTTAAAGCTTCCAAGTTTTACTATCTTGTACCACTCATAGTGTTTCCATTGCAAAAATTCAAAGGGCAGGGGGAAGTGGAGAGACATCTTCAACAGCTTACGTGAAGCCAAAACACCCATCTTGTCTTACCAGATACAAGAAAGCAAGTGGTTTTCTGATGCCTTGGTATTAAATATCCACATGTCTGTTTTGAAGAATCTCTCGCACTGTTCTTAAGTTACAAGCTCACAAAATGTGGTCTGAACACTGAAGCAGAGACAGCCCTTGTACATTTTTCCTGACTTGTCTTTCTAGTAAATCAGGATTCATTAAAAGAAAAATCATTGCTACAGACTGTTTCTTCAGCTGAACATTACACAAGCTATTTGCTTTCTGTGACCTCTATCCGCCCATCATGTAGGGATAACCCTGTTAAACGTCTGGCAGGGAGAATCAGTCCAGAAAAATTCTAATTTTTGGCAAAACAGTAGTTACCCCCTTAAACACAAGTATTTCGAATCAAAATTACACAGGTATCTAGCTTTCAAATGTGTTAAGTGCACTTTGGGGGGGGGGGGGAGGGGGGCAAGTGTGCCTTCAGCCTCAGGCTTACAGCTTCTTCTACCAGGAGCCTACCTGTGCAGAGCAAGATCTCCCTGTGCACCAGGAAGGCTTGAGGCGGTTAACAGCTGCTGCTCCTTTAAGGAAGAAAGGAGGTCCCCACAAAACCCCCAAAATTCACATTAGTTTTACAAAATCTACCACTTTTATCTAGCCCAGGTGCCGTAACTGGTAATCAAAGGTGTCATTAACTTCTTTCTTTTCAGTAACAATAGCACTTAACTCTCACCTCTCACTTAAAGCAACAACTGGGAGCTCTGTATAATACCTAGATGAACACAATGTCACAAGCACATTTCAGGACACCTCTTACAACACTCTTAAAACACCATCTGACACCTCTCTGTAACACATCCCGTTGAGCACGTAGCCATTTAACTGTCCACAACACAAAGGAAGACTGAGACATCCTATCCAACTAGCTTAGAGAGCAATGATTAAACCATATGAAAGCTCCAGCCAAGAGTAGCTTCATCTGATCTCTGCTGTACTACCATCTACACACACTCCTCATCAGTCAAGTCCTCAAGCCATGAGCAACAAAACTTAAATTCACACAAGGTATGAGTAAGTCCAAATCCAGGCAGTCCTACCCAGTAGATAGATGAGAAAGCATCTCTGCACTACAAGATCCGGGGTCAGCTCTTCACTTTGCCAAGCACCAACTTCCAGATAAAATGACCTCTCTTGCAATCCCTGCCAAGATAAAAATCTTTGCCCTTCTTTTGCTTGCAGACAGAAAAATCTGAGAGTGAGGGGTTTCCTGCTGGTTTAGTTCTTGAGCTACAGATCCAACCACTACACAGGAGACAGATATATTCAACATCACTTATTATCACTGAGCAACTCTTTGAAAGTGGGGGGAAAAAAACCAAAAAGAATCAATTTTTACTATCCTAGTGCTAGCACAAAAAATTCTTAACATGCAGGTTTCTGAAAGGATAACTAAACAATGCCTCCACCTAAACATTTCTATAGATGAAGTGAAAAGCTTGTGTTGCACATGTGGAGGCTGTAGATCCATACTTAGCTGATGTCTAATGAGAGCCAGAACTGAGCATCTGAAATAACGGTCTTTTTTTTAATACATGAAAATATCCATCAGGGATACATGTTAACACTAGTATTTTATTGTAGCATGTTGGTTACCAAAAGCTGTTCTCAATTTTCTCTTAGGATAGTTCAGGGTTTGTGAAATAATATGAAGGAAATTGATTGTAGGTGGGCTCAAGAATAGAAGATCCTGATTAACATTTTCTAGGGAGCTTGAAGAAAAATATTTGATTTTGGAGGAAAAGTAGGACCAGTGGTTCAAACCTTGTTAAAGAATTTGCCCAAAAGAGCCCTAAATTATTGCAATTAGATGACAAGACATTTTCACATCTCATGAAAACTTACGCCTTTTTATTAAGTCCTCCCTGCCAATGGTCATGGCATGATCATTTTGGAAGCTGCTGGCTTCACCGAGAAACAGCAGGTTAAATCAAATGCTGATAGAGACAGTCCCTTCCTGCATGTGAAAACCTGCCTCCTACAATTCCTGAAACCAAATAACATTACGTAACTGTCAACATGACAGGCAACAGCATTAGCAGGGTATTGGAGATGCAGAGTTATTTAGCGGCCATGGATGCTAGCAAAAGCTTACAGTGATGAGACACGTGACTTGCTGATCAGAAAATCATCATCCAGAACTTACGGCAGCCAAATTTTCAACACATCTCATCCCATACAACTAAGCACCGGTGTTAGAAGAAAAACAATGTGTTAAGAATTTTGCAGCTAAATCAATTGAGGAAGTACGTTATGCCTCATTAGGTGAAACCTTGTTTTTATGCCAATTCCAACACAAAGATGTTCAAGAACATCACTCACAGTGTTGTACTGTTTCCTCACACGACTGCTGCTGCAACAGCTATCGATTAAGTAGGATGTGCAACATTTAATTAGTTAAACGGTATTAAGGTACTTAACAGTTTAAAAGCATACTGTTTCAGGCATAACAGTACAGGTTTCTAAATAACTCCAATATGATGCTTCAACACAGTTAGCAACTTTCAACACAGGTGCCATGGAAAGTCACCAGACAGTTTTGAAAGGCCTCACTGGCACCGACTACACAATTTTGACACAAGAACCATGAAAGTTTTTGGTTGTTTTTTTTTTTCCAGTTCCCACTACCCTTCTACCAGAATGCTCACTCCTTAATCTGGGGAAGAAAAATACTATTTAGCATGCCACACTTCCAGGGTGGGGGCTGCCACTACCAGTCCTTGTTTTAAGAAACAAGAATCTACCGAAGTACCTAAACAAGCACTGTTTAATCTTTAGAGGCTTTCCATATGGACCTGAAGAAAGTAAAACCTGGTACAACCAAATGACATTTTAACTGGCCAGGACAGATCCAGCCCAACTGTGCTGATGGATTAACATTCTCCAAATCCCATAACTATTTCTGTATCAGACTTCCACCCTGTCTTGGACAACCTGAATAGTTAGCTATTACAGGTCCCATTTTCTTCCCAAGGAAATCAGATCTCTCATCATCACTTGTTTCCTTGTTCTCACGTATGTACGTATATGTATATGGGGGAGGGGGGGGCGAGAATGTACGCAACCCTGCCTGTATTTAAATGTGCATTTAACCAAGAATCAAGGTGGACAGAACATGGTAAATGTAACACACATGGCCATACTTTTATATACATGGAAAAAGGATGTTGTAAAGCAAGTTCAACAATAAGCAAAGGAAAGGCAACTTCTCAGCAACGAACAAGACAGAAACCTGACAGCATGTGCTTGTTTGCAGTATTACAAGGCTCATCTCTATCCCCCTCCGCCCCTCCCCCTGCCAAAAAAAAAAAAAAATCCAGCTTATGATTTCACACCACTGCCCAGATAATACCCTGAAAGTTACAGAATTCAGACCAAGGTAACTCAAAACAGAAATCCCCATCTCATTGTGCATTAGTGCTGCAGTTAGGAGCTGTAACACTGAACGGTATCTACTGAATGGCATTACCATTGGTATTAGTAGAGTTTCTAAAGCCCAGGCTAACACTAGCGATGCCTGTCATTAGTATAACTTCTTCAATGTGTTCTCAAAGAAACAATGAATTCAGGCCAGCTTCAAAAAGTCTTTTCCATAGCACAGCAAGAGGAACAATAAAAACAGGAGTGGTTAGATATTTGAGGTGAAAGACAGCCATGCCTTCTCACAAGCAGCCTTTGGCATCTAACAACTTGAGATCATGCGCTATGTTCAAATGCAAAAGATACCAAATAATTTGTACAAAACTAAAACCGCCAACAGTTTAAGAATATTAGATTTAGAAAATAAAGCTCATGGCTTTTAGATCATGCTACACAAGACGAAGTTAGGGTGAATTTCTCCCCTTTCTAGGGCTTGTAACATCATACGGCAGGATTCTGCAAGCCAAAGCTAATATTTCAGCAACATAGCACTTGCAACTTTTATATCTAAATGTGGCTTGTTCTTTTAAAGTAGCCAAGAACTAAACTCACACCCTGTTTAAACAGGCAGAAAAGTGCTCTGTGCCAAGCAGGAAGTTATAAACTTAAAGTAGGTTTTGTACATGGGAAACAAGTTGGGAAGCAGAGGGACAAATCCACGGTAATCAATTCTCCAACGAGTAAGAGAAAAAGCACAGTGTAATGTGCAGTACATCAGAGCTGGTGGGAGGAGGCTGCACTTCCACTGCTCACTCAGCTGAAGGACTCCCTGATGGGGGCTGGCCAAGTCAATTCTTTCCATTCCTGCTTCTTCACTGAAGATTATAAACCCTTGGGACAGCATTCACCCCAAAGCAAAACAGCTTCCTTGTTTGAGGAAAAGATGAATCATTGAATCACTTGGTGGTACCTATATTTCACAGACTGCCAAAATGCCTTTGTAACTAAATTATATTTACGAACCTAAATTATAGCTGAAGGAAAAAAAAGTTCATCAAGATTAATACTACCCAAATGGACTTCAGATAAAAGACATACTGATGATGAGGCATGCAGGGTTGTGATCAGCAGCACAAAGTCACTAGTGGTGTGCCCCAGGGGTCAATACTGGGTCCAATACTCTTCGGTCATCTTCATTAATGACCTGGATGATAGGACAGAGTGCACTCTCCTCAGGTTTGTAATTATACAAAACTGGGAGGAGTGGTTGATACACCAGAGGTTTGTGCTGACATCCAGAGGGACTTCAACAGGCTGGAGAAATGGGCTGACAGGAATATCAAAGTTCTGCAAACAGAAATGCAAAGTCCTGCCCCTGGGGAGGAATAATCCCAGGCTCCAGCACATGCTGGGGGTGACTGGCTAGAAGGAAACGCTGCAGAAAAGATTCTGGGGGTCCTGGTGGACACTGAGCTGACCAAGAGCCAGCAGTGTGCCCTTGCAGCAAAGAAGGCCAGCAGCATCCTGGGCTACATTAGGCAGAGCCTTGGCAGCAGTCTGAGGGAGGTGACCCTTCCTTCTGCTCGGCACTGGTAAGACACATGTGGGTTGCTGTGTCTAGTGCTGGACTCCCCAGTACGAGACATGGACTTAATCGAAAAAGTTCAGGGACAAGTCATGAAAATGACTGGGGACTGGGGACATGTCATACAAGGAGAGGCTCAGACAGCTAGGGCTGTTCAGTCTGGAGAAGAGAAGGCTGAAGGCGACCGTATATCCATGTGCATAAATACTTAGGAAATTCAATTTAAACATAAAACAAAATAACCTTTTTTAAAAGGAAAAAAAAAAAACTGCGGGTGGGCAAACTCTGCAACAGGCTGCCCAGCAAAGCTGTAGAGCCTCCATCCTTGGAGATGATCAAAACCCAAGTAGACAATCTGTTCTAGCTGAAACTGCTCTGAGCAGAGGGATTGGACCAGAGACCTCTAGACATCCCTTCCAACCTCAGCTATTCAACGAACGTACGACTGGAAAAAATGGCTTAGTAAGTTAGAACACAGTGAAGAAAAGAAAAAAAAAGAAAAAGAAAAAACCCCCAACAAGTCTTAATTCAAGTCACATAAAATTATTGCTTGATTTTTTCATTGTTTTTTAAAAAGGGGCCAAGATCACAAAAGTTATGCTACATAGTTAAGAAAAATTATGGTAATCCAAGTAATCCAAGTTCGGTTTGAGTAAAATACAGGCTTTTAGAAACAAATAACCATAGTGTGAAATTTCATCAAAGACGACTTTTTGTCGTTTCAAAAGTAGTTATTTTTGTTCTGCATTCATCTTTTTGTTAGTTACTGAAAACGTTAAAAGCAATTATGCAGAGCCCTATATAATTCTCAAAGGATTCAGCCTAAATACTTTTTCAAATGCAAACAAGACACTAGTCACAATAGGTACAAAATCTTTGGTTAACAGCCACAGACTATATTTATTTTAGCTACTCTCACTGAAAGTCAAAAATGTAACAGAAACAGTTTCAAAAAATTAACATGGGTAAGCCAGTCCGAAAATATTTTGTTTCCCAAAGTGTGCTTAGTTTTGTGACTTCAGTTCATTATGGTAAGCAAACATGAAAATACAGAACTGTCAAAAGGACAGAAAGGAAACAAAGCCAAGGACTGAATAACACTGAACTGCAATGTCAAGAGGACTTGAAAAAGAGAGGCTTAGAGAATTCATTATGTTCAACAGATGGGGAAACATGGCAGAACAAAATACAAATTAAAAAGCATCTTAGCACACTGACCATGATCTCCTCCATTTAAAACTGCATTTAAATCAAGAAAACTGAGAAATACTACTGCAGCCATCCACAGCAAAGTCAGTAAATTCTCTTGAATAATAATATAACCAGAATAATATCTAGATGAACTGCTGAAGATCCCTTCTCTGCAACACATTACAAAGATTCCTATTTTCTGAAGTATTTCACAGAAAAAAAATATTTACATGTGCCACAGTTACACATTCATATTTGAACAATAAAAGTTTAATAAGCTGAACAATGGCAACTTTGAGGTATCTGGAAAGGTGATAATTCAGAAAGAATAAGCTCAATTTCTGTTTACTTAAATTATTATATAAATTAAATCATCATTTTAAGCTTCCCAGATTATTTTATTTTTATGCATCACAATCATAGCTCCAGGTGTCAGCAGGAAATACTGCAAACCTTGTCAGAAGTTTTCTCTTCCTCAGAAGAAAGATGTTTATACCACTCTCAGAGTCTCCAAACAACTACTTAACAACTGCAATTTGTGTTTCCAACACCTCCTCCATATTTTATCATAAGAACATACTCAAGGGGACTGAAAAAAAAAGAAAAACAATAAATCCTTCCTTCTGTAGGAAGACTGTGAGCCACAGCACTGCTTATTAGAGAGCATTAACGTATCCACATAGACACAGAGCTTGTGGTGTGTGTGCACAGAGCTCTTAGCCATAAAACACCAACTAGATTGTGTTGGTTGGTAGCATAATAAAGAAGATTTTTTTTTTTCTGTGCAGTAAATCATTTCAGTTACTGTTTAGCTTAAGAGTCTAATACACTTTTTCTACAAATCATCTTGAGTTTTTACACTCTGAGTTGATGGGTCTTGGAAACCGTGTCCCACTCCTTTGGCAGGTGGAACAGCCACGTGGAAAATGGCCTTGCCAGAGTCCTGTGAGTTAGAAACACTCGACAAACTGACAATTGCACTATCAAAACCTCAGCATGGGAGAGCTGAATCCACAACGATTTCACCAATCCAGACTTTCCACTAGGGAAGTCAGCATAACCCAGTCCATGGTAAACTATACCATTTCTGCAATGGACAACCCTTCAGTGAGATTTTTAGGCAACTGGCTAAATCAGCTATATGATCACTCCAACACAACTGAAACTTTGCCCGTTCCACTATTGTTTTTCAAAGGAGCAGTGGAGCCCAGGCTGTTCTCCTCTACTCCTCTATTACCACAAGGCCATGTGGCAATGAAAGTCTATCCTCCAGGCCGCCTTTCTCAGGCATTACTTTGGAAGCACGAGGAGGAACAGAAATACTACCCAGGACTTAAAGATATGCCAATTAGCCTTTAAAATAGACTTCCAAATTCTGTTTTGGAGAGCAATTGCTGATCACATCACACTGGCTCTGGTAGCCAGCTGTTGTTTTAAAAGATAGCTATAAATACATGAAATACTCTCCTGATATTACTGTTCTATGTAAGCAATTGTAGCTGTTACAAGAAGGCTATGTAATTAAGTCCCAAAGGGGAGAGACGTTTGCACAGCCACAAAGGAGAGATCCACAAATGGAAGAGCACCTACACAGAGTAGTCTTTGTCAAGGCCTGCTCTATGTTACACAAGCGTTCACAGACTCTTGATCTAAAGTGTTTTTAAAACTACTACCTTTTTTACTTCTCCTTTCCAGGACAACAGCAATAAAGAACTTGTTTTCCAATGCTGCATTTCAAGTGCAAGAATTGCACTTGATCTTTGCTTGATTTTGCACAGTCTGACAATTTTTTCTCCAGAACTCAAGTGTAATATTCAGATCTACAGAACAGTCAGATTTAAGTGTCTACTCGGTTCCTACTCACCTTGTAGTTGAAGCTACCTAACAATCCACCCTGGGTTTTTCGTGAAGTTTGAAAATGGGATATTTCTTTTTCATGGCACCAATACAAGTGATAAAAGAAAAGACAGAAGGCAGAGACGGTGCCTGGTGAGCAACACCATTAAATGTACTTGAGAAACAAAAATCACTAAGCAGATTTTATAGACATTTTACTTGCTGTCCCCTACAATTTTCACTGGTAAAACTTTCCAAAATGTGGTTTTTTTATACTCATGAACCACAAATCACAAGTACTAAAATTTTCATTAAGACACCAAACATACATCAGCTTTAGAACAGCCCTGTAACTCAAACACGGCAAGGATAGCACACGGTTTTATGCACGTGAGCAGGTGCAGGAACACAGAAGCTGAATTTCTGACCTCCAATCCTGCACAGAGGTGACGGCTGCTCTGCAAAGACAAAGACTGTGAGCCACAGAAGTATCCCGAAGATCAATTTCTTTCCACAACTACCAACTGCATCACCCTCTCTAAGGGATCTCTTCTTGAGAGTCATAATTATTACTGAAAATGCTGAGTCTTCTTCAACTGAAAGATTATTTTGGGCTGTCGTTAAAACTTTAACAGCAACTATGTAAGATATTAAATTGCATGAACTATTACTGAAGACATATAAAAGTAGGCAAATGAGCTTACATAAACAAACAAAACCTGGTCAGTTTAGGGTTACATTATCTTTACAAGCAAGCTTTGTAGAAATCAAATTGGATCAATACATGAAATTATAAAGGATCTTGTTGAAATATAGTTTAAAAGAAATATATATTTAATATGAGACATTACAATGCTTCCTTAGGTTATGAAAGTGTTCCTTTATCTCCAAATACCCATAACATGTTTAAAATACATTTGGAATTTTATTTTTCACAGTGTTTGATATAAAAAACAAACCAGAAGGTTGCCCTAAAGATAAATGAAACATCTGGTGAAACATGTAATAAGCTTCAGGCTCACATCTGCTACTGAAGTTAGTATTCCCGCACCATAGCTACAAGCTCTATGCAAAGCTCTATAAGAATAACTGAGAACAGGGAGGATTATAGGGAACACATTTCTCAATCTAAATTGATATTTCCTCTTCCATCTGAATCAACATTGTGCTTCCATATGTATGCATTCATGTCCAGCACTAACCCTCAGTGGAAAATAATTTCTTAAAGTAAAGTTATCTCATTTAAAACCTATCCTATTATTTTATATCATAGGGGGGTTTAGGCACTTTCATGCATATGCAACTACTTATCTCAGCATATTTATATACATACACATATATGTATATGTAGCTCTATCTCTAGGTAAAACTAGATATACATACAGATAGATAGATAGGTATAGTTTTCACTAGTCTTAGACCACAAACTTACAACAATTAATTCACACATGTAATTACATTTGACAAAACTTATTTGTAAAAACAAGAGTAGACAGTAAAAGGCACAGTTACTGTTAATTATACAACAGTGAAGCCCTGAGTATTTTCAAGTAGTAACTGATAAAACTGAATGTAAGATGCTTCCTAAGGAATAAACTCTGTATAACTAGCATTCCCGCTTCTACAAGAAGGTTGCTTAATATTTATCTTTTTTTACCCATTCAACTCCTAAACTTTCAATTTCTTCCATAAACAATGACGGCAAAATGTTTACATTTAATATCAACATAAATTGCTTTGTATTTGTGACATTTTAAAAAGACCCTTTTGTGCCACAGAGAGTTTAGAAAAAGGCAGATATCTGCACAGCAGGGAAAAAAGCCACTTACATTTTGCAACAGCTGTGAAAGATCAGTCCTCCAGAGTAACCGAAATCAACGGCAAACTGAGAAGTGTTTAGGAAATAAAATGTTTCCATCACCTCATACTATCATTCACTTCCATTAGTGCTGATGAAAGAGGGACTGGATTTTACACAGTGTTATAAATGGTAGGAACATTACTGACAGTGGAAACAGAACTAGTCACTAAACATTGTTTAGTGACCAAACTGAATTGGTCACTAAACAATTCTAACATCAAACCTGGGACAAAAATCAGAAGAATAAATACCCTACAGGCATTTGGTTAGTCAGACTTAGAAGATGAAGAAGTGATATCCAGACCCACACTTATCTTTCTTGGATAAAAATTTCACAGCAGAACTGAAAGCGATTAAAATGTTTAATGCCATCACAGGAACACTGAAACTTTTCCAGTGAATAGACCACACGTTTACAGAAAATGCGTCGCAGAGAACTCTCTCAGTACAGGGACCTTTTCTCCCACTTACCTTTGCATAATAGCCTTTATTACAATAATCAAAAAAGTTTTACATGTACTTAATGCAAGACATGAGACAATAACAGGGAACAGATGAATGTAATGTGGTCAGCTAGGGAAAACAGAGATTAAGAACTGGCCATGGAAAACACGGTTAAGCAAATAGTGTCATGATATAAATCATGCACGATACCAAGAATCTATCGCACAGAAATAGAATTGTGGTACCAAGCATACCAAATTATTAGGTGTCGATAGGCTTGTGTCCTGCTCCTTGACACCCTGCAGAAAAGTGATGAAAGGTTCCAGGAGAAGAATGGATAAAGGAAGGGACCACCTCTGACATAATGAAAACCAAGAGGCAGAGGGGGCACTCGTGTTTGTTCAGTTTTAAGGAAAAGCAAGCAAGCGTCAACTTCTGTTCCAAGTAAGTGTTGCAAACAGTCTACCTTGCAACGTAACTTTGAATACCCTGAAGACAAGCATGATGCAAAAGCTTCTCATAATTCAAATGAGCTGGGAGGCAGGGATGGCACGACCCCAAACCCAAAATAAAACCAGTACAAATGACCAAAATGTTATTCTGACATGGATAGCCCTATGAAACTTGTATGCTAGGGTCTGTAAATCATTATCTCTTTATACTACCCTCTCCATGTACAGCAGTTTGGAGGAATCTCAAGCGAAGTATCATTTAAAGATAAATACCCAACTAACCTGTTTTTGTGAGCTCAAATTTAGTTCTTCCCTTAATGAGACACACAACAGTTGCTCAGCTTTTCTACACCATTTGACAAATAAGTCTACAGCTGTGATACAGATAATACTTTGCTCAGGCTTATTTCAGAATTGCTTTATCTAACACATCATCTAGATATTTAAGCTAAGAGTAAAACAAGTCACCCCTATAACGTTTACAGCTCTTGGTCATTTTATGATACAATAAAGTCTCCACTGTGTTAATAGACAACAAAGTAAATATGATGGGAACAAAAATTACACTGTTTCATGTTACACTCAATCCTTTACCCCAAACTGCTGCTGAAATGGGTGGTCCCTACTCAGTCCTCCTCTTTCTCCTGCTACATGGGCTGCAGCAACTTGTTGGATTTACTCTCCAGCGGAACAACAAATCTGACTTTGTGGTCATGCAATCGCTAGATCCTACTCAAGGGAGGAGGCAGGAGCATGCAGCCAAGTGCACAGAGGAACAGTCGGGACCCCTCCCATCCCTTGGCTGTTAGATTAGACTACATATATTACGGTTCACCTGCAGACAACAAATCACTTCTTCTAGAATGAACAGTATTGTAACTAGAAACACCCAATCAATATTTTTTTTGTTATATATCATTCAAAAAACCTGTCCTAATAAAATAATAACGAAGGGCTAAATTATACGTTACAGTTAATTTACCATTCTTGAAACCATCCAACTTAATCAATACACTGTTGCTTCCAGGCCACAATATAAATGCCTCTGTTACCTAAGATTTGCTTTGCCAGGGAGTGAGCTCAATGACAGAAGCTTGAATTACAAAATTTAACAGCCAAGAGACTGCTGTAAGAACATATTTAAATTAAACACTACCTACAAGGGTCTCCCTGTAACAACGATCATTTGCTTCAGCAACGGCAGTGCAACAAAATGGTCTGCTCCTAGTAATGCATGCCTTAACAAGAGCTATAACTAATTAGGAGAATCAAAAGAAACAAACTTAAATAGCATTAAAATGACTTAAAGTCATCCAGAACTTAAGGAATTTATCAAATAATACATATGTGCCACCTTACTTTGTTTTTCCAATATGAGAAACTGAAAAAAGACTGTAAAACGCAAAGCAAGAGCTCTGCAACACTAACTGGAAACTAATTCACTAAAGTTTAGAATGTGGAGGAGGACAAATCCATACTCAGAGTGCCCCATGCATAGATACAAGATTTATGCAGCAAATGACTAAAAAGGAGTGTCAGAATTCCAAAAGAAAAAAATCTTTTCTTAAAAAAAAAAAACAAAAAACAATAAAGGTCTTCCATGTGAAAAGCTATGTAAAGGGTAAGCATGTTTTGTCAACTAAAAGAGGTATTTGGGGTGTTAATGTGTATAAATACAGAAAGTACTCTAATGATAAAGGAAAGCTCCAAGACAGTTTGAAGTAGAAAAACATGCAATAGAAGACTATGTTAACACTCAAGATCTCCTGGCTGCTTGGAGTTAGAATTACTGATATAAGTATTTTTATATAAAATTAAATTATTGTAAATACTCTCTGAAAAGTTATATTGCTAAACAGAGCTGCAAGACTTGGAAATGTTGACATATCTTTAAGTCATTCTGCATTCTTCTCGCCACCCTGCAGTGCATGAAAACCACTCCCCCCATATACATAGCTTTGTGGTGCTGTCGGCAGGTCAAGTAGGATCAAATTATGCAGAGGAAATAATGGTACATATTATATTGCACTCTGTGACCAACTAACAACTACATGAAATAAGTCAAGACAGGAACCATCAAAGAAAATGCCTTCCCCTCTGCAGAACTCTGCATGGACAAGACGAATCACAAAGACTGTTATTCAAACTCCAACTGTGAATTGCATTTCTTGTGAGAAAGAAAGAGATTTCTATGCTTGGGAGACTGGGAAAATAGCAGAACTATTAAAAGGATTGAACCATATGTTTAATTTTTCAGCAAATGCAGGATCAAGTCCCCAGACTGAGTTTGATCCCTCAGATCAGATCACAACAGTATGAATCTTCCCATAGCACCAGCTAACACCTCCATGCCCTTTCTAGAGAAGTGGCGTCTTTGAGCGTCTTCCTACTGAATGAATGCTAATTCACCAGCTCAGGCTTTATACCAACAGTCTGAAGCACCTTTTACCCATTTTTCAAAACCTCTCAATTTCCTCACTAAATCGGACAGCTGATGAAAACTAGCCAGCATATTTTCTTATTCTTCCCAGTTGGCCTCCTTCCTTAGTTTGACATTATCTACAGCTCATTTTCTTGTCAATCCAAGCAAGCTTTACTTTACATGAAAAATACCACCTTGGAATACATCTGCTTTTATTGATATGTAAAGCTCACTAAATATACTGCTTGCAAGCGGCACCCAGGGATCTTCTCAAGTTCTGTCCTAGACCCATCCTTAAGAGAAGCCAATCACAACTTAAAACACAGCCATTCCTACGTACAGGAACAAAAAATTAACAATTAAATGACCCAGTCTCTTGGTATTTTCTTGCTTCTAAATCTGACACTTGCTTTCCTTTGGCTTTGACGAGTATACTAATAATTTCTTCATATCAGTTCACAAAGCTAATACAGATAGTTCTATACAACCACTTTAACGCACTCTACAGTATAAAGACGACTGGAGCGGAAGGAAAGAAGTGTTATAGTTAGAACAAATGTAAGTTGATCTCTCCCTTTTTAAGGCTTTTGTCTGCCTTTGCATTTTCTGCATGTAAATTCTCATTACTGAAAGAAAGGCTATTCCTACATCCCGTCCCCACCCTCATTATCTTTTTGCAGTATTTCAACTAAACTTACAAAGAAAAGTGCAAAACCTGCCCTTTATGCTCATGAAGAGCTGTCCAAAACCAGCTGCAAATCCTTTGCATTAATTCTTTGAGAAGCCACTCCTCTATCAGGATGCTTAAGAAAGCTTGATAAAAGTCTGTTAATCTATCAGGTGTATTTTAATACCCATGCTCAAGTTGCTTACACTTCCAAGCAGGGAAATATGGCTGTTGGTGCATCGCACAAACACAACATGATCGCATTTTGGTTTGACAAATATCTTAACGTGAATAAGCAAATGTACAGCAACCCCTTCGGGCCCACCTTTCTAATACAGGTTTTAACCGCTACACCACCCAATGGATGTTGCAGGGAGGAGGACACTTTCCTACACACTTAGGAACTGAAGGACCCATTTACAACTTCTGAGTCACTGAAATGTAATTTATGGGAAAGATGACTGAATTCCATGAAAACTCAGTCAGCAGTTTATGAATGAGTCTAAAAACCCTCTGAGAGACAGAGCTGTTAGGCAAGTAAGAAACAGCAGAGAAAACATGCTTGTATTTGAACACAGACAGTTCATTAAACTTGATACTAGGAAGGCTGAGGTACCATAAGGACACAAATAGTAGAATATTTTTAAAACACTGTTTCAGTATATAACTAAACAAAAAAATACTCACAGATACAGTCCCCTCCATCTCACCAGAACGTTAAGTGCAATTACAGTGCTTAAAGAACTCATGAGGAGTTTTGCAAAAAATCAAAAGGTATCCGCTAAAGCACAAGAAACACTTGATTAAAAGCTAGTACCTTATTTTAAAACACATGGTGTTACACTGAAAGTTTCTCATACATTGAAAAGCAATTCCTGTCTCTAGTAAAATACAAGATAACTCCCCTTATCCTCTCTTCACTTGCATGTTTCTGTGAGGGTGTAACATAGTACTGCCTTTTAAGCTTGGAATGAAAAATTATCATCTCCTTCAGTAAATACTTTCAATATTTAACAGGTTAGTTAAGCACTGCTTTAAACATTTATTTTTATCATTTGTGGTTAATTCCATTCAGTGATATGCCTTTATTATGGCCAGATCACAGATACCTTTCCCATCCTGGGGTGAAATGTCAGTTGAGATCTTCCCTGCCACCAAATTAGCTACTCCCTTTGGGCTTCCCCCTCTCATAAATGAAAAGCGAGTCTAGGGAGATCTGTCTCGATAGAACAAAATTGGCCTCCAAGATATTGTCAAGAGACATTCACAAGCTACTACCCCATCCTTCCACCGCCTCTGTAAACTGCTCCCTTCGCAGTTGCTCACCACTTCCACAGCAGCTACAACTACCAAGACCCTCAAACAACTCTCAGTACCAGAAAAACCTGCATGTTTCATGTAATTTAAGAAAGTCAAAAAAGGAGCCTGAAAAACAGCAGGATTTCTTCTTTTGACAGTGTTAAGTATTGAGTGTGACTGGATTAGGGTCAACTCAATTTGTCAGTGTCCTTTCCCCCAGTTATCTGACACTAGTAAAATTTTCAGAACTGGGTAGGTAACTGTCTTATTGTAAAGAAATGCTTAAAAATCCTGTTTCAATCTGCCCACTGCAAGGAACAGTGCAGTTACCAGGCTTCATTCATCATCTTTTGTGGAATTTTATACAAAATAACTGGAAGACTTGGGTTTTTTTTTCCCCCATTAGTCGTAATTGACTTATACAAATTACATGGAAAAAAACCTAAGGAGTCATTAATTAATTATACTTAGAAAAACAACATGTTAAAATATTTCTGAAGCTCTTACTCCCCTCTTCCCCCCCCTTCAGTATCACAGTAAGAACCACAAGTTTTATTTATTTTGGAGTGACTTACAACCCATTTTCCTCTAGCTGGTTATAACATTGTCCACTGTCTTCCAATAGCTGTGAAGTATCCTCTTTTTCAGTACAAATTATACAATCTATTAGCAAGTCAGCTGTTTTTCCTTCTTTTTCAACTTCCATGAAGGCCATCCAGCTATAGCAATTTACAGCTATTTATTTTCTTCTTACTTGTAAAGAAAAAAAATTTCCTACAAAAAACAGCAGATGAAGCAAACTTCCAATACTGTGACTCTCATACCTGTTTGGCTCTTGTTCTCCAGTTGGTTTTACAACAACATAGTTAAACATCTCGGACAAAATTTTTAAAAAGCATGTTTCAGTTGAAGGAGGAGTAGAGTGCACCATTTATATGCCCAGTTTTCAGATAAATTAGGTTTAAAATAAAATCTGGCCTGAAAAATTGGTATACTAGTAAGTACAGTGTGCCAAAAATGCATACCACCACCTGATGGCACCTCAAACAGATTTATCTAATTATTAGCTTCGTATGTATTCTGAAGTGACAATATTTTGTATGAACAGCTCTCTTGCTTAAGAAAATAATCTGGTTTTGTTGACTAGAAGCAAACATCTTCCCTAGTATGTAGACAGATCATCTTCCATAACATCTATACAGTACACTGAGATTTTGTAATCTGTACCTTATATGTGTTTATCATGATATACTGTCTACTATGATAGAGCACACAAGGATAAAGTATATTTAGTAATTTTTAAAAAGCACAAAAAGGATGTTCCTCTGAAAAAAGGGAGGGAGCTGGTATGCTTTAGCTCTTCACATGAAGAACGACTTAATGCTCAAGAAATCTGACATTTCACAGCTATTTCCTTCATTTTCAGAAAAGAAAAGCCATAGTTTAATATGAAGGGAGAGGATTAGTCCATGAAAGCCGGGGGGGGAATTTAAAATCTTTTTTAACAGAAGACAAACTGAAAATAGAAATTACTATTAAAAAAGAAATCACCAAATGTTCTAGAACAGATGCCCACATCTTGATTTTGTAGTGTTTATGTAACTGAAGAACTGAAAATCAGCTTAGATGACACAAGGCAAAAGACTGCTATCCTCTTCTCATCCAAAGCACAGATTATTACCAATTTATGGTAAAATATATTCATTGCTGTCAGATGTTCAGCAATTGCGTTACTGGGAGCCACAGAAAACCCTACATGAAACACCATATCTGCATTTCTGGCATGGCTAAGGGAACACATGTATTAGGTTTCCATACGAAAGTTCTCTCTTTACTTAGGTTAGCAGCAGGAGTTATTTTAAAGAATTACACATTTCCCTCAGTGTCAAAAACTTGCAGGTCCTCAGGGTCTCTCATGGAGGTAAAATAATCACTTAACACACAGTTCATCAAATTTCTCAAATGCTGTTTTTATATGCATTGAATCAAATCCTTCCATTTTTACAATGTAGGAAATAAACTTACCCATTTCAGCCTTATCTTTATGAAAAGAGAGACTATGGTCAAAAACAATTTTTTGTTTTAATACTTTGCTTTATAACTTCTACTTCCCATCACCAATTTCATGCCCAGTAACACCAAATTACAATTCACACCACAGTAAACACATTATTTCTTCATATATAAATTCCCCTCTTTACTCTCCACTTATTTCTGTGGTCTTTCTTAGTGAATTTAATGCCAATATTTCTTTCCATTGTCCCTGCTGCTTAAATTTTGCCTGTTTACTTACGCAACTCTCACTGAGTAAATACAAAAGTAGTAAACCATCACCTTGTAAACATGAAAGTAGCATGCTATCATCATCTGCATTTCTCTTAAGCATTACTCTCTGATATGTTTTGCCAATCTTTCTTTGTCTTTCGATTTGATGCTGGGGACAGGGGCTTATCCATCTAAAATTTTCTTCAAAAGCCTATTAAGGACATTCTTTTTCCCAGCACAAATTGTAGGTAAGCATTACCTAGTAGCCCACTTACTACGTAAAATTAATAACCTACTTGGCCTGTTCAAGTCCCAGTATGTAACTGTTTGGCACATCTCTATTCCTCAGCAAAATGGACTTGTAATACTATTTGACTGCTATGATATCAATTAATTACTACGTAAAGTCTTCATGATACAGAATCATATAACTTCCATTATGTTACATTAAAATGCTTTATTATCATTAAAAATAAGAACATCTACTTCTAACACCAATGTCTCTTAAATAATGAAAATGTATTTATTTTTTAAGTATAAATTAACAAAATGTAATCTTCAAATCAATATTGAGCTGCAGTGAGACTACTACCGTCTTACTCTTCTTGGGAGTAAAATCTAATTAACTTGCACTAAAAGTAGCCAGTTCAGTTAAAATAAAAGAAAAAAAAAATCTCCTCCAGGGCTGAACCATTAAATACTAAAAACTTCATTTCCAGCCCACTGTGAAGGGAAACAGCAAGTATGTGTTTCAAATAGGTCAGCTGGATTATTTTCTGTAAAGACAATAAAATTACCTGCAAAGACGTACATTTTCTTGAGCATTATTATTTTGTGAACTTTTTTGTAGAAGAGGCAAAGCAAATAAATCTGCCCTTCAAATGAGCCATCCAAGCTTTTAAAAGAAGTCTCTTCATATTTCTGGGGTTTTCTGCATCTTTTAAAAATAATTGTTTAAAACATTTGAGAGGCCCTACTACTTAGCATGATACCAATTTAAAAGAAGGAAACAACATGTTCTTTTGCCAGATTCCAAATCAACTTGATGGCCAGGCCAGGAACAAAGAACCACCATGCTCTCAGATAACAATTTAATAAAATTTGTGGCATCTGAAGTAGCAATCTTTACCTCAGCATGATACTTGCAGGCATCAAATTTAATAAAATGACCTCAATAAAAGTTAATCAGAAGTGTTTAAATGTATTGGCAATAAAACAAATTTTATGGCCAGCGGAGTCAGTTATCTTCTGTGTGACAAATTAACTGAGCACTGAAAACGGGTGATGCATCAGTACCATTTCAACAATGAAAAATGCACGCAAGTTAGCCGGGAGAGAAACCCCACGCAGAAGGAGCACATAAATGAATGAAACCCCCACACCATGCATTTTGTACTACACAGAAGAGAAAAACAACCAAAAGGTACTTGGTTTTCTTCAAGACAACCGTAACTTTACTGAGGCTACAGCAACAGGTACTCCAATAACGCCTGCTCTTTAATTACATCCCAACAGGTACCATTAAACACGAAAAGAAAATAGCCATGGTCAGAAGGTTTGCAGGTACACTTACAAGACAAGGGATTAATTCCCCTCAGATATCTGTCATGCAAGTCTGAACACTTACCAGTATGAACCTCTGAAATTTCTAACATACCTAATGTGACCCTAATTAACTTTCTTGGAGATCAGATGATAAGCTAGAGTGAGCTGGTTAACATTACACGTACGCAATACATTAGAGGAGTAAAAGCATCAATTTTAAAACCAGCATCAGCAGATGCATTTAGCTCAAAACCATTCAAACTTGTTTTCTGAACTTAAAGCTGGTAAGTTTTCTCGATGGAGACAATCCATTACCTTTCCCATCACAAGTCATTCTTGTGCTATCTAAACAGTTTCTAAAATTGTCTCCTGTAAGAAAGACAAGCTTTGTACAAATGTTTCAAAAGATCTCTCCTTAAGAAATTACTTAAATTATGCTCAGCTCTAGTTGCTCTTATTTTAAGGAAGAGGTAGCATATAGCTTTGCTAAATGAGATGCATATCACAAAAGTAGAACAATTAAACAGCAGGTTTGGGAATAAGAAATATGTAAATAACAAAAATTTTGTCTATCTTGAATACTTGACCTTACGATTTTGCCTTGCAGCATGAGATGTATTATTGCCTACTAAGAAGCAGAAGAAAAAACACTTTCTCTTGTGAGGCAACAGCAGCTGAAATGAAAGATTAAAACCAATTATCAGTCCTGTCAAGTCTGCAGTATCTTAAGGGAAAATCCTGTTTATTTTTTTCTTTTTTTTCTGTAAGGCCAAGGTCAATAAACATGTTTTTACTTATTGAGCACATGGCTAATACCAGCCTTCTTCCACCACCTCTCACTGTCCAGCATCTTAAAACCAGAAGAAAGTCACTACTAACAAGAACTGGTATATATAATAAGGAAATTACATTTCATGAAGTTGGGGGTGTGTATGCAGTGTCCATTTTTATCCTTGTATACTTCGAACCAGAATACGAATTGTTATAGTTCCAAAAAAATTTTGAAGCACTTTTCTATCTTAAGAATAACTACTCTGTTGCTTTTCTAAAGATACTACCAAGGATATAGCCTGTAACACTAAAAGATATATTTAGTTTTCATATTCTAATACCTCTTCAACTGAATACCCAACGTATCCTTTTCCCAGCACATATTAACTCCTGCTTACTCCTGTCTTTATAATTAGTATAGACAAGCAGGAATTTTATACAGACATGGTTAAAACAATTAAAAAGATAATTCCAATTATGTTATTCCTAACATGAAAAAAGGCCAATTAGGAATAAACTAACTGTGAAAGTTTTCTTTGGGCCACAGAGAGGTGCATTCATACACTAAAACAGAAATGCAATTTTATTTAATGCTTCTAAATTCTAACAGCAACAAAGCCATGCCTTAACATAACCAGTTACCAGCTAGTGGTGTCTAGCTCACCTAGCATTGCTAGACCGTCACCAGAAACACACACATTTAGCGAACAAGCACAGCAACTTCAGGCACTACAGGATTACTGGCTTATGATTTCTCCAAGTGACAAGAACAATAGGGAACATAGGGAGAAGCTTTAAGAGAGCAAATCAAAATACTTCAATTCTTTTCATGATAAAACTCTGCTCTTCAGCATCTAAAAAAGATGGACAAGTTGCAGTGCTTATAACTCAGTTAAAAGAGCACTTCATTTCCCTTTCCAACAGTTCCCTACAGCTGCCACCTGTAAGACCACAGTTCAAATGACCACAGGGGAAAAAAAACACAGGAAAGGAACCCACACAACCAAAGAGCTGGAGGAGCAAGAAATAGCGAGAATCCGTTATCGCCTTTTGTTCAGGGAAATTAAGCATTGCAATGTTAGACATTCCAAAATTAGCTCAGGACAAACTTCACACGTTTCTCCCACAACTACCCAGGCATCCCAAAGAAGTTACTGAAATTCTTCTATGTATCAGTTTCTTTAACTGTAAACTAGTGATAGTTTACCTCACAGAGAGGTTATGAGGCAATTAACTGATCATAAAGCGTGCCAAGATCCTCAAATGAAAGGTGCTATGCAAGTGCAGGGTATTAATCTCACACTCCACGTACAAATCATTCTCTTATCCCACCTTCTACCTAGTGTTGGCAGCTTTACAACCATTTAAACTCTCTACTACATAACGTTGGCTAGGTTCCCCACAGCAGACATCTTAGACACAGTGCACTTTTGTGGTTCAGCTGCCTACACTTTCCTGCATAAAGCAGGGCATTTGGTTCAAGACATCTGCAGCTTCAGGTAGACTGCCCAAACACACAGCCTGCGAGCTGCACGCAGACACCGAGGTTTTGGCCACAGTACTACAAGATCCATGAAACTTCTGTCACTGCATGTAACATACATTGCCAGATACCATCTAACTTGCATAAAAGCTGTAGCATAGAAGGAGCAAAAAGACCGCTGGCCATTTTTTCAAGTTTAACTTTTAATCGTATACTTTTCAAAACGTGCATTAGTTATATAACCAGTTAGAATGTTTCCACTTCATTTATCATAATGTTATTTAAATAATATATTAGATAAAGACTTCCTTCTAAATTAATAAAACAATCTTAAGCTTGGAGCAGGCATTAACATAAACACTGGAAAATTCAGAGTCATGATTCACCCGTGATACAGATCCAGTAGAGGCAGCAGAAAGGACGGTGTGACAAAGAGATAGTGCTTTTATCAGCCTGGTCTGCAGGTCACAAGATCAAGTAGAGAAAAAATTTCAAAGCAGGAAGCGCAGGGGAAAAAGAGCAGCAGTGCAAGCAAGGGCAGATCTGCTCTATGTTAACAGGACAAGCTGGGGGAAGGAAAGAGAAAGATCAAGGAGGGAAATGAAAATAGTTGTAAATCAACTGTTGCCCTTAATGCCATAATCTGGATGGGAGACAGGAGACTTTAGAAAAGAGGTGACGTAAAAATTAATTTACCATGAAGTGATATTCCATACAAAAAGATGGAACAAAAAGTAAAACACTTTAGAAAGTTAAAGAAAATACAGCATTTGCAAGGTTCCAGACGGAAGAACAGCAGCTTCGGAGTCTGCGCGTGTGGATGACATGATGACAACAAAGCTGATTCAAAGACAGCCTGGTGGGACACTACGAAGGAAATGCAAAACAAACCATAATGATGATCAAAGTTACACAACACTGGCTAAATCCACTTTAGTTCTAGGTTCACTGTAGTTTATAGTTATGATTTACTAGTATAAACAAAGCCTTTTTTTTTTTTTTCTTCCAGCAGCTCTAAAGTGCTTTGCAGTTCCCCAGGCCCGAAACCAAGGTCCCTTTCCATTCTTTTCTTCCAAGTCTCTTTTGAGTATTTTTCCCTTTCCACAGAGCCAACAGCAATAGCGTTTTATAGATGTTCAGTGCGCTATACACCTTTCTGCTCTACAGAGATAAAAAGAAGCATGCATATACATTTACAGAGGTTCTGACTGGAGAAGAAAAGTATTCTAGGAAGAAAAATACCAATGGCACTTCTAAATATTTAATAATTTTTAATTTAAAAAACCACTGAAGTGTTTAAAAACACCTGATGAATTACGTTGTCCATGTCATGATATATTAACTCAATTCCTACCTAACAAAGATGGGGGGTTTTGTTAACTTGTAAGAGTTTGAATGGATTTATAGGCAAAATACATTTAGTATTATTAAATAAATTTCATGAAAGCTTTAGTTATTCAACCACATCTACAGTTCTCTTAACACTTTTAGCCATTTCTTGATAAAACCAGAACGGTGATCTTGATTTTGTCAAGATATTGTTGTGACCTTTCATGAGAGTGGAAGCTGTATTACTTTACTCCTGTAACAGTTTCCTCTGATTTTCAAAAAAATAGGGATGAGCCAAAGATCTGCAAGACCTTACTAGGAGATGAAAACAAGAAAGCCTACCTGAGCTGAAGGCCCAGAATTTAGCAGCACATTTTCTCAACAACAGCTTATACAAAAGCCTGCTGTGAATTTTATCCTAGTTTACGATAAACAAATCATTTGATCAACTAGTTTCCATACTTAAACACACACATTTGACAGAAAGAGTAAGCATAGTGGAAGTTGTGTCACTATTTCAGCTAACTTTAAAAAGAGTTAATGGGGATTGGGAGTGCACATTAATATTATGCTTTGACACTTGAATATAAAAATTGACTGCTACCATTTACTTCATTTGGCCAATACCTTTTTAATGTTAAGTGGAGTACCACATTTGAGAAGTGATCCAGACAGAAATAGACTCATTGCGAAAGATATTTGGAAGTCTCTCAAATACATGGGCTAGATCCAGATAACCACAGGCAGTCACAGATCTATTCCCATTTACACGGCACTTCCCAGTTCACAGCTGTACAAGCGAGGGCTCGGCTACAGGTCTTGCTGGAATAATTGCTCAGCAAACCCTGCAAGCAGGACCCCTGCACACCCAGGACCATGCAGCAGCACTAACTACAAACCAGCCAGAGCCCTTGCTAATGGCAGAAGCACAACTAGGAGGAGTTACAGGACTTAGGTCCATACAAGTCAGCCCAGCAGCTCCTGTGGACACATGTTTAAAGAGGCTCATTTAAGCTTTGAACCAAGCTGAAGTACAGTGACACGATGAGAACTTCTGAAGAAAGGAGATGTGACATAAGCAAGAAGGATGCATATAACCTGAAAATACAGACCTACTGGTATTTTAAATAAGATTATAGCATTTCTTTGAATGCAAAAAATGTGAACAGTAAAATTAATTAAAAATTTAGCTTGATTATTAAACTTTATTTGTTCTGAAAGAGAAAATGTGGATTAATGAAACATTTGTTCACATATATTTAATGAACATTAGATTTTACACAAACTGCTAAAAAGTATCAAGAAAAGTTAGATTTCACAGGAAAATATATATATAGGGAAACTCTAACTTTTGTATGTAACCTGGAAATAGAAAAAACCCAACCAACAAAATCAAACATTTCCAGCTGGGGAGTATGTGCACTATTTCCCCCCCAACCCCCAAGAATCTTCTCCAGAGGACCTGTTCCCATTTTATAACATAGTACATGTCAAAGACATTCAGACATTACACTGTTGACCATGTTCACATCAACTACCTTCCTCTGTTAAAGGGAAAAAACTGCAACACATACAATTGAGTAAAATGTCAAATAATGAAAAGTAAAACATCATCTCTTTTCTATCCTATTCTGAGATAGCTGAATTACCATGTTTGAGATGTTTTCATACAAGCTCCAGTTTTCCATTTCAGAACCCTAAATATTTTCAGTGAAATCAAACCACCTTCACATTAACCCCTGCACAAATGAAGACTTCCACATGTAGGGGTGTATATGGAAAATATTACCAAACAAGTTGATCAAATTACAGAAGTTGAAATGCATAGATTTTAGTAATTTAAAAGTCTCTTTCAAATTCAAGATAAATAGGATATCAAAATCATAGGCACAGAGTTAAAAGTCATTTGATAGCCCTTTCCTCCCATTCTGTACTGTTTGTGGCACGCTAACGTATCCTTTGAGACCTTTCCAGACTTCCCCTCAACCTGTGGTAGTGTAGCAATACCCTTACAGTGCTTCTCCTCATGACTCACCCTTGATATAAGTTAAACCCACTGCACCTTGGACACAGGAAAAAAAATGTATTCTTCAAGAAACTTTTTTCTTAATGGAGACTTTATCAAATGTCCCTTCACCCTATCTACTCTGAAGAGTCCAAAAACACCTAAGAAAAACGAAGAAAATCCTAATTAAGAACTATTGTCATCCTTATTATTAAACACTAGCTGTTACTCTGTTATATAAAATACATATATATATATATATATTAAGGGGAGGGAATTTTCAGTAGCAGATAAACTCAGCAAGAAAAGTAGTATTTTTAGAGGTTGAATAATATGCTTTTAAGTATCCACAACCAAACCAAATGCACTGATGCTATCAAACAAGCAGTTCTCCTAGCTCTGCCAATCAGTAAAGCCTCAAAAATTTACAACCTAGGCATTGTGGTGGTTTTATTTCATGTCTGTGAAACAGCATCAAAATTTTATTAAGAGAAAGAACAAAGACAGATATTTCCCATATTCAAGTTAAGACAGGTCAGATTTTATTAATTTATTAGCAAGAATGAGCAGGATCAGAGGACAGACCTAAGTGTTCCCTCTTTCATGTTAAAGTGCCACCTAAATGCATGAAGGGAAAGCAAAGGAAAATCGTAAGGAGCATGTCTGCACCATACAGAGGGCAGTGCTGGGAACCCGAAGCTAGACCCGAACTCAGCTGTTTCACAGTGCAATGCAGAAGTGTGCACATGGCCTACAGCCACGCTTACTCATGACACCGGCTCCTAAGGGACATGGCTGCAGCAAGCTAACACACACACATCCTTATCGATAACCACCCTCCCCCCTCCACCCAAGATGGCAGCGCACCGCTCCATGTGAACTTCTCTGTCTGATCCCAGCAAGCATGAGTTATTACCGTTGCTCTCCATGGCACAATGCAGATGTGTCCCAGATCTGCTGAAAATCACCTAATGCTCTTCCAGATTACAGGTGCTGTTTAACAGGTGCTTTTGTTTTAAGGTTGACACAATGAACTAGCATCTCTCTCATACCAATCTCTGATTTGAGTACTGCCTTGGTTTTTGCAATCCCTCTTGGTATTGTGTCAGATTAAAATCTAAATCACAGTGATAACAAGGAACATTGACACTATAAACAGACACCTCTTTAAATAAAGTTGTGATCAAAGCATCAAGTAGCCTAATAAAACCCAGGTGGCTCTAGCTTATCATATGCCATACTCATTATTTCAAGTGGCCCATTTAATAGATTTCCAGGTGTCAAAAAAAGGTTTGTTGCCAGTTATTTCATTTCTGGCTCTGCTTATGTATGTGGTGCCTTTTGATAAGAAGGTCTAATTACAAAAAAAAAAAGTTTAAAAATACTTATTTTAAGAGTCATGCTTTCTGCCACAGTTGGCAAAACCACAGAAACCAGTGTGGCTTTGTATTATTCACTATCTACATAAAGCTTAGCTAATTACAAAGGAGACACCAAATGACTCATGTTTGCCATAGTTTTCTGTGTGTTTGTCCTTGAAAGTCCAAAAAATTTAATGGTAGCTTTAAGAGACTTAACTTGCAAGTTTCAATTAAAAACACAGTCAATATTTTTAACTACTTTTGAAAGTCTTTACCTTTAAAAGGAGTATAAGCTCTGACAGCAAGCAGACACAAAAAAAAAGATTATTTGACATTTATTTGTCAAATACAATTAATTTTTCACTTGAAACATCGTTATAAGGAAAGTGGCTTGGAAGATTCAGTCAAATGACACTGAATGGAGCACAGCGAATAACAGGAACCCACTTT
>JAVJGI010000040.1:20140828-20152412 GCA_035590275.1 Ibycter americanus | reverse complement strand
AGTATAAGCTCTGACAGCAAGCAGACACAAAAAAAAAGATTATTTGACATTTATTTGTCAAATACAATTAATTTTTCCGTTATAAGGAAAGTGGCTTGGAAGATTCAGTCAAATGACACTGAATGGAGCACAGCGAATAACAGGAACCCACTTTCAAATATCATTTAAAAAAGTAAAACCAGGAGCTCAAATTTCTACATTTGAGGACGAAGGGAGTTATTGTTTTAAATTCTACACCATTCTATCAAAGTAGAATTTTACAAGGAACTCCCTCATGCCTCACCCTGCTATTCATTATTTCAAGTAGCGTCTTGCTCCCCTCCCCTCCGCAGCTCCCCCCTCCCCCAAGCACATTTTAATTTCTGACCTAGTATTTCAATTCCTTTTCAAGCAAAAGAAAAAGAGAAAAAAATTGCATGGAAATCGGGTTTAGAAGTCTAACATTTTTAAAATGCTGTGGCATTTCGTCTTCCAAATCCCCATTTGCCTTTCAGTTATAACTGAAATTTCAGTTTCCAAATTAGCCAGGTAGAGATGCCAATATTCCACTGAAAGCCATTAAGACCTGGACACCTAAACTCCTGTGCTGTTCCTAAAATGTTTGAGCAAGTATGTGTTTGTACAATGTTTAGGACACCCAGAGCCAGCTGACGCCTCTGGGCATGAGCACAGTAAAGCATAAATCAGGTTGCGCTTCTTAGTTTGAGAGCTACACATAGTTTTCATGATGGCAGCACTAACCTTGTTCCAATTTACATCTAAACATTTCTTATTCCCACTCCTCACTCCATCTCCTCAGCATTCCTCTTATCTTCAGCACTTGGTGCCTATTGGAAACCATCACTATATGCCTCCAATTCTACTGTCTGTAAATTGATCAATCCCAAACCAGTCCTCAACTGTCTTTTCCTCTAATCTTCCATCAGTAACACACCCAATGATTTTGACACTGTACCATTCTAAGAAGCAACAAGCACATGACAGAAAAAGAAAAGAAAATAAAGAAAAAAATATATATATTTCCAGGGAGACATTTCATTCCTATTTTTTTTGTTTTGAAATTACTGCTTCATATTCCAGAGGAGAACTGCGATGTTTGGTCTAGTTCCTGAATACCTGGTGCTGCAACCTTGTCTTCCTTTTAAACGATGGAAGCTATGTAACTAGAGAGCAACACATCAAGTCTAGAAAATCATCCTCAATAGAATTAAAATAATAATAAATAAATAAAATCCTGCCCTTGTAGCTTTAGTTACTCCTTGTAGGACTCAGGAATATGTTTTTCAACTAGAAGAACCATTAGGCTCAGGGGATGAAGATCTTCAGAATTTCCCGAGTAACAAAGACCTCCATTTTTAAGAATGCTTGTTGTTCCACTGTGTGAAAAAGGCTTTCGAGCTTCAGTGTGTACCAGGAGTGGCACCCAGTGTCCAAACTGCATCCTTACAACAGCGTCTTCAGTTTCCTTCTCAAACGGTCTTCCCTCATTCCTTTCTCCCAGGCTGCAGCCACAGAAAATCAGCAGCTCTACGCTTAACTGTACATTTCATAAAGTACACTTTAAGTAAAGCAGTTTACATAAAAATTTTGCCAAACTTTTCATCAGCAGTGCATAGATGAATCAAATTTTCAATTATTTAATGTAGAGAACAACTACCAGGTCCAATAAAATACTTCAATTAAGCTATACTGCTACAGATTTAAACTCTGAATAAATCAACATTTGTGCAGACTATGGTCTTTCAACTGTACTCAACAACAGACTTCACAGCCACAAGCTGATTTATTCCTGATCACTTGATACTGCTTTAATAGCCCAAAATAGTTTTCCTAAACACACTTTGCTAGGACAGACCTAAAAATCCCTTAAAAAACTGGGAATGTGGGGGGTGTGTGTAGAATCTATTTCATGTTTTGCAGCTACGCAGGACTTTAAAGATCATCTATTGTGCTTGGCTAAGACAACTGAGTAAAATGAGACTAACAAATCTAGCAAATAAAGTCCTTTTGTTTCCTCCTAAAATTGGTCAGAGGGATAAGACCTAGATCTGAACAAGATTCAACACCTGGAGTAAGCTATAAAAAAGCTTTCCCCAACCTTCTGCAAAAGCTATGACTTCTAACTTTTTGTTTTCTTTCACTATCACAACCAGTTCAGAGTTGCACAAACTGGATTACGATAAAACACTTAATGATTAGAATGATTATCCTAAAACATTAAACAGCTATTACTCTATACGTAAGTAAGAACGTATGGAGCAATACAAACTGCTAAAAAGAAAAACAACAAAAAAGAACATGCTGGGGCAGGGAGGGGGTTGTCTATTTCCATATACACGTGGAAGTCAAATCACTAACACCCCTTTCAGTAATTTTGCCAGACTTCAGCTGGTCAGTTTTCCTGTTTCACTACTATCAAAACCTAACACCCACCATAACCTCTCTCCCCTCAAATAATGAAGCTTAGCGTTGCCCATCTTACTACCTGCCTCACATGTGCTAGTTCAAGGAATATTACGTGCACCTCTTCAGGAGTCAAGCGCCTTACAGCTAAGTGAAGTTCTGAGGTCATGGGAATGTGAAAGTTTAGATCTCAGTTATACTGCAAATATTTCTGAACCAGCTTTTCTTTCCCAACCAGAGGCACAAAACTAGCACAATTTAGCACTTCATCGAGAACTCTAAAATCCTGATGTTCGCTGTAGTGCCTCCCTAACTCACCCCTCTAATTTCTCTGCTGCATAAATGCATGCTGTAAAAGCTCCGAGATATATCATACAGATTAGGTTTTCATATAAAAATATGTATGTATACACACATAAATATATATTTTAATATATATTTTCACACAGACACATATTGAATAGCATCTTCAAATCCTGTTGAATTACTTCCCCACTAAGATTTATTTTATTTCAACAAGACTTCCACTTGCAAAAACACGCACACATTGCACAGCAAATGTATCTCTGTTAGGTGCCTAATATGGCCAGGGAAACCATTTTGATTATTCTGTGCCCGCTTATGCATTGTCCTACAAAACAATAAGATAGAACAGCAAGAAACTAGCAATTAGGAGATGCACATCGGGAATCACTAAAATCTACACTAGCCAAGTCAGGAACAATATGACTGATGAATAGGCCATATTATATTAGGATTGTTAGCAAGTGTTAAAAAATTATCCTTAGCAGATGTCCCTTATGACCTAAATATATCACACAAAGAACATGCCTGTCTTATTTTCTAAAAAAGTTTTAAGAAATCTTTCCATTTCTATTATAGACTAAAACTCCACAACACTGCGTGTTGGCTATAAATATGTGCATCGAGGATTTATCACACTAAACGTACAAAAACATATGAGTATTTTACTGAAGAGTAAACAATCTATTTTAATGTGTATTTTTCTACTGCATGAATTTACACTGAACTGAAGCATGTAATCCAATAAAAGAAATCAAACTGTGTATTCAGCAAACAGTAAAACAAAAGACAAGCTGTGTACTACAGTAACTTCTCGATCAACACACCACAACCAAAATACACTGTCTTGAAGTTAGATGGATGAGAACAACTTTATCTGCAATAAATACATTTTGTAGATACAGCTGATAAAGAATTATATAAATTTAAGCTACTATACACTATTACATGTGCAGCTATGCATACCCTGCTCATCTTCAGCAAAGCTTTAAAGAAGTTTTTATTTCCTTAAATACTACCGTTATTAAGTTTCTGTACACTGGCTTACCAGACTACAGTGACATGCAAGATTTGCTCTGTTTGTGCTTTCTCAGTTTCTCCATATATTTTTGATGGCACCACTGGATTTAACAATATATATTAATCACAAATAAATAATACTAAAATATAGATCTAACCTTCACCTCTACCAAGGATTTTTCTCTTTTCTACCAAAGACTAGTGTTTGTCTAGAAAATCTTTTAAGTTTAGTAATCTTTGTGAATCAATTTCTTATTCCTTCAACTCCACTGCTGCAGTAGGTTTCCTGTTAGCAAAATGGATTTCAAGTCTGTTACTGAAGTATGCAATTCAATATTCAGTACTGAACCTTGGGCCAGTAACGTGTCTCTGTCTTTCCATCAATAAAATAAATCTAAATGCTATAAACAAACAAAAAAAGGGATTACTTGGGTTTAATGTGTTCTATACCTTCAGCACGTATAATTTTCTTCTAGAAGAGAATAATGCTACATAGTTTTTCCAGTTATGGAGTTGAGAAATCCGTAAGATATTTTGCAGTGAGAAACAAGAATCAAAAATATTTTTCTTAATTTACTATTACTACTTATTTCAATCAGTTTCTATTATTTTTCACACAGATGTATTGATTTGAACTGTTTTTCAATAGAACTATACGCATTTCCTTCATTTTGGCTCTCAAAAAAGAAATATTAGCATGTGGGATCTGTTCATTTTGCTGAGCTTTTCTTTAGCTCCCTCAAGTTTATTGCAGCATTCTTCAGGGAAGGAAATGGCTAAATACTTGCATTTGCAAAAAAGGAAAGGAGGGGGAATGGAAAGAGGTAATAAGAAGGTGTTAAAAGAACACTCTTTTCTCTTGGTCCAGTCACACTGGGAGAAGTGTTACCAAAGGAACAAATGAGCATAGTCAAAATATCTGGCCAAAGCTACAGGGGAACACAGGGACCACAAGCAATCGGTCTCTAAGAAAGGACATGCCGCAGACCAAAACAAGACATGCAAAAAGCACAGAGAGTGTGATCCAAGCAGTCCAGTGGAAACATCCACTCCTGTAGCACATTGTCCAAGACTGAAGAATCATAATCTAAGACGAAGAAGTAGAAAGTGCTTAGCAGAATTGACAACACCATCTTTACATGGTCTAGGTTTCCTTGTGGATGAAGCTTTACTTGCTCCAAACACAGAGGTAGCATAAAGCTACTGCTTTTCTAACTTTTAGGCACCCAAGGCAGCACCTACCTCAGCTGGGCAAGATGAACACAAGATCTACCAGGATGTCTATTATATATTCTAGCAATTGTCTGAAAAAACTCTGTTTCCTTAAAATACAAATGGTTATATCCAGACTTTTTTCCTGAATTGCAGTTCGGCAAAATTCAAATGTTTAGTAAAAGATAGAGTGTATCTTGGAGGGGGCGGGGGGGGGAGCCAACAAGTTTCATCTTTGCCATATGTTCACAGCAATACCGTTTCATAAACTAATCTGTAGCAGAACAGCTAAAAGAATTACTTAGGAGTCTCTGCTTTTAATAGCAACTAGCACATTAGATACTGTTTACCATAATATTTCCACAAATTAATGATAAAATACAAACATGAGGTCATCTGCATCTGTGCAATCTAAAGTGTGGGGGAATATAAAATATTTCCATATTTCAGAGCTCTTTCATATTCCCAAAAATGAACAAATAATACATTAAATGACTTTGTAAAAATCAAATAACCTTCAGATTCTTTGTAATTCATCAAAAATTATTTTAAGAACTTTTGAGTACTCAGGGTAAATAACCTGTACATTTTCTATCCCCTAATAAACAGTAAGTAAGGTTTGATGTTTCCAAATCACTATCACAAAACTACAATATAGGCATAAAATTCAGAATAATGCCTGAAATCAAAGAACAGATATTAAACATCTGAATATATTTCTATTATTTAATTGGTTATCATCTTCTGTGCACTTTTATATCTCTAGTCAAAGCTGAGCTGACATAGCTCTGACATTTAGCAAGAAAGATCAAATTCAGAATAGCTCATCTGTAATATTTTACCTAAACTGCAGGTAAAATAAATTGGGCTTTCATATTGCTGATTACATAAAAATTAATGAGTTTCTGCCAGTTATAAAACTATATGAAATATCCATATAGCAAACCAAATTATCATACAGCATGATTATTAATAAAGAATACAGCTAAGATAGAACACAAACTATGAAGTAAAAAACTCCTGGTTTCAAGTTCAAAATTTGCATATAGTGAAATGGTTAAATGCAAAACTGAGCTGGATACAATCTTCCAGCTCTTTCTAATGCTGCTAAGAGTTCATACAGCAAACTATCACTTAAAATAGATGCTTCTCTAACTTCATTTTCAGGATTACTAAACGATTATTCTTCAGCATAATTTTCAGTAAGTGTGAGAGTTTATTAGATATGACAACGATATCCATTGCAATAGTGGATTACATTAAAAAAAAAAATCAAACAAACTATGACTGGATTAATCAGAATCTAAGCAGCCATAAGGTTTTTATGTTTAAAAGTACTCAAATGCCATGAAATAGGTTTTCTTAAAAGAAAAGGAGAGAGAGAGAGAGAGAGAGAAAGAGAGAGAGAGAGAGAGAGAGAAAAGATAGTATAATTTTCCTCCTTTTAAAAGCAAATGACAGTAACTTTTTTGCAGAAAAATTTTAACGGAAATGGATTTAAATAAAACTTTAATATGCCTGGTGCACTAAAGAGCAAAATGATTTCTCTCTTTTGATTCAAAATTAGACATTGAATAAAAGGGTTTACCTACCACTTTAAAACATTGCCTCTACAGTAAAAAAGTTGAAAATCCAGAAATGCAATAAACAAAGCATTTCAGGCATTTTGTGCAATACTATCACAGAAGCAATTGTTTATATGCATTTTTCAAGTCTGCACAGTCCAGTAGCATAAACCCACTTAAACAACCTAAGAAGTTCCACCACAAGCACTATCTCTTCTTTCTTAGCTACATGTGGTAGAACTGGGAAGTGAAGAAGAGAACCTGCAAAACAAGAAAGCTCCTGTTCTGCTCTTAGAATACATATACAGACACGAAAGTCTCTGAATCAAACGCTACCAATCTATGTACTTCCTCAGAACATGCAGCACATTTAGGCTGATGTAAGGAACGAAAAAACATTGAGTCAGTAGAGCTGTATTTAATTCCATGCACTTTTTAACATTTTTTTGTATAAAAGATTGTATGAACCTTATCAGATGAAATAATTTTTATCCCTCTTTTGTCTGCGAGCCCCAGGTTCCCTGGCTCAGAGCAGCCCATGCTGCAGGCTGGTGTGCTGGGTACGAGTGCCCTCTAACGGGGGCTCCGCCGACACCGCCTGCTCTCACGCTGCTGTCCGACCGCAGGCTGATCTAAAAGAGCTTTAAAATGGAGATGGAGACACACGCACATACTCTTCCCCTTCCTCTGCTGTATTTAAGGTAATTAAAAGCACTTTTTCTTAGGACTTTTTATTACAAAAACATACTTTGGGGTACGTTGCTGTATCTGATACAGGTAAGTCCATGTATCCGCACATACACGGCATTTTAGACTGTGCCCTGAGAAGTAGCCTTTTATCTGAATTTCTTCTTCTTTGCCCAGTAAAGACAACCACCTTCAGTAGAGATAAGTCTGCAAAGTATGAAAACTTACATAAAACATTTAACACACTGCATGCTGCTACTCCACTGAATCATTACAATTAGGCAAGCTGTGTCAATATTAGTCTCCTTTTAGGAAACAAATCAAGAACTCGCACTGGTGACAGGTAAAGTACAACATAACTCAGGTGTGATTAGATTTATTGAAGTACTTTTATTAGGTGATACATCTTATCACATCGCAATTAAGCACACCTAATAACCAATCTCTCTGTCAATCAGTATAGTCCAGTATCAGCTCTGGCAACCCACCAAAAAACCTGAAATATGGAAGACTACATGAGGCTGTTTTGAGTATTTAACAATTGACCATCCACCCTTTGTCATAACCATCTGAATTGCTTTTATAAATTAATCCTTGCCAAGCCTGCAGACTAGTTCATGAGTTCTTTACACCCAAATGACAAAGAAAAAAATCCAACTTAAAATTCAATATCCTTTTTTACACAGAGCACACAGTGAAACTTCATAAATGCATGCACAAACCTGATGGGCTTTTGCCAGCACTTAGTAATTGAAAAGTCAACATTTACATAGTATAGTTTTCTTCCTAAATTACTATTGGAACTTATGAAAAACACGGTTGAGGAATTCAGATAAATGGACTACAACCGGAGCCAGAACCAGGGCTGTGATTTAGGAGCTTTTGGGTCATCTGTTCCTGTCCTTAGTGAAATGAAACCTAAAATTTCATGTAACTAGATTTCTGCATTTCATAAGCATTTAATTCTCTTACAATAGAAGACAACACAGATGATCACCTCTATTTTTGCCAACTTATAACTAAAGAGAATAAATCTAAACAAAAAAAACGGAAAAAAATCTGTCATCTAAAACTGCGTCTGCCTATTCAGAACAGTTACAGCATGCTCAAGTTCTGTCCTGCAACAATGTAAGAGCAATAAAAGATACGACTACAACAATAAACCTTTGAGTTATAATACTAGCGGATTTAAAATCGGAATAACTGGAAGTTGCTTTCACAGGAGAAACTGACAAAACTTAGCCTTGACAGATGCCTTTACAGAAAGATCAATCAACACAGCTAGGGGATTGTGATTTAATGACATGAGGACTTCTACAGCAATACTAGCACAAGAAATCAACCTTCACAGAGTCCATTTGCTCCCTATAGCTACCTACATACTGATGGGAGATTCTGGTTTGACCATACAGGGGTTTCAAGCATCTCAGGCGTTCATACTACCTCTCCAGTTGTACTCAAGGAGGCTGTTTGTGGTGCTACACTATGAACTTGATAAAAGAAGAAAAATGTAACTCTACAGTAGCCTTTCTTTATAAGGATGCTTTTTGAAAAGCCAAAACGGTCCACCAAACACCACCACACTTATGCACTGAGACACAGTATGCTGGAAAGCATAAGAACTCATGTGACTTTGGTCTTGAAGCCCCTGTAAGGTCAAACCAGTGTAGCAGACCACAAGTTTTACTTCACGAAATGTAACCTCAAGAACAAGTCCTCCAATAAAACAGGAGAGGCCCCCACACAGCCAACTTTACTGCATTCTCACTGCAGCAGGCAAAAAGTTCAAAAGCACACATTTAGTTCATTGCTTTATCTTAACTTTTGTCAGCATGTTCTTTTCAGCTACCTGAAGGACTCTGCTTCTGCATGGATCACATACCACAGGTGACTGTACATGCAACACTGGAGGTAAGGCTCAGCAGTAAGAACTGCTGCTACCCCTGGCCAATTAGAACCCTGAAAAAGTACCATATAAGAGCTACAACGTTTCTCCATATGCAGCTGCATTCCTTTGAGACTAAAGGAAACTCTGAGTGTTTTTGTGGAAATCCTGTACTATGTTATTTCCAGTTGTTACTGACTGATGATGATACAACTAAATACAACCTGCAGCACAAAAAAATACAGGTATTAGAATCTTCAATCATCAGGTAAGAAGGTAAAAATCATCAGGGGCAGGGCAAGAGGAGAAGGCAGCATCACCTTTTCATCTGTAGCATTTCAGAGGGAATCTAATGGAAACTGCATAGCTATAAAAGAAGAAAAAGCTACAACCTTCTAGAACTTATTTTGATGTATAATTACATAACTGCCTCGAAGTTTCTATTGGCATAATTACCACGGAACTTAATTTATTATCTCAGCTTTGCAAGTAAGGTACTAAAATATATCAGGTTGAAATAAAATCTGTTTCAAAATACCTTATCAAAATAATGTCTCACAAGATCTATAATGAATTACAAGATGTATACTAGATTTTTAACTGTTGCTTTCCATGAAAGGCATATAAATTTCAAAATAATGTCTCACAGGAGCTATAATGAATTACAAGATGTATACTACATTTTTAACTGTTGCTTTCCATGAAAGGAATATAAATTTCCTTTAAACAGGGAGAAGAGCTATTAAATAAATAGCACTGAAGATAAAAACAATGAAGTGCAAAGAATTGAACTTAACATGTCACTTAGACATACAATTTATACTCAAGAATACTACATTTATTTCTTAGCAAGAAAATACACCCCATGCATTACACCTTTTTTTAAACCTTAACTGAAAGAGAGCAAAACTATGTTCAGACAAAAGCTTGCAAGCGCCCTAAAGTGAAAGAAACTCTTGAAAAACTACCCTCACAAAGGCAAGCTGGGATATGGCATCATTTCACAGAGGTGCCTAAGCCAAAAATCCTTACAGCAGAAATATGATTTTCCATAAACAAGTTGAATCCATCAGGTGGAGGATGGGGACCACAGGAATAGGGGTTGTATGTGTGGATAACAAGAAGTATCTTCTTAAAGATCTGTATTTTGAGAAATAATTTCAACACCTACAAGGATTTAAGTGCACTAGTAATAAGGAAACACAGTTATCTGAAAAGTAAATGCCTGACCAAAAGTCCAGAGTGCAGCCTCAAAATATCAAACATTCATGTTGAAGCATCTTTTGCTGAAGACTCAACAACATACCCCTGTTCTGCACTTTTCCTCCATTAGCTCACACATCATCAACTAAACTTCACCTACAGATTTCTAACAGAGAGCTGAGCTGAACCCTCCCACCCCCTCCAAAGATCTTGTGCTGCAGCAGGCCAACCTAAGTGTTTAAGACTTCCCTGACAGGAAAATCTTACAAAAAAATTACACTTTGTAAAAAGAATCATAGGAAGACAACACTGCAGGAGAAACTTTTTAAGATGAAAAACACCTGTGGATTCATAGATGGGAAACAATCCTCCCAGATTTGTAGTAAGAATTACTTGAAGCTAACAAAATATCCTCTCATGTTTTCTATAGTTTCTAGAAACAGCCCAATTGAAACTGCACTAAAAAAAAATGTTCTTGCATTAAAAGAACAAGTTTGGGTATGTTGTTTTTGAAATAAAAAATTTCTTTTTTGTAGGAATTCTGTTGCAGCAAATAGTCAAAAGTTAAAATTATCTCAAGCATTAGCAGCAAGAGACAAAATGGCACCATAACAAAAGCATGTCTAAGCATATCTAAAGAAATGGTTGTTGCTAACAAGTTAGAAATAAATCTTTATAAAACCGATTCTTAAATGACATGCATATCTATATCAAGTTCAAATAAAGGATATTTTCTCAGCACCCTCAAAAACATGTTTTATATTAGATTTTCTCAGTTTCAAAAAGGAAAACATTAGCTTAAATGTGTCTTGCCAATTATCCAACAGTTTGTTTGCTCAAACATCACCCTCCTGTACATTAGCTCAATTCTCTTAATGATCACCTCAAAACCACAAGGCAAATGAGTATTTTTCAGGTGACCTGTTCCTACAGGTGACCTGTTCCTAGAACTCCTGCAAAATGATATAGGAGAAATTTTTTTTTTGGTGTATTCGTTCAATTCTCAGCATAGCAGGTTAGGAGTTTCCCAACACACAATCCCACCACGGTTGCTCCTCGTTCCCTCCCCCCCAGGAGAAGGGCAGCTGGGGTAGGGTGGCCCCTCAGCCAGGTCAACAGTCCCTGCGTTAACATAAGATCAAGTATGACCACTTGCCTGCTGAGAAACGCTTTCTGCAGGCCCAGAAACTTGGTATCTCAATAGGATTGTTCGTATTTCAGAATTTTGGGGGGGGGGGGGGGGGGGGATTTTAAAAAAAAAAAAAATAAATTAACCAATAATAACAAAAAACAAAACAATGTTATT
>JAVJGI010000040.1:20115831-20140728 GCA_035590275.1 Ibycter americanus | reverse complement strand
AAAAATAAAAATATAAATTAAGGAAGAAGAAGAAAAGACAATACAATGTTATTCTGACTAAAGAGAACAATGTTAAGTATCATTCTGGGTGACAGAGGCACTGAAGTGCCAAGACCCTCATACTTCCGCATCTCTGGGCCTGAATTTGAGCAAATATATAAAGCCAGATACGACACTGATGTAACATACAAGTCTTGGGGGAAGGGAGGTGCCTTGTTTGGTTTGGGTTTTAGCATCCTGCATTTTAAGGTTCTGGCATACAACAAAAGATTTCTCTGCTGGAATATCTGTATCTAGAAGAAAAAAGAATCTTTTGAAAATCTGGCAGGACGCTTGCATAAGGAAACATAGCTCCAGGGAAAACAAACAAAGAGTATTCATAAAACTTTGTTTTTCACATTGGCAAGACAGAAGACAATCCTATATAGAGGCTAAAAAGGTAGGTAACGCTCAAGCTGGCAACGTCAAGAGCCATTTCATTTGGGGTTTCATCTTCCCTAGCCTCTACCACATAGGTCAGAGGGCTGAACAGGCCCTAAGGAAAGGGGACACATAATGAACACGAGCACTGTGCGCTTCCTGAATGGTTCAGCCTATTTAAATGTATTTCACTGAGAAGAATACAGAGAGAACCTCTCTGTGACCCGCACCATAGAGGCTAGGAAAGATGAAAACCAATACAAAATGGCTCTTGGGGTTGGTTTATAGGATTCAGCGCAAGCAAGCTCCCCTGACCTGGCTGCAAATTCCCTGGCACTGCTAGAGGCATGCATCAGTGTCACTTGACAGGTTCACTTTCCACTCTGGCTAGAGCTTGCTCTTCTTTCTGTGCCTGCAGCATGGGAACAGAAGGTTGACAAGCTAAGGCATCCAGGTGAGGGAAGCTCCACAAGCACCACCCTTTGCACCTTCCTTAATTATTGCCTACTTTCTAAAACGGGAAAAAGACAGACCAGTAACAAGAGCCGCTTTCTTGGAATGGAGTTTCTCCCAAGCAGGAACAGTTCAATCTTGCATACCAGATCACAGGCTTACAGCATCAGCATGCTAATCATCACATGATGAGATTAATTCACCTCTAAAACTAAGAAATTTATATTACTCCTTGTTTGCCTATCAGCTACATGGAAATAGTTCAGCATTTTCTACAGGAAAAACTGAAGCATGGGCTCCAATTAAAAATTTAGATTACTCCAGTCCTTTGAAGAGCTCCAGAAGAGAAGGAATCTTTAAAGCACCTTTTAGGCTTTAATAAAATATAGCTCTGACTCAAGCACCATATTAATGTAAGACAATTAAGAGTCCCTCGTGTTTCGCACTTTTTTTTTTTTCATACAGCAAACTGTATAATCCCACAACAGAAACAATAAACAACTAAAAAATCTTACCAAGTTGCAAAGGATTCTTGAAATGATCTCTCTTTTAAAGGCAGGGTCCATGATTCTTTTGTAATAAGATAAATTAATACCTAATCTCATTATAGGCAAGAAAAAGCAGTTTACACTTAAAGATTAAGTAATCTTGCTCAAACCAAACTACCAAAATTAGATAGAATCAAGCTTCCAACTGCAACTACTTTGACTATATTGCCTCTTTAGTTACTCTTGAAGTTAAACTGTCTCTCTTTAAGCCCTAATAAAGAAGTGTTTCCATCAACACCATTAAATACACACACACACACATATATATATGTATTACCAAGATCAGAACTGTGAGCCCTTCAAGTTTATTTTACAAATTTTATATCATTCTATGTCCAGCCAATTATGGTGATTTACAGTGGCAATAACAAAAAATCACTAGGATCAGCAAGGAAACACTGAGACAGATAGAAACCACTGATGCTACTCCTAGCTCACTTGGAGAAGCAAAAAGATCACCCAGATTTCAAGTTAACCAGATCCTCTTAAAAGTTACAAAGCTCTGCTCTCCAGGCTTTCAATAAGCACTTAACACATACAAATAAACCCATAGAGAGGCAATCTATATGCCTGACTATGTACACACACATATTATGCACACATACACAGAGCTATTTTAATAAGAAGCTTTAAAGTCTACATGAATTACAGATTGGAAACTAATGTAACTTCCTGTGTAGACAGTCTTACTCTAAAGTAAGTGTGTCCATATAATACAGTATTTATCCCTACAACTTTCCTTACACAGATAGGCTTTCAGTTTGATATTCAGGATGGCATTGCGAGTAACCCATTGATACCTCAAGTCAAATGAAAACACTCTCTGATCACATACAAGCTTCTGGTCACTGGGAAAAAATTATTCTTTTTTGCACATATGGATTTTCTTTTTTACCTAAAGTTTTGCAAAACTGTAACCATTACCTTCATCAAAGTCAGCATCATCTTCTGTATGCTGAGGGAAAGGGAAGCAATTTGTGATTTCAAGTCTGTCATCCACCACAAGACCCAGCAGCACTCCTTGGACCACTTCATTCCCCTGTCCTTCTTCTTGGTAATGTTTAATGATCTTTAACACAACCTAGAACACAAAACAAGAAAATCACAATATGCAATGGGGTTTTTTGTCCTCAAATTACACATTTGGAATTTCAAATTTGTTGAAGTGCTGCATAAATTAGAACTGTAAAACAAGTGAGCTACTGGCTTTAACAACAGCAGTTTTAATACAGGTTGAAAAGTAGGCAGCCACCCTAATATTATCGAAGAATAAAAAAGACCATTAAATGTATGGTCAAAATGCAGTTCTAAACCAATTTTCTGAAACGCCCTTCTAAAATGAAATATTGATCTTTTTTACTTTACCTTGTTACTATAACTGTTAAAAGCTATCTTGCAGGGGCAATAAGCTCTGTCCTGAGGGAAACACTGCGCAAGAAACTAACAAAATTCCTTGAAAGTAACTACGCAGAAGCTGGTAAGAAATTTTTGAAAGGTACAAAACACATCAAATTTCAGTTGTATTAACCTTCAAAATTATATCTCATTGCAGTTTTACTTCAGGTGATAGTTTAATTTATATTTCGTAAACTGTGTGTCACAGGCTATTTAAGAATAATGAATGATAAAAGCAAGAAAAAAGGAGCACAAATTACTCATCATATTTTTACTAATTTTCACTTCCTTCCCTAAATCTGAACTCTACAATGAATAATTCTTATGAGATGATACTGTAAATTGGAACAGTATGAAAAAAACCCTCAAAAATAGTCAATCATTTGCAAGAAACACTTTAAACTTGCATAACATTTTATACTTAACAACAAGAACCAGAACAAGACATTACCTACAAACACAGAATTGAAAGAACTTATGTTTTGTCCAGCATAAGTGGGGTTTATTTCACTACCCCCTAATCCATCCAGCAAAAATGCACTAGAAAACGTCTGATGACTGTTTTGTCATTAAAGAAATACTACTTCTGTGCCTGTTGGCAAACAGATTAATCCAATAGATTTCAGTTCAACAACTGAATAGATTCTGTACAAATACTGGTTTTCGGTGAACATTCTGCAGGGGAGGAAAAAAAACGTTAAGCTCATATTTATACATCAGGAACATATATTTGTCCCTAGCTTTCTCCTTGGTTGTTCTGCAGAACTTTATGTCACAGTTTTAAACACGCTATTAATGAATTACTGCAGCACAGTACAGGTTAAATGGAAGAAAAAAAATTAGTAGAAAAGAAATTCTTTACAAATACAGTGCCTTCTTGGGCTAAAATGGGAAAAGAAGAGCCTCATATACAGCCTGGTGGGAGGGTGAGGGTGGAGCAGGGAATGAAGAACAAATACCTTTTTCCATCTAAGTTGGATATAAGTACCAAACAGGACTAACACCCACTACTGCCTTGTTTATTCACAGTATCACTCACTTGCGCTTTCTCTTGCATCTAGGCACACTTGCACTGAAGCTTCTCAATCACAGGTAGATACCGTTGCACCCCAATTTACACTCACATCTGTCCCTCGAGTCCTTTGAAGCCATACCTTTTTATCCAATTTGTTAGAAAAGGTCTACAGAGCAGACCGACAAATAGATACTTTGGTTATATAAATCTCATTTCATGGGAAAACAGTAAGGAAATTAAGATCAGCAGGCACTGAAGTAGAATTTAACAGTGCTGAAAACAGTATAGCAAATACCAGTTTGAGATCACCTGGATGTAGAAGACAGCTGTCTTCTACCACAGAGCCAGCACATAAATAACATTCAATTTGCATTTAGTGTAAAGTTCAGCTTTATCATGTATTTGCCATAAGCTCTGTCTTCCACAGTCAAGGAATCCGTAACTAACCACTCAGATTACAGCACAGCATGCTCTCTGCCTACTATGCAACTATTCTCAACATCTTTATAATCTTGTAAGCTTCACCTTTCCCAGTATTTTTCTCCTCATTTGCTCCTCAGCTTTCTATACCCACCAACTCTCCCTGTCACTGCGATTCCTGTTTGCCTGTTTGATTCCATTCCAGGAGCATCTGCGATACGATGACAATTTTATTGCAGCATTTCTGATTATAATTGCTTACAGAAAGCAGCTGCAAATGAAATGAGCATGGGCTGTCATGCAGTATCAATGATATTCCAGGGAGATAAAACTCGGAGTCCAAAACTCTTTAATGCTAACCAAATACCCCAATACACAACGAAGTTATTTTATAAGTCTGTAGATTTCAATCTCCAGCCTGAAGACTACAGCAGATATTATCCAGGGAGATACAGACTCAATCCAGGCCTACCTGCAAGTTTGTTTTCTAACAGAGTCTGAGAAAGGTAGCAGAGAAGGTCATGAACTCACTACTCTCAATTTCACACCCATTAGCAAGCTGCAGAAGTTCATGTTTATGACTGCACTGGAAAATACATTAGCTACTGAAATAATTTATAAAAAGATAAATGAACAAGTCTGAAAAATGCATCCAAAGACACATGATTCTTGTTTTCTTTTTGTTCTTTGTTCTGGAGAGTTTTATTTAGCACATAAGACAAGTCTTTAGTACAGCAGGCTCTTCAGCTTGGATTGAAAAACCTGCCACCAAAATACTACCATATGACCAAGAGGGAAATGTGCACTGGAACTTCTGTTTCAGTACTGAAAACAGACCTTCAAGCGTAAAGTAGAACTGTATCTCCAGTGATAACAAGACCAGTTTCAAACATTACAAATCTCATTTCCACTTGTTTGCTAGTCTAGGTACAGCAAGGAGAGCTGATCATTATACAAATGACAATACCATGACATTTCCCAGTTTGACTGCACAAACCAATACTTCATATTGAGTAAACCACACACATCCCCCCCCAAAAAAACCCAAACACTAACTTGTACTAGACATTTCCCAAAAAAGATGTTATGTTTATGAAGCATCAGAACAGAATCAGAATAGTTTTACCGGTCTGAAAATAAATGTAATGAAAGTGTTAATATAAATAATAAAAGTAACACAATCCACTGAGAAATACAAATAATTTTTTCTAAATCACACAGAAAAAAATATCCCAAAGAGCTAAATGAACACCAGTATAACCCATCTTTCATCCAATGCTGATTCACTTTCCAAACACTATTTACAATTCCCATCCCCCTATTCATCTAATAAGAGATAGTGCCTCTTTGTACAAACTGTAGTTGTTTTTAAATACCCTTAGACCCTTAACTGCTGTACAATTGCTACATGAAATTAACAGTAACTAGACAACATTTCAACTCTGTTATTTAAGTAATGCAGTTGGCCAGCCAGGAAAGGCTATGTACTCAAGTAGAAAATGGGTGAAGTAATTTGACTTCCTTTAAAAAAAACCCCAAAACTTAAGATTTCTAAATTCTGACACCTCTGATCACACAAACCAATAATGGTATGCAGCTTGTTTTATTAAATAGAATTAGGATGTAAAAAATATTCAGGTACACAAAGAGTCTAGAAAAGGATACACAAATAACTCCTAAAACTCAGGTCCCCCAGCCTTGTAAATTTTGTGTTCAAAATACCAAAGCAATTCAATCACTTGGAGTAGCCACTTGACAGATTTTAATGGCCGTTAATCCTCAATTAACAAACAAAAAAAAAAAGTTTGCAGTTCAACATGCTTCTAATCTTCAGATCTTCAAAGCACTGCTCTAACATTAAGAGTGAAGTCATAGTACAAAAAAGAACCATTTTGAAACTATTAAAATCTTCAAAGATATATATTTCAGCTGTACGAGTATAATGCCAAATTTTAATTTTGGCTACATCCTGACATCACAGTTGTTAAATTCAAAAGTTTGTATCTCATTACAGAAACACCTATAACATGAATCACCAGCTTAAGTATCATAAGCCTTTGGGAGGTCCTGGGAAGATTCCTGGGGTCATGAATACGCCAAGACACACATTTCTGTACTTCCCTAAAGAGAGACAACAGCAAATCAAAGCACTGAAGATTCATTTATGATTGTGTTCCAGAGGGCTGAAAGTCATGACATTGAAACCAGATTTCCAGTACCTGTGCTGTGTCTTACAGATGCAATATCAAACAAGAGAGCTTCTGTTAGCCCACTGGATACATGATGTAACGAGCCAATTTACAGTCTTAAATCAAGTATTTCAATCTTTTTGAATGCTTAGCATTTTTTCCCACCCAAGAAAGCTCTGTCGGCACAGCCAGCACCAATTGCCAGCATCTGGGGAGAGGATGGGGAGACAGTACAAATAACACTGTGTTATGTAGCTGTTTTCAAACCCACCGTGAGACACGGGCATCAAATGTGGAAGGTGCCACAACTCCCACATCCTCTCAATACCTAACACTAGTGAAACAGTGATCAATATTTAGTTTGGCAACAGACTTGAAAGCTATTACTGCTAATAGCATCTGAAATATTTTGAATACATCATATCACATATGGACTCCATAGGAATTCGTGAAACGCAAACAGAGAACTTTTACATCTAAGCATTACAGCATAAGCAATTTTACTTAAACTCCTAGCATCAAGAGATAACTGTTAATGTAGTTTTGTAAATGGATAGATCTCAACTATCACTACAAACAATGACTCATGCAATTGAGTTTGAATTGTGCTAAACTCAAGGATACCTAGAATCAAGACATCTACCTGATACATATAAAATGCACATATGCCACCTCTGGAAAAAGCATTAGTTAATCTGTTTAGTAATATCCAGATGAAGACATACCAAATTTTACACATCAAATTTTATACTAATTTAGTTGCCTTGCCTGCTTCCCCAGCTCACAGCTCACACTACACCAAAACCAAACCTACAACCTGCATTGTGCTGAAACTTATCCAATTAGGTATGCAAAAATGAAATTTAATTAAACAGCTCTGAAATACTCAGGTAAGCATGGAATGCTTTTGTTTTTAAACAAAGATTTGGGGAGGAAAAAAACCCAGAAAACTAGAGCAAAATATAACAAAACAGGGCCAACTTTAATAGTTCCAAGATGGGGGTGGGGGGGTGGGTGTTTGGGGGGTTTTTTTGTTGGTTTTTGTTTGTCTGTTGTTCGAGGCGGGGTGGTTATTTAGGGGGTGTAGTGGTTTGTAAGGTTTTTTCCCCCTGTACACTACAGGCAAGTGCTTATCTCACACTTTAAAAAGACAAGTTCTAGAAGCTGACCAAGCAAAACCTTGCCTTAACTGATCTGTCTCCTGGCTATAGCACCACTTGATAAGACAGTAACAAAGTCTCTCAACTTTCCTGCCAGAAGAAAAGGAACTCTGAAGTACAGATACCACTGCAATGGTTAAGGGTAGGAAAACATATGTCTAATACACATAGTGCTCTGCTCTGGATGACTAAGGAGACAGACGTTTACAGGCACACACAAAAAATTCCAACTTAATCAGTGCAGTCGACAGAAACATGTTCTAGGAAACAGTCTGACAGATAAGGTATCAAAAGCACAAAATCAACAGGTTTATATCCTAGTCTTTTAGGTGCTGGATATGAAGCTTCATGGCACAAGACTGCCACCAAATAAAGCTGTGGCATGAGTTGAACTGAGGATGTGAAGTGAAACTGGATTTTCCACATTACACTAATCTTGAGAAATTACAAACTCTACTGACAATCAAATGCCGAATTCACTTAAATGCATAGTCTAGCTCATCTGCAGAGATTTTTGATTTTTTCCAGATTCTCTTATTTAACAGTGCTTATTTTTTACATTCCGACATGATCAGTGTCTAAACATTTATTCTTTTCTTCCTCGTGCTTAAATATGGAACTAAAGCTCTTAAAACTGTTAGACCAATTTTATCTCAGAAGTTAAAAAAAAATAATAAAATAGTTTTCCATTAAGACCTTCAACATCTTAAACTAATTGTTTTGACAGGTATCTTCAATCCTAACTATGGTGGCCAAGAAAAGAGGTATTTTAATTCCCTGACAAGTAATCAGAAAGATACTTAATCTGAACATACTGTCCAAAATCTAAGGCCAAAAGGACAAGACTGAGTAGACCTGAAAACCAAGGTAAACTGAGAAAAATGCTGTTTCTGAAGAGCAAGTGCAGAAATAAGGAGTCTTGGCCCTCACTGTTCTGTCTAGCAAGGATAATAGTTGCCCTTTGGACAGAAGGCCTCAAATGCCCCTCAATATTTTACCTTTATCTTGACTGGCTAAAGCCTTAACACCAACAGTTACAAAGCCTTTGAAAATACAGTTCTTGGAATAGTAAGCTTACATTTTATGTCACTCAACAGCTAATAAACACCAGATGTTGAAGTCTTATTTCTGAACTTGACAGAAATCTGGGGCTTAAAAAAAATAATAATATAGGAGGCGTAACAGAATGATGCATGCCACTTCATACCATCTCAGTCAGGTGCAAATATTGAATCTCCTTCTGACATGAGAGTGGAAGTTTCCTGGAGCTGAGCCTGAATTCAACTATTAGGAAAGATGCATATCGATCTGAGGTGGCCCTCAAACAGGGGATACTACATATATTTTCACACAGAAATTATAAATCATAGGATTCTGTTCATTTTGTCTCATGTAGGTTGTCAGAACCAAATAATTTTGGAAATCGTATTATATTGAATGGAAAAAATTCCATCTTGAACTGTAGGGCTTGGGGTGTGGGGCAGAATGTTACATGTTTCTGTACTATTTGAATACTTCTGAGTATTAGGGAGCACCAAAGCTTATTATTCCCTGGGTGACTTATTACATCAGTTGGTACCCTACCACCTGCTTAGTTTGTAAACATCAAGATTTCAGATTATTTCACTACAAAAGGGAATATCAGTAACCTTCAAAACGGAGTGCAGCTTTACAATATGTACATTATGCTGAGAAAACTACCCAAATCATAACAGGTTATTGATTTAACATCACTATTTTCTGTCACTTCTACTTGGTTTAGGAATTATATCACCCTGTAATTATAGGTATCTAGGTGGTTTTCCATATTACCTCCTGCCTCATGTGTACCATGCCTATAGTCCTAACTCAACACTTTCTTGTAGATTTTTTTTCCCCAAAAAGGATGAAGAAGTGGTAACATCCATACATAGCATTAAACTAGATATAATATACCTTGTCATTTTATCTCAGTAAGTAGCTGACTCAAAGCACAACTCAAAGTCAGTGACAGGCCAAGAAGCATTTTATTGCTCCTTCCTGAACATTAAGCGGTTATGTGCACTCTTCAGGGCATGGCTGGAAAAGCTGTACCTTGCTTACACTGAAGCTCAGTCTAGAAAAAGTAGACATTCAGTTCATTTTTCACTTTCTGTAACTCAGTTACACAGATTATGCGTATCTCAGCAACTCGTTCAATGCAAACTGAATGCAAAGCTTAAAGCACCACCAGGAAATGCCCAATACAAAATAGTTCATAAGTATCTGCTCTTTCAGTTGTTTTGTTATTTTGCTTTTTAAGAAGAACTACTTCCAAACCACTGCAATTCAAGAGCTCTAGAATTTCCCTTCAAGCAAGAGGGAAACCCAGCCTAACAAGAACAGGGGCTTCCTCTACAGCGATACAGCCTGCCTGCACCTTCCAATAGTCAGTCTTCCAGCAAAGGTGGTCATTCACACAGCACAAGTACAGGCTCATTACAGTCACTGCCAAGTGATTGACACAGATATTGTATTTACTGGAGGAACACCCAGCTGCTGCACACTTGAGCTTCTCACTCATTCTGTTACTGGAATACTTCAAAAACTGTAGGGATTTAAAAAAAAAAAAACAACACAACAATAAAACAAAAAAAAAAAAAGGTACTCCAAATTTTAAAAATCACTGATTTTATATAAAACCAGACACAGAATATGAAACAAACCATTACTTAATACCTAGAACTAAAACTGATAAATATCTAAAATATAAAACGAAAAAGATTTCGCTACCAACATAAACAGGTACATGGAATTCAGCCTGAAGAACTGAAATAGTACAGACGTTAAGCCTGTTTCTGTACAAATACATTAGAAGGGGAGATTACTGAGTTTTGGTTAGAGGCCTGTTGGGTTTGCACAGGTTATGGTTTCCTTGACTCTGTCAGGAACTTACGTCAATCAGCTAGTGTCCTGTAGGTACCATGAAACATCTGTTTAAGTAATTTATTTACTTATGTCCAGGCAAGCTCCTTGTTCTTGCAAAAGGAGAAAGTTAAAACACAAACTGCAGTGCACCAAAGAAAAAAGTCACTAAACAGTGGAGAAAAGCAAAGTTTATTAAAGCAGAAACACAGAAAAATATTGAATGTTAATCAAGATGTGTTTTACCAAACAGACCAATCTCTTGCTGATTTTTGTCCCCCTACCTTTTCTTTTTTTTTTTTTTTAAGACCGCACAACAGTTCAGGTTAACAACAATCTCCATGCTTGTTCACAAGTGGTTGTACACTTTCAGTATTGCCTTGATGTAAATAAAAATGCACCCTTACATTTGTGTATTTAAATTCTGTATTGCCCTGTTCACACACTGGTGTAATGTATTTCTCTGCAATACAAAGTTTCATAACACATTTCACAGTACATGGATTCATGCTCATTCCCATGGAAACCATCAGGGCCACGGGCACTGCAGAATCACTTCCTCGCAGAAACACTAAGGCAGCCCCAGGATTTCAATTGTGCAAGCAGCAGGGCATTAGATGTTATTAGCACACTGTTAGGAGGCAGTGATATGACTGTAATAAGATTAAAGTCCAAAATTCTGCAAGTTACAAGTGGGACAGAGCATTTCCCCAGGACTACTTAGTGTATTATTTCTCCTATTTCATAAATCTCACTGAACTCACATCTTTTGAAAACATTCAGTACTTTGGGCAATTTTTGTAAATTGCCAATACAAGTTGTATTTATTATGTTTAATGAATTCAATACCTAACCATCATTTCAAGAATGAAAGTTGATGAATATACTCCTTTAGAGCACAACATATGGAAATTATATAGAAGCAGTACAGGCAAGCAGTTTCAATATTTTCCACTCGATATACCAGAGCCTTACACTTATACTTCAACATACAGTCAATACGTATGTTCTGTGTATTAGTGAATCACCATCGTTCAAATATTTATAGTGCTCACTGAGCTAGTAGTGTATTTGCAAGTAAAAGGTCTTCCCTTCAGCATCAACTTCTAGCAGCTTCCTATAAAAAGATTTAGAGATGACAGCCAAAAGCAGCAATAGCAAATTTTATTTAGCAGCCTATTTTTTAATCAAATTGTGCCAAACTGTTATCATTTTGAAGCTGAAGAAAAACTGCAAGACAGTTACCCTTACCTATTTGGCCTTCAAAAATTAGCAAAATAGGGCAGAGCTAGATGGGGAGGACGGAGTAGGGGCTGATTTGAGACTAGTGATCTTTTTCAAAGACCATACCCTGCACAACAGAACTGGAATACGGATGCTATTTAAGAGTGTATTTTAAAATCATGACTTCCATATGCATTCAACAGATGCTTCCAAGTAACCAGTAAAATCCTTACTGGACATGACTTTCATATCATTTTAACAATTTATAACTTTTTTGTGTAACATTTTTTTCCACGTTCAAGCACTTATCCTTTCTGGCAAATGCTTGGTTATTGTGCTAAGAGGTTGTGACAGTGAGAGATCCTCCTAGTAACAGGTAGTGCAATCCAGAAAGCCAAGCCTGGACTGAGTCTCAGTTTTCCTGCTGACGTAAAGTATAAAACTAACGAAAAAACATGAAAGTCAATTATTGCTGGTAAGATTCAGCTTCCCAACCTTTCCAATAGAAGTAAGACTTGTCTTTGTATCACCATCTGAACATGGCCACGTGAAAACCACTTCCAGAACAACTCCATTTCCAGTAACAGCTACTGTGACAGTGAGATTAAAAACTACCATTCTAATATTATCATTGAGAGTGCCAATGGACAAGGCAGTATAGTTTTCAGATTGTTCCCAAAAAGTGATACTATAGCTGCAGTAAATACCCTATATGTCATCTAAAGTTTAAAAGCTTTAAAGCAGTTTGGGTTTTTTTGCATTCATAACAACATAATAGTAAAAAATAATTGAGTGCTCCTAAGTCCTATGTTAATGAAGAATTTTGACAATGAGATTGCTTATTTTCCTCAGATATGGATAAAAAAACCCAAATATTGACAAGAGTGACTTACATCTCCAACTAAGATGCCGAACATCAAAGGGGCACAACACTTGCTTAACACCAATATGTATGTATACTGCATATTGCACAGACATGGGGCTCCACGGGAGGGATGCACAGCAAACAGACTGCAAAGCAGGATACCACGTTTAAGTAAAACAAAGGCAGAGACTGACAAGCCTTACATGCTCAAAGCAACATCCTAACCCTCCTTTTCCAGTAAAAGACAAAATATTTATACAAGAAAATGGACTCCAGTGTGAACTTGAGTCAAAGGGACTGTGACCTGTGGATGAGTCCACATGGGAGCAGACACCTTGAAATATCTGTGGCTATGGATAAGCCCATGCCAGACCAAGTACACCTCGAAGCGTCTGTGGCCATGGTTACATCTGTGCTGCACCAGGTATACCTCTGAAAGGATTGTTCCCAAGGGTAAGTCCACACTGGAGACAGAAAACCTCGAAAAATCTGTGTCTCTAAATATGCCCATGCTGCAGCAGGTACACCTTGAAGCAGCAGTGGCTGTGCATAAGGTCATGCTAGAGCACCTCAAAGCATGTGGCCATGATAAGGCTCCACTTGGAGCAGGTACACAGCTAAGTGACTGCAGTCTGTGGATAAGTCCAAGCCGGAGCAGCGGCAAGAAGAGGAGTTCACTGTAATGTTAAACCCTATGGTCTGGTCCAAAGGAACCAGGGGTAGAGACTGTAATGGAAATACCTTTAAACTGTTGTAACCTGGGATTTGAGTTGCATGTTATAGGAATAACTTACAGCAGGAACTCCTTGTTGGTAGCCAGGCTAGGAGCAAGGGGAGTGGTTCACTGCAATGTTAAACCCTGTAACTTGACCTAAAGGGACCAGGGGGGGAGATTGTAATGGAAATACCTTTAAATTGTTGTAACCCATGATTTGTGTTGCATGTTATAGGAATTATTATAGCAGTAACCACTTGAACCAGTGGAAGACAAGCCTTACAGTAGTAGTACAAGTGCAGCAGTGACCCTACCTGAGCTGGTCTTGGTGCCCAATAACTCCACGCAACACACCATCTCTCCTGTCACGAGTGACCACTATAACAGATGGATCCCAATGTCATGGACTAAAGTAACTCAATAGACATTCTGTGGACATTTTACAGACATTATATAGGGGTGGCCCATAGACTAAGAGAATGATATCTGTGTATTATATCAAAGGATGGGAAGGGGGGTGGGGGTTAATGAGGATGTATTGGATAGTGTGGGACCTAAGCATGACATAAATGGTATGGAAAAAAATGGGTGGAGAATGTGCTGGTTTTGGCGGGGACAGAGTTAATCTTCATAGTAGCTAGTATGGGGCTGTGTTTTGGATTTGTGCTGAAAACAGTGTTGATAATACAGGGATGTTTTTGTTACTGCTGAGCAGCACTTACACAGAGCCAAGGCCTTTCCTGCTTCTCCCACCATCCCACCAGTGAGTAGCTGGGGTAAATATGGAAAAATAACACACAAAGTAATCATATCCATAAAACATCTCTGACAAAGAAAGATTAATAAAAAAAGATGATAGCAACAGTAAGTTGAAAATCCATTATCTTCTGTCAAAGACTGGGGGGGAAGGGGGGGGAAGAGAGAGAAAGACTTGTTCCTTTTTTACAAGGCCTCTCCTAAGGTCTGTAAGATTTATTTAAAAGGTGGAAGAAAAAGTCTTAAGATGTAATGGGGCATAAATGATGCATATTTTATGCGTACCACAAAGGGACTTTCACAATCTGTGCCTGCTATATGTTGCAACCTTCCTTCAACTACATCATGCTGCATGTCAGCTGCAAAGGTCTAATTTTGTTACAATAAACTGAAAACCAAAACAGAATATTTAACAATGTTTCAGTGCGCAGGAGGACATAATACCTTGTCTCAGCAAAGCCAGGAATTGTCACCTCCCCACTCATGGATACCCCAGTCAAATTTAACACCGAAGTCAGACAAAAAGGTAGGGCTTATCATCTCATCTGTTTCTGATGCAACATTTTAATCATTACAATGTAGTTTATTTGAAAGATATTTGGTGGAAATAACTCTTTTGCTTGGTGCTTTTAACACAGCCAAATAGGTATCACCAGATTTACTGTTCTCAACAGCTACACGTACATAATTACCAGGCAAAAGACCAGTTTAATATGCACATAACAGGAACAAGAAATAATGAGCAGTTTAACTGTTAATGAGAGTAGTGTAGAAGGCAACACATTATTTCTCCTTGCACACAGAGCAAAACAAACAACAACAACAAAAAAAGGTTGTTTTGAAATAGTATTTCCCCTTCAAATCTTGGAAGTGTAACACTCCTCAACACATTTAAGCCACCTCCACATTTAGATTAACTCCTTTTGTCAGCACACTAGTTTCACGGTATGAAGTGATACCAGATGTTCTAGTTTTAAATGCCTCACTGGAGTATACTTACATGACACTCAGTAGATGCTGAGTGCACCAATGCACTCTTACAAATCATTTAAAGTTTGTGCTCTGTTAGCAAGTATACCTGCTATCCATTGACAAAATACACTGAAATTTTAAATCCTCAGACCACCATGATGAGGGTACTTTACACATTTCAGGTTAAGAAATCTTCACTAAGCCTGAAAAGTATTATATTCCAAGAAGGCTCTTGACCTTTCAACTTGCCAGTACACATGAATGCTTTGTCTTCTGAATGTAAACATGGACTGTATGCCAGAAGTTCCCCTCTGGGTTAGATTCATGCAACTCATTGAACCCGAAGATGAATAGAAAGTATATACATATTACCCTACTCATACAAAACGCTTGTCTTCTCCATGGTTCAAGGTATCCATGAACACATCAAGTTAGCATTCCATTCACACACTAACTCTCAGTGCCAGCAGAATCCGATTTAAATTTTTAAGAAAACAGGTCAAGGAAAAGTCAAAGAGATTAAACTTCAACTTAAAATTTTATCTGAACTCCTTTGGAGGACACACCAAACACAACAGAGCCTGAAGGATGTTATATCCTAAAATCCCATTCTATAGCTCTGCAATGTCAAGAACCTTACAGAGAACAGCAGGCAGAACAGTCTGGGCATTCTTGCCAGGTTTTCCAAAAGGGTAAAGGAGAAGGGAAGAATGCACAAGAAAAGCTAGGAAAAGCACTATCTTCACAACTTAAGAAATGTCAATTTTAGCCAGTTCAATACAGACTTCACTGTTATTACCATTACTCCATTACTATGGAAATTGATTGCTTTCTTTCCAGGAGTGTCAAAAGTTGTCTTTTTAAAAAGTCCTTAAATAAACATTTGCAAGATGGGTCTCAAAAACTGATTTTCAGTGAACATGGTACCTTCTTTCATTTACTATGATCAAACATGTCATCCTAAAGAGCTCCTTACCCAATAAGCTAAACAGGCTTTCCCTATTAACAGCTGGGGATACAAATCCTATCTATCACATTGCCTTGAGGACAAAAAGGGCTGGTAATAGAAAACAAGGCACAAGCAACTTAAATATCACAGCTAAGAGGAGAGTAATCACTGAAAAACAATTCTATAATGTTAGGGTGTTTTTAAAAAGATAGACTCACGTGTTTTTAGCTATGTTAAAAAAAATAACACAAAAACTCTCTATGTACCATAGATGAGAATGCAAACCATTAGGCACACTACACCATCACCAAATCAGGGATGATGTAATGAAGCTTAAAGTAACAATCTCGGATTAAATCAGTCATATCTGACACAAGAGTAATATCTACACTATAGCCACACTGGTGCAAATGCAAATGCAGACAAGGCCTACCTACAGCTTCTCACCATCTTCTTGACGTATTTGTGTTTTAGCCAATGTATGTTTGTATTCAATATAAATGAACTGACAAGTATATCTTAAAGTTTAGCTTAAGTTCTATACAAACTTTAAGAAGTACATCTAAATATATATTCAAAGACTCAGAATTAAGTAGCTGGAACAAATATTACCTGGCATTAGAAGGTAATTTTGAGTATTAACATGGCCTCCAATCCTTCTCTCACAGTGTGATGACTTAAAGACTCAGGTATCCCTCACTCATTACTATCCATGAAGGCTTCTGCTAAAAGCTCTAGCAATATTTAATTAACTACAGAATGGCAATGTTACTAATATTAAGGCTTTCCACATCAGTAGCTACGAAGACAAAGGAATAGAAACCTATAGTCATTTTGAGAAGCCTACATAACTTTTGCTGCTTTCTACAATAAGTAAAATTTGTGTGCAATGGGCATAAGTGTAAAAATAATTCATACACAGTGGTTTAACAAAAAAGGAAACATCATCCCCATTAATGAAAGAAGAGCAATGTACATACTAATGCTTTAGCATGTTGTTTATATTGTTATGCAAGAGCAATGTATAAGAAAACTTTATTCAGTCAGTCAACACTGTTCTCCAAAAGCGTTACTGGATATAATTTTCTGAATGCATGCATAAATTCAAGAGGTTAGGATTTTAAAAAGAAAAAAAAGTCACACATTGGTGCTTAAGAATTTAGTTACGTGAGGAAGTATTTTCCTTTACTTTTACACTCCCTTCCTAGAACATCCTCATGCACAAGTTGTGCAATGCAAACAGTGCAATGCACAAGCTTCCGTGTAACAAGTTGTGACTACTCTGAAGGCAAACTAGATCAATAAAAAACACTTATTTGGCCTAGCAGCCAGCATACTTGCCTTGCTAAAAGATCCCCATCTCCCAACCCACAGCTCTTATCTTGCCAGAGGAAAGTTTCTGTATGTCCATTATCTACATACATGGAGTAACTCTGTTTTTTAATATTAGTTCAGTTTCTGTATTACAAAAGCTTTCATGCTCATCTAGTAAAAACGTTACTTATCCTGCCTGATCTTACATCTCTGAGCCATATACCAGTTCATCTCTGCTTTCACAGTTTTATATCTTGCCTGATACAACTTCTAAAATTGTGAAAACTGCAGAAATATGCCAAGGAAGCCCTTGGTAAATGTAATTTTAGACAGCTGAGTAGGGTTAGAAGTTTTACTAAAAAAGCATTCTAGAAAAGTCTCCAAGCTTTAATGGAAATTCAGAATCTCTTATTAGGACTACACTATCTCCCAGTACTTCCAACAGTAGACAATTTAAAAACTGGAGAATCTGCAGGCTGCTGCCTTATACAAAACTAAACTTTCAGGTATCCCAGGAATAAGCTTATCCAAGAGTACAAGTTTGCAAGATTAGGCTACGTAGCAACAGGAAACCAGCCTGTAAATGAAGAAAAACCACCAATGCCTCACAACACCCTACAGCCATCAACCTACTACTTTCAGTAAAGCAATGTAATACTGAGCCTAAATAATGTTATCATACATGTGATTACTTTATTGAAAAGAACACTACTTTTGCAAAAACAAATGCTGAAGAGTCACTACAAACAGGAAACAAGGTTACCCTGCGAACTTTCATCGTAATTACACAGCAAACTGGAAGACAAGACTTCTTAATGACAAACCAACTCGCTCCATTTGCTCTCATGGTCACAGCACAGTTGCTTTAGTACCTGAGTTTCTCTGTCATCTTTGCCTCATTTACTCACTTTGCTGTGTGAGAAAAAGGATGCAAAGAAACTACAGAGCAAACAGTTGGCACCTATACAGTTAAAGGCTATAATCCAATGCATATATAAGAGGCCAAATAAAAATTGCAACAGCAGAACAGTAACTTTGGAAAAAAGAAAAAAAAACAAAAAGAAAAAAACTTATAGATATAATATATATCAGGACATGCAGCTGATCAGACTTGTTCATTACACTCTCTTCTACGATTATAATGGCTCTTCTTTAAAATTGCAAATGCAAGAAATCCAAGTACCTTTACCATTCATCCAGGATGCACAAAATTAGCACGGTATTTCCCTTTTACCCTCTCTCATTTCAAATTTTCCACTGGAAAACAAGTAAACAACAGCATTCTGAAAACAACAGCAATATTCCACAAGTTGGTTTACATCTGAAACCCTGTACAACAGAGTAGTGTTTAATGACACAGCCATAACATCAAACAAAAACAGACATTTTTTTTGTTACATTATCTCCATGGTATAATGCAGATCCCATATGGGTATAGGGCAAAGAATGAAAAGGGGGAAATATGATGTCTGTTACCTTTAAGGAAACAAACACCAAGTTACAAAAAAAAAACCACAACCTGAAGCAGATGTTCCTGTGATTCCATGAAAAGGATATTTTCAATACAGCTCTCTGTATACATCAACAATACAGTCCCACTAACCATGCTCCCAGAAAATATGTGATTTTTAGGGACAACTACAAAAGTTTTAGGTATGCAATTGAAGTTTGAACTTCAGGTTTAAGACCAGTTTTGCAGAAATAAGAAAAACTAACATTTATACCCAAATTTACAAATTCAGATCACTCAGACTAATAATTGTAAGTACAAGAGTCTTGTAAAAGTTCCAACAAATTTATGCACTTTATTCTGCATTTTGACATCACTAAATGCAATCATTTGGTAATCTAACCTCCTCCCTTGCTTTCTTGCAAGAAACAGGAATGCAGAAGTATCTCTCCTTTTCATAGATTAACACTGAAGGTCACTTGACTGCACAGGTAGGTACTCATAAAAGAAAACTGCTAGGCCTGTTCAGCAAACCTGAAAATTTCTTTCCATTCAAAGGAATAACCACTGCTTATGTTCTAAAATCCACCAGTTTCCAGTTTGAAATTTATTGCACCTTACTAAAGCAAAAGAATAAGGTCAGTGAACCACATCTGATGAACCTCAGCAGCTGAATTCAAAAAAAATCAGCCCCTACTAAAGAATTTCTAGAAATACAACAGAGTCCATCAACACTTCTTACAAAAAAAACAATAAGGTAAGCAAATTATGGGATTGTTTTACATTTATTTCAGATAGCATGTAATAATCATTAACCCTTTGCAGAAGATCCTGAGAGAGGCTTTTGAGTCCTTTGCTATGAAGGGTCACAAAACTGTGAAACTGAAAATCTAGCAAGCTTATAAGCATTGAAGGAATGGCTCACAAAGCCATGCACAACCTCGTCCAAACTACATCCATTAATCCTGTTAGAAGTTTGTAAGTGTTCAAGCTATAACACAGTTCTCATATACCACGCTCCCCATGGCTGTGCTACTCTTTCTCCTCCATATATGAAGCTCAGAAAAAGCATATGTTATACACCCCTTCTTTCAATGAAAAAGTGAACAGAGACAAAATTTAATTATCTGTAAGAGACTCCTGGATGTCTGGTCACAACCACAACTTCTCCAATCTCTGAGTGGCATGCCTACAATTAAATACAGTTGCAATCAACTGTGAATGCAGCTGGTACATCTGGAACTAGCTGCCCTGATCTACCACCAGGCAGGTAAGAGTATGCAGAAGCCCCAGAACAAATAATAAACCAAAGTAATTTTTAGTCTTCATATGTCTGAATTTTGTTTAAATTAATGTTCTCAAATGGCAAAAGATGATCATAAGGTGATCTTAACTCTGTACTTCTTTTAAAACACAACTACAAAACAGTTTGAGGTGACCACAACAGATACACAACACATGTTCCAATAATACAAGACGCTGAGTCAGTGGAATTATTACTCTAGTTCCCTATGAAAGGGAAACTTATATGATGTGCATTGGGTCTGGCTGAGCGCCACTGCAGCCCTCATAGCGCTGTGCTTATATTGGTAGCTAGAAAGGGGGTGATAACACACCAGTGTTTTGACTACTGCTGAGCAGGCTGGGGGTGGGCAAGATCTTGGGAGGGGACATGGGTCAGCTGTCCTGGCTAAAGTGACCAATGGGATATTCCATACCATATGACATCTGCTCAAATATAAAAGCTAACAGAAAGGAGGAGGAAGGCGGAGCATTCATCATTTATGACATTTGTCTTCCAGAGCAACCACTATGCATACTGAAGCCCTGCTTCCCGGGAAGTGGCCAAACCGCCTGCTGATGGGAAGTAGAGAATAACGTCTTTTGTCTTCCTTCATTTCCACATGCGTGACTTTTGCTATTGCTTCTTTAAATTGCCTTTACCACTACCCACAAGGGGTTTTTTCCATCTTATTTTCTCACCCCCACTCTGCTGAGGAGTGATAAAGCAGCTTGGTGGCACCTGGCATCCAACCAAGGTCAATCCACCACATGATGTCCTGCTCATATATGTTCTCCCACCTATACTTCCAAAGCTGCTGGTGATTTTACTAGACTTAGGAAACAATTTACTTCTTCAAGAGTGCTCTCCTTCCTATGGACTCCATGCAAGTAGACAGCTGAGCAGAGTAAAGAGACCATTTGAAAAGTAAGTTCGCTCACCTTCTAAAAATGCCTTTAGAAAGCAATCTGCACAAGGTAAAAAAGCTTATGGTATTTCAAATGGACAAACAGCTTTAAAGATGTGAACTAATTAGGTCCAAAAGCCTACTGCAAAAACCCAGTCATGCTTTTGCTTTGCCCCCCAGCCCAGTTCTTGTATTAAACGCATCATTTGTTCTCCTGTGATTATTGCAGATCGACACTTGCTATAAAATTTACAATTACTGTTTCTAAGAACTCCAGAAGGCTTTTAAGAGTCTTCATAAAGCTCCTTGCCGTCATAATCATCACAAATTTGAGTTACTGGGCAAGTGCTAACCTCTCAAAAAAGCAGACACATGAAAAGGCTGCAGACAGAAATATCCTATACATGTGATCATCAGTACTGTGAACACAAGTTTTCTTTGGGCTACTTGAGTGAATACAATGGAATCTCTATTCAAATTTCTGCAACAGGAAGCAAAGACAACAAAATGTGATGTATTGCACTCATCTTCTGATCTTTTTCTCAGGATGGCCAAAACCAAATAGATGAAATCTTACATCTCATCTGAAAGAAAAAGCACATTATAACTGTGAGTTTCTGGAGGGTTATTTTTTACCCTGCAATTCCTAATTTCTTAGAAAGACTAGACCACCTGTACTGGAAACTGCTTTCACTATAGGTTTATTCCTTAAGCAAACAATTTTTCTGACATGCTGCTACATCAACAAAAGCTCAATACAAAAACTGAAACACATGGAATACTTTGTTTGCTGAACCAATACAAGCTGAATCCGCCCAAGCACTTCATGATAGCATAAACCAGTGACATATTAGGACTTTCCATAATATGCAACTAAACACACATTATCCTTTACAGTTGCACAAATTCTTATATAGCTTACACATCCCTTCTCACTAAGGATGAATTAAGCACAGTGATCTGTAGAACAAGCACAGGCTGCCACTACTGATCTTTATTACTCAGTAAACACATAGTTCACAATATTGTCTTAAAAGGAATAACAGAAATCTCAAATTTCTATTCACCACTTCGCCTAAGCTGCAATACCCATACAATTCAGTAATTCAGAAGATGACCAGTTCCAAACACCTAAAGATGCCTTGTTTAACAAACCTCAACATCAATGGTTCTGAACCCACATGCAATCAGTGCCTTTTTCTATATTGCAAAAGCAACTGGATAGAGTCAATTTCCTTTGATACTGCCGTCATTCCTTGTATTCCTGAGCTAAATGAAGAATATCACCCAATTGTTCTTATTGCATCTTACAAAACACATTCCCAATCCAAAACTGCCGGTATCACTATACACATAGATAATTTTGTCTGCTACAAATCTCTCAAAAATGAATCAGAAAATAGAACCATGTTCAAGCTATCAAATATAGAATAAAATACTTGGATTCTCATTATCATGCTGATACAGTAACTAGCCATATGTATCATTTGATGACTGAGACCTTAACGATCTAGCAGAAAAGCTGACAGAAAAGGGTACAAACTTGTATTTTTCCTGTCTTTTTTCTCAAACTGTGAAGACTGGAAATCTACATTCACATTTAATTTCAGAAGCATTTTATAAACAAGCATTCAGGCACTACAAGTTATCAAGTGTCTACAATGTGACAGTTCTCCCTCAGTCTTCCTAAATTTTGGTGCTATTATATTTGCAGAACACTCTAATAGTACGAATGTTTTTAAAAGTTCTAAGAATTTAGCCTCTCTTATTAGTTAGGATTTCATTGTTAGCTTTTACTCCTGCCATGGTAGTGCTTTTTATATTGTTGTTGTGTTACCTGAAACAAAATTGCACTTGATCTAAATCAAATTTTGCCATTACATAATAAAATAAGGAATTAATCAGGTTAAAATAAGAAAGGATTTAACTATAGGATGCTCTACTTGCACCAGATTTAAAAAGGAGGCCAGCAAAGTAGGTATTGGTGCGTCATTATGTATTATGTTTTAAGGTAACATAATGACATTTAGAACTTCTCTGCATTACTAATAATATTTTCTTTTACTTTACTGTTCCTCTGAAATAACAAGCTTTCTAAAAATTCCTTCACACTCTCACAGAGCAGACTGATGCATCTTCTATCTTGGATACACAGACCCAAAAGCAACCTACATAGTGTGCCTTTCCTTTCAAAGCAGTCCCGTTTGAAAGGATTACTTATGACACTGCCAAGAGATGAGGTACCAGCAGGGAGAAAGAGATCGCTAACTTCCCTGATATCCACCAAAATTCGTCCCTAATTCTGGCATGTAATCACCCCAGTCATCATCAAGATGACTGACAAAGTCTTGTTACTTTGTGAGAGCACAGGTGACATATTTAAATAAATAAGGTATAAGAAACATTTTAGCAGAATTTCAGTGAGACGTAGAAGGACTTGTAATAGGAGCCACTTCAGAAAGCAAGCAAATTTATGCCGGTGCCTCTCTTCACCACAGGTGTCACGAAGTTTGTGAACCACACTTAGTGTCCCGAGAACACTTTGTGTAAGGCCCATTGGGAGACATCTTCAGCAGGTGAAAAGGTGAAAGCTTTCAACTGTTTTCACTAAGTCACCTTCCTCTGTATAGACTCCATGCAAGAGGCATCACTGTGCTGTACCAGAATAATACACAAGGAGAAGGGGTAGAAGCATAAAGCAAAAAGTAATCACAGCTATTTGTTGGACTTTCAGAAGCAGACCATGAGGGCCACACAGAACTGACTTGAACAGTAGTTCACAAAGCGGATTACACATCTGATAGAGAACAGTTTTGAAACATCTGTTCTCTTTATTTCATTAAAGCAGGAACAAAAGAAATCAAATGTAACCGTTGTTACTAAGTCCAAAACTGATCAAACAGCTTTTACACCCACAGAAACTGAATTAAAGGTGCCAACCTGTATCCTACTCTTAACTATTCCCTTTTCATTGTTCCTCCAGACTTCCTAATAAATAAAAAACCACACAGAGCACTGTCCGTATAGCACTAGACTGCTTGCAACGGCAGCAGTCTGCTGTCAGCCGCTCTGTTTTTAGGGCTATGTTTCACAACTGGCCAGTTTTCACCACTCCTTGAAAATGCTATATGCAGCAAAGCACCAGATGAACAGACAGTTGAACTGAATACTGCAGAAATACTTCAGTTAAAATTTTTTCTTTCCTAAGAACCACTATACACAAATAAGTTATTCTTCCTCTTCCTAGGTATTTACTACACTGTATAACTCCAGGATAATGACTGGGGTCTATCACTAATAAATGCCAAATAGGCTTCAAAGCTTGCCTCAAAACTGTCTTCCTTCTCATTACCAGTATATCCATTCTCCTTCATGCTTCAGCTGTAAAGTGTTCTTGGTGACACTCGGCAAAGATAGGAAGTAACAAACAATGCTTCAATCCTTAAAAAGTTTAAGCGACTATTTTTTCCCCACTCTGTATTATTAAGAGTTATTACCAACCATATGAGACATGAACTGACAGAAAAATAGCCAGCAGCAAAGCCAAGAACCAACTTCAGTGGACACTCTTCCACTTCAGGTCTGCACGGATTGCCTCTATTAGGATGACTCCATACTGTGGTAAGTCCCTTCAGTCTGTCACTTTATTGGATTTCTTATTAAGAAAACACAGTAGGTGCTGGCAGCCCTCACACAGAAGGGAAAAACCCACCGTGCTTGCCACCTCTTACACCTGCGTAGCTTTCAACAGTCTGAGGTATGAAAGGTGGAAGCAGAAAACCCGGGCACCAGGGCAGCGGGGCTGAAGGATGAAAAGGCATATTTAAAAGCAATTCATTTCTGCCCTGTCCCGGCCCTCGCTTACCCAAGGGAGGACGCCGCTCCGCTCCCCACGGCTGAGCACAGGGGGCAGCCTGGCCGCGGGTGAGGAAGCTCGGCGGGAAGGCTACACCACCCGCGCCCCTCGGGGCGCCGCGGCC
>JAVJGI010000040.1:20103495-20115451 GCA_035590275.1 Ibycter americanus | reverse complement strand
CGCGGGGGGCGGCCCTCGCTTGGCCTCGCCAGCCGGCACGGTGGTCCCGGGTGCGCCTGGAGAAGGAGAAACCCTGTGCCTTAGTGCCGGGAACCTGTGGCCATCCCAACTCACCCCATCTGTGACGGAAGAGGGGCCAAGGCGGCCTTCCTCGGCCTTCCTCCTCTCCACATGCCCGTTGGCGCCTTGCAAACCGTTTCTGGCCACCGGAGAACCTCCCGCTGTGCATTTCCATGGCTTCCTTGGGCCAGGCTGGTGCTTACGGTCATGTTGGCCAGTGGGCTGCAGTGAGGGCTCCCCAGCAGGACTGAGGGAGGCTCTGCCCATGGGGACACCTAGTAAGCCAGCTTGATATTGAGGGAGAAGCACTTCCAAGAGGTAATAGATTTGAAGGCTTTGGATTTTGTCTTTAAAAATGCCAGCTGGTATGGAGTTACGTGAATATCTGTTGAGCATGAGTAACAAGTCATCAGTGCACTGAGAGGGGATACAAAATCTTAACGTTAGACACAAACAAAACCCTGAACTATTAACCACTCATGTTATTGTCAGGACAGGGTTTAAGCATTGTATTAGAGTTTGCTTTGCAGCTCTTTTTTGTTTCTTTTGGTTTTGTTTTTTTTTAAAGTATTTCAAGCCCTACACATTCTTCTGAAAAATGAAATGGGCTGTGAAAGGTAGACAAACCAAACACTCCAAAGCTGTCCAGACACTGCCAGGTATGTGACCTCATAAAAACTTACCTTTTCAACAACAGTTGACACTAATTTCTACCTAAGGGAGGGGAACTTATCTACCACTACCAAGATGTATCTGCATTCTCCAGCAGACACAGACAGCATTTGCCTGTTGCTATGAAATGGCTTTAACATCACTTAGAATATTCCCTACCAGCTGCCTGCATTGGGGCTGGAACAAATTCTAGCAGATAACCTAGTGTAATAATCATCCCCACCTGGCAAATCAGATCCTAAATGCCACTGGTATCGCTGACTAGACCTGCCTTGACTCTTAACAAGAAACCTAGATACCCAGCTTAGCTAAGAACACCTTGCGATAGATGTCTAAAATTGGGTGAGACAAATCCTGCTTTGCATTTTCCATTGGGAAAAAAACTGTTCAATGGATATTGAAGGGGAAGTTTAGAATTGCAGCACCACTGAGGTCAAATGTGCCTTGTGCCACAAAGAGACTGAAGTGTGCATGTGCAGCGGGATTAAAACATAGGTTTGGAGAGAGGCTGATGCAATAACAACACTGAGTTTCAAGGCGGTGTGCTGTGGCCAGTGAGCTCAACCATTATGTAGGTGTTGCAAATTTGACTCCTACACTTAGCAGGGTCCGTGACCAAATGTTGCACTCCCACTGTCATTGCCTTTTCAAGTTTTTCTAGAGAACAAAGTTGCTTGATTCAATATTAATAATTTCCTTTGCTGTGATATACACATGCATATCCAGTTTTAATTTGCAGATATGATCAAATAGCTTTAATTAAAGAAAACTAGGATTAGGAAACAGTATTATGGCAATATAGTGGTTTTCAACTCCAGTCCGTGGACTGCTGGAGATCTGTGGGCTACTTCAAAGATGTTTCAACATCAAATGATGTTGAAAGGTATTTAAATATGAAAACATACCTTCTGTCAGTAAATGCACAGTGCTTTACCACTGACAAATTCTTAGCGATCTGAAAAGGAAGGAAAACTCCTGGAATAAGATGAACGTGATACATTATTCCTGCCTATCAGTTTTTGAACAAAAGCTCGATGTAATTTAAAAGGAGGAAAAACAAGCAGAAAAGAATCCAACAAACAAAAAAAACCCAAACCAACAAGTAACTACAGCACAGAACATCAGCATGTTCAAAGAGGTTGCTGTGGGCACCCAAAATAGCCCTATTGGAGGGACTGCCATAGGGCTCACATTACTTAATGCACTGCCAGGATAATTCAGTCAGTTTGGTTAATTAAGATTAACATGAAAAGTGAAACACAAATATCAACTTTCCACTTTCCAGAACTCACCAGATCACTGGAGGCAAGAGGCCATAGAAAATTCCACCACTGAAAATACTGAATTCTTGAAAGGAAGTCCATAAAAAGGATGTCAGACTGAACAATTTTAGTAACATTGCCTAAGCTGCTCGGGAAACCCACAAAACACAAGACTTCCATCACAAAATACTTCAGAAAATTCAAGTAGTGCACAAACTCCATTAATCATTTTTAAATGATACTCAAATCAAAACACAGCTGGAACCAAACAAAACCCTTGTATTTCCCAGTCCTGCTTAAGTAAAAACCTTAGCGTAACTGAGACTTGTCGTTTCCCTCCACAGCATCGCTGCACCGTATCAGTGCTATGAGCAGAGCTAGTGTTGCTAAATGGAAATTATCTGATTAAGGGTTCAGAGCTGTAATCCCTTCCAAACTTCCAGACTGACTTTACCTTAAGGGCTAAACAACTTGAATTTCATTTTTGTCTGCTGCAGGCTAAGACCATGCACATGAATAGTTACCAGAGAAGGGCCAACCTGCAATGACTTGTTACCACTTGGTGAATGGGTCATGTCTGAATTCTGTGTTTTTGCTCCCTACCCTCTCAACAATTCCAAATATTTCTAAGCATAATGAATACCTTAATTTCATTATCACAAAGTGCAGAGGAATAGGGAAGAATCAGGATACACATATAGCAGTCTGTACTTGCACTGAGACACAATACCACCCCAAATACAAAGTTGCGCTAGTAACTACAAGTACCTAAAACAACATTAATTATCTACAAAATGAAATTGTTTCCAGTAAAATAATCTCCAAAACTCAGTGGTAACAGATCTTCCTAACACAAACTTAAAATTACCTTGTAGTATCTTGTACCCTTACAGAAGTTTCAAGTTCAGAAAAGCTCAGTTTCTCAAAGAGATGAGGTATTCAGGCTTAAACTTTCAAACATCAAGAAACACAGGCATGTGGCATATCTCCACATGAATATTTTGCTGACCTTTTCCAGTGTGCCATTACATGTAACATACCTACTGTGCCTCAGGAGGCAGGTGCATTGCTTAAAAATGAAGTAAGAATCTTCTGTGTAAAGTAAGGCTTGTATTTGGGAGAACAATAGTGAATATAAGGCTGTACTTCATCCCCACATTCAAGTAAAAAACTTGTTCTGTGTAATTCTACACATGGCATGGCCTCTTTTCTCCTTTTGAAATCCCCTTCTTATTCACAGGATGCCTTCTGACAGTAGCCTCTTGCTTACATACCGCTCTCATATCCCATAGGGAGAGTGAACATCCTGATGACAAGAAGGTCCCTCCATGTATCTGTGAAGGCATCTGTGGTGGGTTGACCCTGGCCAATAGCCAAACACCCACTCAGCCTCTCGCTCGCCCTCCTCCCACAGGATGGGGAGAGAGCAGATGGGTGGCAAGACTTGTGAATCACATTTCAGAAGCCATGGAAGAGACAAGATCTCTTAAATGCTCATTGTTTTCTTTCCTTTGTTTCAAAAAAAAAAAAAAAGGGAGAGGGGGGGTTGTCAGAAGAAAATATAACAGGGACCCTCAGGTCTCCAGTAGATACACTTTTGCTATGTGCATGCTTGTATAACTATATATAACTGTATAACTACAGTTATAGTCAGTAGTGCTGTGTGCCACGTGCAGGCAATTCCAAATACCTACTACAAGCTTCAGGAAGCAGTGTTGTGAATAAGCCTTGTGTAATTCAGGGGTTTCAGCCATTTGTGTTCTGCTGACCATAGCATTTTAAGTCTAAAGGAAATTAAATATCCCCTGGCCTATCAATCCATGCTAACAAAGGTTGTCCTTCATAAATAAGGTAGCACTATACACCCACTTTGTTCAGATATCACTGATCACTTCACCAAATGCAAGTTATTGAAGTCAGGCCCTTTGCGTACTCATTTCTACAGCATCGACAACATTCTGTTTCACTTGTAAATAATAATCTTCTGAAGTGTCAGATGTTCATCCAGTGCTCACTACTACTTTCCACAGAGGAGCTCAATGTGAAAATTTAACATCAGCCTACATAACTGCATGGCATCTTGTGCCAAAGAATTTTTAAGTACTAGTATTTCTCATAAGGCTAATTGTGATTTTAGAAGTTATTGGTACCAATACTGAAGTCCATTCCACAATTTTTTTCTAATTTTCTTCAACAGAATCAAGGTGAAGAAATAGGTTTATTGGATTTTCTATTTGAAATAGGAAATGGAAAGTAACAAGGTGCAAGAGTGATAGAAAAATGGTAAGGCTGGGAGCTGCAACAGCATAGAAACCCCCAGGGACAAACAACAAATACAATAAAGGAACTACAGGACCAAAATGTGAGCTTTGAAAATTCAGTTTATTTTCTGTAAGAATGGAGGTTTCAGAGGCCTTGTGTGGTTTCAGCCGTGCTCTTAGACAGGCAACCTTTTAGCATTTGCTTGACTAAATGTAAAAGCATTATATAAAAAAAAATGGAGCAGCTATCCTGGACAGTAGCATAATAAGGTATTCCTACACATGAAGGAAATATTTAAAAATATAAGCTCTTCTCTTGGGAAAGTTGGTGGGTTTTTTTCACTCAACTTTTTCTCTGCTTTTTTCAGTAGCTGTTTTCCAATAAGTGGTTTTAGTTACCTTCTATTCTTATCCACTCTTTTTACATTCCAAGTGTTCATAGCTATTTTTTATTATTAATGGATCATTTACTATAGCACCTCAAAACCTTTAGCATACAACTAGCAGGAACAAAGAAATTACATAGGAATTAACAATAAAATCATCTAATTGAAAATGCATTTGATAAAAAAGACTGAGACATGTTAAGTGCTGATTTTCACCTTTAAACCAAAAGTTATTTGCACAAAGTTATTTTATGTTTCTAAGCAAAGCCAGACTCTTCCTAAAGTATCAAGTTAGAAAATTATGTAAGCATAGAGGGTATATATCATTTATCACCACAATGTAAAGATTCTATTTCTCCATTCCCAGTTAACTGATTTCTCCCTGAAATCAATGAAAAGGTGAAAAGACACGTATAGTATCTCAGGCCATTGAACTGAATTCTCTTGCACAATCAGAATTTTGGCCATAAAGTTAATTTCTTGTCGGAGATAGACTTCCCACGTAATTTCTCTTTTGATGTCAATTTGTTCAGCCTTATCTTCATAATCAACTAATGCACCGTCTGATTCCTGATGAAACACAAGCCATCACATGCCGAATATAACAACCTTCTGTAAGGAGAACAAAAAATGAGAAAACAAATGGAAGTAAGCATGCCAAAAATTCAAAAAGTTTTATGTCTTCCAGCTTCCTGTAATCTTCAAAGTAACACCATGTAGTTGTTTAAAAGAACTAAAATGTACCTGGTATATTTACTTTCTGTCAGAAATACTAACAAGGAAAAAGGGATGTTCTGCTCAAAATGAAGCAATGGATACTTTCATAGGCACAATAGGAGACAAAATGTAAAGCATCACTCCATTCTATCCCTCTATCTACCTAGCACATCAGCTATCACATAATCAGTGTTTGGCAAGATACCTTCCTGTCTTCTGCATTCTTCCCACTCCCCAAATTGAAGTTACAATTCCAGTCCTGGGTACTCCACAAAGACTTCCTATTTGTCTAGGTTATGGCACTTTTACATCACTCAAGTGCTTCTACAAGCTCTGTGAGTATAGAGAGAGCAGTACTGCAGCATGTCACACGTGGTGCAGAATGGCAACTAACTAGTGCAGATCTCAGTGAAGAGAGCAGGGAGGAAAAGCTGCTCCGAAAGGATGCCCTTGGGTGTCCTGCAGCAGCATGAAACCAGTTGTCTAACATGTATATCTTAAAGAGCTGCATCAACCAAAAATGTTGCATAAACTAAATTATGCCTATCAGTGATGTGTATCTATTCAGAACAACAAAAGATTTAGTGAAATTAGATAAGATCTGATTTTGTTCATCATTCATGTGAATTTAGCTCAAGGTCCAAAAAGAGAGAAAAGCTGGTATAACATTTGAGAAGCTGTCAAGAATACCACAGATTATTTTCAGGCCTATAATTTCTTTCAGCTCTAGTAAGAACGCTAAAGTTGCCTGCAAAATCCTTATTTGTCAGAGCATTCTCAAAGTATTTGCTACTATAAGCAGTCGCTTAAAAGCCTGTATAGATATCCGCTATTCTATTTCTTACCCATGGAAGCCACCAGTGTGTAGTGAAACTAAATACCCTAACCTCTACATTAATTATGTGCTTCTTATGATAATTGAAAAGACAGTTAATGTGGGACATACTGTGATGGGCAGTTACGGTATTTAAACCAGAAGTAATTTTCTAACTAGGGAGTATGGTAACAGTAAAGCCAGAAAGGTGCAGAAAGTTTTATCACATGCAAAACTCTCATCTGCTGAGTTTGTACCAATCCGTAAAAGAAAAACCAGAGCTTGTGACAGCCATATTTATTATAAATCCAGATGCTGCATTCCCATGAGACAACAGAAAAATAGGTACTGTAAAAGATGAATGTACATGATGAAGGCTCAAGTTCAAAAGCTCAAAACCAGCCCCAAGGCAACGAAAGGAGGGGCCAGCAATGAATAATAAACATTCTGGCAAATATAATTTAGCATATGAAGTGCTGCTGAATCTTCTTCTGTGGCCTACTCATACCTCAGGAAAAACTCAAGAATATACCTAGGAAAGTATTTTTTCAGACACGCTGCAACAATGTTTTACTGTCCTGTGTTTACTATAGTTTTGTTTCCAAATGTTGTTGTTGAAAACCCTACCCTTTTCTTTTTTGTAAATCACTTCATTTTTCATATGTAAGCATGTCTGATGCTAAGACTCATTGCAGATAACCAAAGAGCACAACATTTGCCCAAAAGCAACATTTAGATTAAAAAGGTCTGACACAGGACAAGTTTGGGAGAATCAGGATCTGAGATGTTTTTCTCACCAAGCTCCAAGCATTTGCCAAGTGCCAGCTATTAAGGGAAATCTTTGTTGCTAGGCCTACATCAAAGCTCTTTCGATAAAGAACAGCTTTCGCTTCAAGTAATCCATGTCATAGCAATTTTATGTTATTTAATTCTACTACTGGATTACCTAGTATCTCAAAACCAGAGCTCAACTCATATATGCCAAGAGATAGTCTTCTCTGCAAAGAGCTAATACTCTGCTGGAGCAAGTTTTGTGTGCAGTGTGACTGGGGAAGCCTGGTTTCCTACAATGCCTGGCTCATCATTGCACAGGTTTGGGAAGTTCAGCATGAAGCTCTCCTCCCACTTTGGATATATAGAAGGTCTCCTTCTTCAGTGATACCTTCCTTTCATAATACTGTATATTCACCCACAAGGTATTAATATTATTGATAAAGTCACAGGAACAGTTTTGTTAGATCAGAACTGTACCCTAGACTCATATCCTGTCCAGCAGTGACTTGTGTTTCAGAAAAAGAAGTTCCCTGCTTCAAATTCTGTTTCCTGTCTTTGGAAAAAACAAGTCACGTTAACAAAGGTAGTGCTTCAACACCTTCCACTCTCCTTCTCATGCTCACTTCCACAATAATACTGCTGGTAGGCAGTCTGCTGATAATGCAAGTGGTTTCTTAGCTATTCAATAAAATGCTCACATAAAAAAAAAAAAAAAACAAACAAAAAAAAACCAACAAAAAAAACCCAAACAAAAAAAACCAACCCAAACCTCAAAGTCTTTTAGTGGTGCACCCAGATAATTGATGAAACTTCTCAAGTAAAAGTATAATAGCAAGTAATTTCAAAAAGGTGTCTTTCTCTGAGCTTTATGACAAGCTTTGCTGTGCTACAGAGAGTTTCTGTAAGGGCATGTGGAATGGGAAAGCATTTGGTTAAGCCATCTGGTTAAGACCTATTCAGTATGAAAGTAAGAAACAAGAAGGAAAGTGATACATTAAATACACACAGATGCACAAAAATTGCCAAATAAGCAGGTGGTAACAAAGACAATAATGAACAGCAGAACTCTTCAGGCCATTAAAGAATCTCCCAGGCAGCCACCTTGAAGAGGGTCAGCCTGTGCTTTGTCTCTGCTAAGAAGAGGGACATATGATTATTGTGAGGATCACAAGATATTTGACGGGGTGTATGGGACTGTGCAAAACTTTTTCTGGGATATCAGCAGGGGCTTGTGGGATTATGCAAAACTTCCTAAGGGATGTTTGCAGAACTGGCCAAAGGCAGGGAAAGGAAGGATTAGGGTGGATCTAGGAGGATTTGCAGGAAAATGGGGTGGAGGGTGGCTCAAATATGAGTCAGCAGTGGTCAGTACACTTTGAGCTCTCTGCCTGATGACAGCTGCCTATCCTATCTTCTTATTATGCCCCTTTCTTAACTAGTTATCTTTCTTAACTAGTTATCTTTCCCCAGTGAATCTAATCCCACGGATGTGTAACATGCTAGCAGATTTAAGACAGACTAGCCAGTGAGTAGGAGGCGATGTGCATACATGCACAGATAGGCTAGGGAACCCAAGGTCCAGACACGGACATTAGATGGACCGAGAGGTCATGCTAATATTTGACAGACCTGTGAATGTGGGTGTGCTGGTGAGTACAGGGATTGAGGGCATGAGTGGTCACTTGGGAATTTCAGTCCTAATCAGCTAGAGAGAGGGAGAAGGACTTCACTATCTGTACTTACATTATGTATGATTTCTGGTAGAGTTATATTTGCTGTTGCAGCCTGCATGGCTGGCTGTGTTAGTGTCCTCTGTGTGTGTGTGCGTGTGTGTGTGTGTGCATACACTTGTCCAGGACACATCTGAGCCTAAGAACCCTCCCGGGTCCAAAGACTGCACATAGGTGGACTTCAGCAGCCAGGAGCAGCAATCCCCAGGTCCCAGAGACCACTGGATTCAGCAGCTCCCATAAGATCCTTTGGCTTATTTTTAAAAAATCCACTGTACAGATGGCTCAAGGGAATAGTAAAAGAATTGAACTTGAAAGGAATATGGTGAATTTTGTTATACATGAAATATTATCCATACTGTCAAAATATCAAAGAAAATGCTGAAAAGAATGCACTTCTCTGCACTGTTAAAGTATTCTCAAAGACATTACTTTTAAAATTTTAAATTTACTAAAAAGAAGCTTTAGAAGAATTGCATAAAAGTGAAATGCAATTTAAAAAATGGTACTGCAAGTAGTTTATCATACAATTAATGCTATCTTCTGCACAATGAAGGAGAAATCTGTGTTGTTTTGCTTGCTAGCCAGCCTTCTGAACATATTTTACCATACCAATCGCATTACAACTCGTCTGTGATGATACTATTTACCAACTGAACAGGGAAAGAGTATCTCATCACAATGGTATTTAATGCCCTACTCTGGGCTATATCTTACTTTGCATTCAGTTCAAAATGATGACTAGTTCACGCTGCCATTTACTTGTTTCTCTTTTTTATCTCCATTCTGCAATAGCAGCCGTTATCATTGCTATCTAGCTCTGAGATGTGGAAAGCGTTCTTAATAAGGAACTACTACCTGTCTTTGAGCAGTTAACTAGTCATCGTCATCGTCCCCCCAAAAAAAAGAAAAAGAAAAAACTACTTGAAGAAAAAGTAATTCCTCTAATAAGGTCTTACTTTGGAGTCTTGCTGAATGCTTTTGTCTAATTTTTTAAATAATGAAACTATGCAGTTAGATAGAAGAACTGTGACACCATGCCAGTGTGGGAATAGATCAGCCACAGGACTGAAGTTTAATAAAGACCAATGAATTCAACATTATCGCTCATAGAGTAAGGCATGTATCCACGTATGTCCATGATACTCATGAGCATGCAACTGTCTCCTGAAGACAGCTGGAAAGAAGGATTTAATGACAGAAAAATACTGCCAACAGCACAATCAGATCCCATGGAAAACACTCTCAATCACCTGCTCTTCATACTTTTCATCCTGTAAGTACTTTAAAATATCTTCCCATTTAAACATTTGAGTTTCTAGAATAGTAATTAAATGCATTATTTTTCAATTTCTCTTAACACTAACTAACCTGCCTGGAAACAGATGTTTTCTGTGTTTATTTGCTAACAGAAAGACCAGTATGACAGGTGGGTATTTGCTTAAATGACCTTAAGAGCAGTCTGACTGATTACAGCTTACTGGCAGATACCTGCAATTTTTTGCTTGCAATACAGTCATCCCTGGCAGAAAGATGTCCCCCGTTGTACCTGCATAGCAAGACAGATGTCTCCAATTATCATTTTGATGGTATTAAACTATTGTATCCCTTTGCCTGCCTAAAATACAGGCATTAACTTCAGTTTCTTAACTGCCAAATGTCTTGTGTGCTCATGTTTTGTTGGAGAGGAAGTTTATGCAATCTAGCTTTCTGAATGACAGCCATTTCCCCAGACTACAGTGAAATTAAATTTTCTATTTGTCATGGAAAAATGTAGTAGTATCAAAATGTAGAACATACGCATTTCAACTTCAATTTTGTGCACATAGAGCTTGCATTGATGTAGCCAATACAGGCAAACAATATAAGCAGGCATTGAATAAGCCTTCCTAAGTAAAGTATGCTGATGCACAATTAAACTACAGTCTCTGGGACAGCAGTTGTAATTTAATCATCATAGTGAATTAGAAAAAAGAAAATTGTGTGTATTTTTGATCTTAGCAAACAGCAGGAGCTCGCATAGCACCACAAAACACAGGGTAATGAACTAGTTAACTGAACAGGCCAGTCAGTCTCACCTCAGTGCCCAGCAAGGTCATGGAGCAGATCCTCCTGGAAACTATGCTAAAGCACACAGAAAATAAGGAAGTGGTTGGTGACAGCCAGCATGGCTTCACTAAGGGCTAATTGTGCCTGACAAATCTGGTGGCCTTCTACAACAGGGTTACAGCGTTGATGGATGAGGGAAGAGCAATTGACATAATCTGCCTGGACATGAGCAAAGCTTTTGATACTTTCCCACACAACATCCTTGTCTCTAAACTGGCGACAGGTGGATTTGACAGGTTGACCACTCAGTGGATAAGGAATTGGCTGGATGGTTGCACTCAAAAGAGTTTTAGTCAACAGCTCGATGTCCCAGTGGAAAACAGTGACGAGTGCTGTTCTGCAGGTGTCCATACTGGGACCAGTGCTGTTCAACACCTTTGTCGGCAACATGGACAGTGGGATTGAGTGCATCCTCAGCAAGTCTGCCAACAACACCAAGCTGTGTGGTGCAGTCAGCATGCTGGAGGGAAGGGATGCCATCCAGAGGGACCTTGACAGGCTTGAGAGGTGGGCCCGTGCAAACGTTGTGAAGTTCAATAAGGCCAAGAGCAAGGTCCTGCACCTGGGTCAGGGCAACTCACAGCATCAATGCAGGCTGGGCAGAGAACAGACTGAGAGCAGCCCTGAGGAGGACTTGGGGGTGTTGGTTGACAAGAAGCTCAACGTGACCCAGCAATGTGCTCTTGCAGCCCAGAAAGCCAACCATATCCTGGGCTGCATCACAAGAAGCACAACCAACAGTCCAGCAGTCTACTGCTGGAGTACTGCATCCAGCTCTGGGGCACCCACCATAAGGACATGGACCTGTTGGAGCAAGTCCAGAGGAGGGCCACAAAGATGATCAGAGGGCTGGAGCACCTCTCCTGTGAGGACAGGTTGGGAGAGTTGGGGTTGTTCAGCCTGGGGAAGAGACGGCTCTGGGGAGACCTCATAGCAGCCTTTCAATACTTGAAGGGGACTTATCAGAATGGAGACAGACTTTTTAGTAGGGCCTACAGCGACAGGACAAGGGGTGATGGTTTTCAGCTAAAGAGGGTAGGTTTAGCCTACATATAAGACATTTTTTATGCAAAGTGTGGTGAGGCACTGGCACAGGTTGCCCAGAGAAGCTGTGGATGCCCCATCCCTGGAAGTGTTCAAGGCCGGGCTGGATGGGGCTTTGAGCAACCTG